>OY019134.1:25316322-25788822 GCA_955652365.1 Eristalinus aeneus
TGGGTAGCGGCTAGGGGCTCCCTCAAACGATTTTTGCAGCAGCTGCAGGGATGAGGAAGAATCAGAAACTCTCCTACACCTGTTGTGCACATGCCCGGCGCTCTCGCGCCTCAGACACAAGCTCTTTGTAAGCTATTTTCTCAACGGCCTACATGACCTCAATAAACTTATTATATTGTAAACTTTATTATCGGCTCCAGATGGTTTTAGGTTCTTCCCACATGGTGGGGCAGCACAATGGTCCTGTACGGGACTAAGTGCATTCATCAGCCACCTTAACCTATCTACCTAAGGTAGGTTCTGGGGTTGGAGTGTTTTCCTCTTCTTGGGTAACTTCAAAATTATCCTCGCTAAGGAGGAGAAAAGTGTTCCTGTCGCGCTCTTCAATTCCTGAAGAGACCCTTAATTGAAGCAGTAATTGCTTCAATAATTTTGGTTGACATTGACATTTTCTGGATAACTGGATAACTCTTTGTTGCGAGAATTTAATAATACATTGTTGTCAAAGTATTGATTGCAATTATAAAGCAACCTCGGTTTTTTTATTGTATGTACTAGTGCATACGGTGACGAGTCAATGGTCGCTAAAGCTATTTCCTCTTATTTTTGTCTGATTTAAAGGAATTAATTTTTTTTTTGTAACAAAAGGAAGTATATTAAGTAATTCATTTTTAAACGAACATAAGCGAATATTGAATTTAATTAAGGAACTTCGTCCCAAAAGTAAGGAAACTGTTATGGTACCATCTGGTACAATCAGAGCGGTCATAGGATGAGTTTGA
Source organism: Eristalinus aeneus (assembly GCA_955652365.1). Classification (NCBI taxonomy): domain Eukaryota; kingdom Metazoa; phylum Arthropoda; class Insecta; order Diptera; family Syrphidae; genus Eristalinus; species Eristalinus aeneus. The sequence goes on from OY019134.1 coordinate 25,317,105, forward strand.
TCTCGGAAATTTATATAGCAAATTAATCTTCAATAGGTCCATATTCGACGTTTCCCGAGCCCACGAAATGCAGTTTTGTTTTTAATTCCACTCATGAGCAATGGGACCATGGATTTGCGTATCAAATTAATAGGACTACCGGTATCAAAGAAAAGACAAAATAGTTCTTATTCCACTAAACTCCCCCGAGCATTCCCAAACGCAACACTCACAGATTAATTCCATTGATGACAGCTGCCTCCTGTTCTTCCCAGTCGTTCTCTCCAGACACTGTGGCTATAGTTGACTTCAGTTTTTGCACTCTCCTTGGTCTGTGGCATGACTTACGAGTGTGTCTGGACTGCCAAAAATTGAAGCACACTCCTTGCGGTCGTTCTTCATTCAGTTTTCAATTCAAATTCACTAACATGTCCCATACACAAGCAGTTTTAACAGCGCACTCCATCTTCAGTTGCCTTGGGCTCCGGTTTCGGCCTTACGTTGATGGCTTTCGGTTAGTTTAGTTTAGTTTATAATGCATTTTTATTTATCTTAATTTATCTTAATTCAGCTAGACAAAACTACTTAAAACTAGCTTACCAAAGTAATCTACTGATCTTAATTCTAACTTACTGACTCTTCATGAGTACTCTAAGCTAATCTAGGATGTTAGTTTTTTGCCTTTCGGCTTCATGTATTATTTTATTATTTCAATAAGTCTTTTAAACCTACATATATATATTTAATGACTTTATCCAAGAAAATTACAAAAAGTCGGATTTCTGTATTTTTTATTCTTAACCTAACTTATTAAAATATTTATCCTAACTACATACCTAAAAATGTATTTACACATACACTTATGTCTATATACAATTATATAGACTTAAAACTTAACTCAACTTAACTACTATAAATGATCTTAACTATATCCGTATAGCTAACTACTATAAATGATCTTAACTATATCCGTATAGCTATACGGACGCGTACATCAGGGCGTATGTGTTAATTATATGCTTTTTGCTTTTTTTTGTTTTTTGTTTTTTTTGTTTTTTTTTATTTATTTTTTTTTGTCTATAAAATGCCACAAAACTACCTTAATCTACGTGAGTTGGTTTTACTAACCCAACTACCCCGTCATATGCTTTAAGAAGTTAGCGGCACCGAAGGCTGGTTCTGGTGCAGCCATCAATAAAAAAGCTGTTCCCTTGCAGATACTGCTCTGTCGCGGGCAGAAATCGCTCTACTGAACCGTAGGAGTTCCTCGTGGCTACGAGCGACATCCGGCTCCTATTGAAATCGCCTTTCGACTGTTCGGCGTACGACATGGAATCAGGCATATCTTGAATCAGGCCTTTAGTGTCCAAGTAGAAAAAAGCTTCAGGTGGAATAAAGCCGTTAAGACGCATTTTTCACGATCAACGGCCATCCCAGTGGATCAACTATCTATCTATCTCTATCGACTATCTTCTCGAATACCTTGCTTATGCATGGAAGAAGATTTATAGAACGGAGATTCGTCGGTATCGAGGTATCTTTGCCCCGTTTTGGAATGGGATGTACCACAGCTGTTTTCTAATATGTTTTCCTAATATGCATTACTCAGGGCATTGCTGAACAGATTTGTGTATATGTCCACCGCCTCAGGGGGTAGATAACGGAGAACAATATTTGGTATCCCATCTATTCCCACTGACTTCTTCTTTTTTAGTGAGTTGAGGATACCTTGGAGTTCATCTTTTGAAATAAGGATGGAGTTGTTTCCATCATCGGCGACGATATTATTTGCCGGAAGATCGTCACTGAACCTGGTGAAACCAGGGTTCTCGGATCGCCATTGACTTATTTCATGGCGAAGAGAGACATCGATTAGCAAGGCTCTGTTTCCCAGGTCGTGATTCGGACTACGAGTTTCGTTGACCGTATATGGTACACTCTCTGAAAAATACGAAATAGTCGTTGTCAAGGACGGCCCTATCTGGATCGATGCCAACTGACGTAAGTAAGTTCGCGTTGTCTGTTGTTCTGTCAAGTCGAACGCTCTGAATGTCGTTATGGTCTTTCCTCCAAAAAATTTTATTTACTTACGGGAACATGCTCGGGTTGTTGGATCTTACAGCGTGAATCTTGTTGCCCTAGTTCAAGCTTACGGCTACTCTGTAATTATGTTTGATTAACTGTTGGAGTACTTTGATCTCTGACTTCTGACAGCGAATCTCCACATTCTGTGGATCCGTAAATCTCCTGTACAAGAGTTTAAGTCTTGAGTCTCCTTTTTCGCACGTGAAGTGCATCGATGGTAGCATTCCGATAAATGTCGCCATCATCAGTATGTGCTACCTTCGGAATAGTTTTGTCCATTGTTCGTTTAATGACTTCGTCCATTTGTGTGAGGTACCCGTCAACCTCTTCGTTTGTAAGGTTTCTGTTCGTAGGAGGATTGATCACACTCGAACTTATTTCTCTGGCTAAGGTTCTAGAGAAACATGACCAGCGCGCCTTATTGTAATTATAAGGATGCGTTTGCACATATTCCTCCAGTTCCTCCAGCTTGTTCGGAAGGTGTATTACTGCGGCGAGACCATAGTGATCACTGTCATACTCAACCGTAGTTAAACAGTTGCTCGTATGTCGCTCCACGTTTAGTATTGTTAGTCGTCTGTCGATTAGCATCACATCCAGATAAGACCCGCTTCTAGGAAATGATGGTCTATCGGTTGTCAGCAAATCCAGCCACTCTAAGAGAGCGTTTCCCCTCTCGTTTGGAACAGTATTACCTTATTCACCGTGTTTGACGTTCAAATCCCCGGCTAATATGTAGAAATTTTCTTCCGAGTTTAAGCAGAGGCTGGTGAAGAGAGCCTCAGGCTCTGAAAGAAAGTTAGAGTTTTGAACGTCTGATGGGTAAGCAGCGATCAAAAACAACTTATTACTACCATGGAGAGAGATGCGTGCGATGGCCATTTCTAGCACACCAGATCTTCTAACTTCATTGCTATATATGACCTTACGACCAATTTTCTTGTTAATTAAAATTGCGACTCCGCCACCTCGAGTGGTTCGGGGTCGATCTCTTCTAATAATTGGTTTAGCTTAGTTTCGCTAGCCATCAGCACATCAGGATTATAGGATTGCAACAAGTTGGAGAGCGTTAGTTTTCGTTCGATCCTTATCAGCGAATTTACATTCACCGCTAGGATCTTAAGGGTCCTTACCTCGCGAGAGCCCATTATATCTGAGCGCGTTTGTTTGCAGGCAGCTGAAAGAAGAGGAAATCTACTCTAGCTGTCTGCGTAAGGAAACTGGTCTGTAGTTCGACCATTTGTTTCTGCAAGGCAATCATCTGTGCTTGCATCGACTGAATGGAAGACATAACATCCCTCATGAAGGGTTCTGCCTCGGGTTGCCTGGCCATTAGAGCCGGGGCATTCTTTGGCGCTTTCCGTTGTGCCGGCTTTCTACATAAATATTTGGGCGTAAGAAATGGCTGGCGTAACAGTAGTAGCTACAGCACGGGCTGTTGGCCTGGCTGCTACCTTTTTGTCATTCGTTATCACCTTTACTCTCTGACGGAGTTCTTTGATTCGTGGACACCCCAAATAGGTTGCGGGGTGCCCATCTCCTCCGCAGAGTACACATTTGAGGCGCGAGTTATCCTTAACTTTATCCATACCTATAGGACATTCCCCTTTGTTGTGGGTGAACGTGCATCGTGCGCAACGGAAGTCCATATTGCAGTTCTCTGCGACGTGCCCCAGCCTTCTGCACTTCGCTCATTGAAGTACGTAGTCAGTTTTATTGAATTTTTCCCAGATTATGCACAAACCGCCTACGTAACGGATTTTACGTAGGCTGTCGATTTTGGTGCTGTGGGATACCTGTACCAAGAAGAAGGGCTCTCAACTTGGCGCAGCTTGTTGAGGAGGACCTTCAAGTCAGTGGAGGGATTTATTCCTTTGAGGAGCAAGGTCTGTGGTGTTTCCCCTCTAGGGGTGTACGTATACAAGGCAGCGTTCGATGCCGCTAACTTCTCTTTAAGGATTCTAAAACCGTCTAACCGTCTAAAACAGTGAGGGAGTTTTATATTTAATGTAAAAATTTTTATTTCCTAGAGCCAACTCACATAAGGTCTCCAGCTCTTCAGTTCCCATTTCGAAGACGTTGATTGGTGGGCAGCGAACCTTCTGCTGCTGTTGCTGTTGTTTTTGCTGTTGTTGGTGTTGCTCCTGCTGTTTCTGCTGATTTGATTGTTTCTGCGGCTGTTGCTGCTGTTTCTTCTGCGCCCGTTGCTGCTCATGTTGTTGTTGAGCAGCTTTTGATGTAACAGAGCGCGTTTGGTGTTGTTGCTGTCGCAGTTTACTTTCTTGCTCAGCTTTTTATACTTATTGTGTGTTCCTCCTGTTTTGTTTTTTTTTTTCGGCAGCTCTTCTCGCCATGGATTGGTTGTAGAATATACATTGATCGTAATTTTGTTGTTGTTGGCGTTGTTTTTGGCGGTGTATTACTGGCCGCCACCGATCCGCCTCTGCTCGGTGCGACCGCTTCCTCGTCTGACGTCATTGCTGTTGTCGTCCGACGCTATGGTAGAGTGGGCTGTGGCTGCAGGCTCTTTCTCCTTTTTTTTATGTCGGTAGTCCGGCTAGTGGGACTGGCCATGCGGCTGCTACCGTCACTAGTGTGGTGGCCTGACGTCCCAGCCACCGGTGTTATAAAATCACCCGATTTACTGAGATCGGGTCGATCGTCACTCTCCATGCTCCTTTCTCTCACTCATACTGCGTGTCTTTGCTGTATTTTAATTAAAATACAAAAATATATATATATATATATATATATATTTTTAAATATATATATTTTTTTTACCTACGGGTTTCGAACCCGGGTATGTTTTTTTGTTAACACTGCACTGATGCTCTACCATCAGAGCTACCGATCACACCTAAAGGAATTGTTTTTTTCTGCTACTTAAGCACACTAAGCATTTTTGTTAGGATGCCGACACGCATGCGTACTCCTCGGAGGTCTGTGAACCACTGATAGCTTTCGATTTAGTGTGACGGATGACATCTTCTGCGAACCCTCTCATCGACTGGCTTTGCTCGATCATATTGACTGCACCCTTAAAGTCTGATATTTTTTTAGCGCTAACGAACAATGTGAAATCAGTGGTGCGATTCTGCAAGCCCTCTTGGATGAAAGCCACCAATTCGAATTCACTAACATCGCTTCGTGGAGCAATGGATCCCATTTCCATAATGAACCTTCGCACGCTCTGCGATCTGTGACGTAGTGCTTGGTAAACCTCCTGGCGACATATTGACCTACCAAACTCGTTCATTAGGCTCGTCTTAAGGTCCTGATATGTCAAGGCACCACGACCAAGAATCAGTCGTGTGGTACCTGTCAACGAATTTCACAGAGTTAAGAACATGAATAATTCGTCAGCGTTCACCTGTTGACAGATCTCTATATGACGAAAAAAATCATACACGCTATATGTATGATATTCTCCACTAAATTTTATGATTGTGTGTTCGATGTCACAAGGCATGGGCCTTGTATTGTAGAACCACTTACTTAAAACTATTAAACTTAAAACTTGAATTTAAAAAATTTATACCTATAAAAAACATAATTAAAACTATTAAAATCTAAATTCTTGAATAAGAAAATTGTCAAAACTTAAAACTAAATTTAAAATTTGAAAATTAATAATTGTAAATTAGTCATAAATAAGTAAATAGTAACTGGTTTAATTTTTGAATTTGGGGCCTATCAGCCATATTTATTTTAAATTAAAATGGCATTAAATGTAAAAACAGAACAAGAACAAAAACAAACGGAATAAAGATCACTCTGTGAATCGTAACCGACTCAAACGCACGAGTTTCATTTTAAGCCGTATTTTTTTTCCGCAGCCCGAGAATTTTTAAACTAGAAACCAAAAAAAATATTGTGTAGAAATTTCACGGTGCCCGAGCAGTGACGTTTATTTAAAATAGTAAATTAATGTAAAAGTGTGAACTGTTAAACATATATGTACATATATATTAAAGTGCATACGTGCATTAATAATAAAATACAAAGTGCACATATTCACGTGTATGTACATATAAATGAAATTATTACTAATTCATTATTATTAAAAAAAAATTATTCTTTATTTTAAATTTGATTTGACTACATCGAGAGTAAATAAAAAACTGTACTGGTAAACTGTACTGAACAACTGTCCAACTGTACAGCTGGACTACTCTCCAACTGTACAACTGAACAACTGAACTTCTAAGATTAATCTACACTTGCTTAAATACTCTAATTTGAACTGAACTGTGGCGAAGGGTTGATGACGGTTGCACTTTGCTGACCATTGACAGATGTGTTTACTTCAAGAATCGGAATCAGCTCGATGCATTAAGTAATTCAGATTTGTTTATAGGATGGATGAATTAGGTTCGTAAGATTTTGTTTGTTGACTCAGCGTGTGTTGATTTGTGTGAGTGGAATATTATCGTGCGCTAACTCGTCCTTTCTTAAAAGTAAACGTCCTCGTTTGCTCAGAAGAATGGTAGCTGGCTTATGCGAGAAGTTGTTGACTTTGGAAGAGGGAAGGGGAAGGAAGGGGAAGGGGAAGGCGAATTTTTTGGTGAAGGTGTTGGTGTAGATTTGTTTTGTGGATCTGCTTTGGTAGTGACGAGCGTTGAATTGGTACATGGCGCAGATTTTCTGGTGATTACGATTACTATGACGATTATAAATACAAGTAGTAGGCCGACTCCAATGCTCATTATTGTTCTATTTTCTAATTTGGTCTTCCCGAGGTGAATGTAGCGGGTGTTGTTTTTATGAAGTTCTTTTATTAGCATTTCTTCTACTTCGTGATTTGCTAATGTTTATTGCAGAATTGCAGGAAGAGGGTTGAGATGCGTGGACTCGAAAGACTTGAATGTTTGTTTCCAAATTCGTATGGTGCTGTTATGGTACTTAATCAGGAACGTGCCATTAAGAGGAACTGATTCATTGTCGATTATAATTTTTCCATTATACACTTCCAGAAAGATGATGTCAGGTGATATTTCTTCAAGTTCTGGGAAGTGCTGGTCATTAATTGCAGTGCAGTTCTCTATTCTACTATTTAATAATTGTGGTATACAACTTACTTACTTAGACTTATTATATTATTTTGGTTACAGACTGATAAATTGTTTACAGTTTTAAAATTTTTATTTATTCCATATATTTCTTGTTCACAATTTAAAATTTCATTATATTAAATTTTTATTGTTTTGTTTCTTCTCTTTACTGGTTTAATACTTAACCTATTACATATTTTCTCATTAACTGTGGGTAAACTGACAATGTATAGTATTGTAAAATTATTAAAAGCTACCTTAATTTATGAGAAGTCCATTGCTTCTTCAGTATCTTTAAATAATACATTTTTATTATTTATTATTTTTTCGATTACATTAATGGTATTTCGTTTTTCGATAAAATATATAAATTTATAATATTGGCTTTTGCCTAGTGTAAAGCATATATAATATTTCTTACAACATCTCTTAAAATATCTAATTTATATTTTATATTAAAGATAATTTCTTTAGTTAATTTTTTTAGTTTACCATCTTTTACAATTTTGTTTAAGGTATTCGTTTTATTAATTTTTCTCACAAAAAGATTATTTATAACTGTTTGTTTGTTATTATTTTCCAATGCATTGTTTATTTTTTCTTTTATAATTTCGAAATCATGACTATCAGGTGTGCCTGCTATGAACTTCCAAGCGCTTCCCAAAAGGTCCAGCGATATTTTTGTTTTATGTTTATTCGGGATTAAAAGTGAAAGAAGGAATCTAATGGATGAAATGTCTTGAGATAAAACATAGAAATTGGGATAAAAAGTTTTTAGGTTTTCTCTCATGTATGACTCTATGTTATTTAAAGCTTCAGGATATACAGATAAGTCTATTTCATGAATTAATTTGTAAGTGCCTGTTTGTATTCTAGATGTTCCGGTGTTAATAGTCACTAGTCGTGAGTTCGTATAGTTGAGTATTCGTACATCACCTAAACAGTCCGCCAGTAAAATTCTGGAAAGAAAGTTTGAATTTTAGGATTTTTTATGAGATTTGTGAACTACTTTGCCGGATTGAGTAAGAACAGTAGTTTTTCTCTTTTCTTTAATAATTTCTTTTGAATATCTTGGAGATAGTTTTGATCCTATTGTCCTATTTTTCCTGACGTAAATGTCGAGTAATCTTTTATTGGAGACTTTCTTTTATTGTGATAGTTCAAGTCGTATTCTTGTTTGTTTACTAGTTTGGCTTGCACTTCTGAACGAATTTTGTCAACTTGAAGAAGATCTATGTTCCTACTGAAGAATATGTCCACTGGTTTCTTATGCGTTACTGAATGTATTGCAGAGTTATAGGCATTAACTGCGGTTTCAAGTAGTTCCGTGAAGGACCTATGCACTTGCCCTCTTTTGATACAATGCATTAGTTCAGCGAAAGTCGACTTTCTTTCGACTTAGCCATTGGATGTGCTTGTGTATGGGGCGTAGTAAATACTTCCATGCCAAATTCATTTTTAGCATGAATATAATTATAGAAGAATTGAAAGATTTCTCATTATCGTATGGTATTCCATAGCCATATATAATCTCTCGAAGAGGTTGCCTAATATCTTCAATAGCTTTGGATTGTATTTTCTTGACTTGAGCGTATTTGGAAAATTTGTCTAGTGATGTTAACACTAAGTTACCTTCGGTTGAGAAAATGTCAATATCAATAATTTGTCCGGGATAAGTTGGTATCGGATTAATTTAATTTCTATTTTATCTGGGCGACGATCATATTTACTTTCTTTACAAATAGAACAAACTTTAGTTATTCCTTGTATTTTACGAGACATTCCGGGAAAAAGTATTTTTCGAGAATTTGCTGTTTGTTTCCGCGATCGTTTATATGAGCACGCTGATGATTATTAATGATTATTACTTCTTGCCTGGTTTCATCAGTAATGTCTTCCACCATGACTTGAGAAAATCTTACACGAAAGTTAAGAAAATTGTCCTTATAGATTTCCTGAATCATTCCTTGAAGACGTTCTTCCGTTTTTATGCAGTTAGTTACTGAGGAGTTTAATCTAGCTTTCAGAATTTGAATGAGTTTATTAGATGTATATGACTGTTCGGTTATAAGATGCCTGTGATAGGTTGGAAAGACTATTTGAAATTCATAACTATTTGTATTACCAATATTCAGATAGATTTGGTTTTTAAATACATTTATGGGCGAATCAACGTTGAATATAAGTCCATGTCCTGAACTTTCATCACTGTGTATTGTTGGGGTAAGGGAGTTTATTTCAGATTGGATGGGAAGTCTGGAGAGTGCGTCAGCGACAACGTTTGTTCTACCAGATTTATATTTTAGTTCATAGTTGTATTCTTCTAATATGGATTTCCATCTTTTCAGTTTGGAGTTATTATTCTCATTACTTAGAGAATATGTAAGGGGCTGGTTATCAGTATAAATCTGCTTGCGATAATACAACACCTAGGGCCATCCTCACCCCTTAAGAGGGCTGTTAGGGGTTTCGCCAGCTTGGCATAATCCCTAATGAAACTGCGATAATACCTTGACAGGCTTAGAAAAGAACGAAGTTCCCTTAAGACATTCGTATATGGAAAATCTAGAATTACCTAAATTTTTTCTGGATTAGTTTAAATACCGTTAGGTGAAATGACAAAGCCTAGGAATTCTACTTCTTGTTTGTAGAATTCGCATTTATTCAGTTGAACCTTCATATTTACATCATGTAATGTTTGGAAAACAGTCCGAATGTTTTGTTCATGCGTAGCTTCGTCTTTGCTGTAGATGACTACATGTGATCTCGAAGAATGTCGTCAAGTGTTCTTTGAAATATGGATGATGCATTCTTGAGACTGAATGGAAGTCTTAGAAATTCGAATTTTCCATTGTTGATTGAAACTGCTGTTTTTTTGATATCAAATTCCCTTAAGGGTATCTGATGAATATCACTTTTTAAGTCTATATGTAACTGAAAACCACTTGTTATCACCGAGATTTGGGAGAATTTCGTTGATTTGGGGAATCGGGTATCGATCCGGAATGGTAATTGTGTTAAGCTTCCTATAATCTATTACAACTCTATGTTTTTTCTTACCAGAAGCGTCAGTTTTTTTAGGCACTATCCATACTGGTGAATTGTATGGAGATCGTGATGGTCTAATTACTCCATCATCAAGAAGCTTTTTTATTTGTTCTTCAACTTCGCTTTTAAGGGACATAGGGTAAGGGTAACATTTGGTGTATAGGAGAATCAGATGTTGTTCTGATTTCGACTTTTACTCTTGTGGTATAAGTAAGTTTTTCTTTAGGTTCATCAAAAAGCTTTGGGAAGTCGTGTGCAATTTTATCAATGGAATTCTTTTGATTTGAAGACATATGGTTGGTTCAGATATTTATAGTATTTACAGATTGAGAAGCCATTTGTTTAATACGTATTTTTAACTGATTGTTGACAAGCATGTAGTTATCTTTTCTATGGATAACAGCCGAAAGATTTTTCAAGCTGTCATTTCCGAGAATCGCGAGAAAAGATTTTAATTTAAGCATAAGAACAAATTTATGTTTGATGTTTTCGAAAAGACCGAAAAGACTAATCAAAGCATGGTGAGTTACATGAACGTTACCATCAATTGAATTACAACAAAATGGTTTTTCATTTGGTAAATGTTGATTTATTAAAGATGGTTGTATATAATTTTTATTGGATCCGGTGTCAATCAGAATTTTTAAAATATTTCTATTCTTCTTTGCACATTCAAAGTATGGCAGCGAAGAGTCGCTAAATCTAAAAAATGTATTTCACTTAGTTTCATGGCATTATTTCTATTGTTTTTTTCTGGTTGTATCATTTCAATGTAGTCTCAAACACAAGTGCAGTGCTTGAGGTAGATCTACCGGTTCTCGCATTCCCAAAAGTCTGGGAAGATCACCCTTCAATCCACATATAAAAATGTCAAGAACTTTGGCTCTGTAGGTTTGCATAAGCAAATTCAGAGATTCAGCACTGACATCCAAGCGCGAAATTTTGTTTAATGTAAGCGAAAGATGTGAATAAACCGATTGATAAAATTCCTGAATAGATGCGTTTCCCTGCACTAATGCCGTCATTTGGTACTCTAGAGTACCTAAATCACGTCTGCCCGCGTAGTGCAGAGTTAAGAATCGTGATATGCAATTTCAGTCTAATGGAGTGTTGTATGACTCCAGGATGTGGTTTGCAGTTCCAATTATTTTATTCCTTATAGTGTTTAATATACCAAAATACTTTGCCGATCCCTTGATGGAATCATAAATTTTTAAAATGCTTTCGACACTTTTTCGCCATGAGCTGAATTCACCAGGATTATCGGAGAATTCGCGTAGGCTACGTACAACATCCGCGATTTTGTCAAGATCATTTATGTTTTGATTAAGGGAAATCGTTTGATCAATTCCCGCGAATTGATTCCTGTACGGATTCAATATAGAATGAATAAGAGCACCGCCCCTATTATTAAAAACTTCGCGTATCATTGAGCTAATAAGAGGTTGGAGTGGGGAATTATTAGAGGATGAAGCTGCTGGATTCGCTTGAGCACCTTGAGCAGCCTGGTCAAGCACTGAAGGTCTTATAATTGGTTCGTTATTAATTTTGAACAATTGAAATGGAATAAATATTGACAAACAGTTTTTCTCTAATTGTTAAATTACACTGATTACACAAATTTTAAATATTTCTTACTCAAATTTCACTTTCAATTGTAAGAATTCAATTGATGCCACGAAATGAAACTACGGACAGCGTTAGTTCAATGACCTTTATTCAATTTAGTAACCACGTTGGAATCTGTTTATCGACTATCACTGCACAGTCTCTGTCGCTGGCTTTTATACGCTGCAACAGTAGCGTTACAGCTCGGCCATCCTATCATTGATCTCGTCCTCGAGATCGGAGCTGTCCTCCTCGCCTTCGTCACCCACAAAGCCTTCTTCTGGGAGTTCGCACCAGCGCTTGAGCTTGTCCGACGCCATGACGGTGTTCAGCTTCCGTTGGTTGCGTTGCATGTGGTGGATGTCCTCTACCATGTGCCTATCGTTGGGCAGAATCTTACTGTCGGGGCTCCAACTTCCTCGAATCGCCCGTAGCCGCAGGCTCGTGCTTGATGAGAACGAGGTCCCTTGTGTAGTACACCGTTGGGCGTTGGCGCTTAGAGTCGTACCTCCTCTTCTGTTGCTGCTGGCCCTCCTCGATGTTGGATAAAGCCTCGTTTCGACGCTTTGCCAGCTCGCCAGCTTCCACCCGGGTCCTTTGTCCTAACTCTAAGAGCAACTTGTCCCCTAAGATACTTCTCGGCGTGTAGGCGAACAGCAGCTCATGTGGGCTCGCCATCGTGGTGCAATTTCGGGCAGTGTTCAGCCCCCACTGGATTGCCCGGAGGTGAGTCGCCCAGTCATCTCCCCTTTGCTCTAAGTGAGAGAATGGTGCGGTTGCACCTTTCCACCTTCGTGGCTGTCCAAAGTAATCGGCCACATCGTTCAGGACGGTCAGAACGCCTCTGCTGTCTGCAGTCCTCACCGCTCGTAGAATGGTGTACAGGTAACCCTCCTATAACGCGGTACTTCTATAGCGCGATTTCGCTACAACGCGGTTTGCGAATTGCGGAATGTTTCCTATAACGCGAATCCTACAACGCGATTTTTAAGCATTTTTTAAATACATATTCTATAAACTATTCTATAAACACACAATTATCAAAAATTACTTGTGTATATGTGTATATCTATTATTCCTAGTCTCATAAAGAAATAATAATATGTTTGTATTATACATATGTACATACTAAAAGTGTTTGAATGTTTGTATGCACTATGGAATTTTGCAAACCGCAATTTTTTCAAACATTTACACACACGTTTTTAGATAAAACAAGGGGTTTCCCCGAAAATTAACTCTTGAGAATTTAACTCTTGTAAATGTAGAAATAGACAAATAGAAAAATATCATTGAAAAAATAAAATTTTTTTATTCGATGAAAGGTCTAATATAATTAATTCGGCTGAGAAAACTTTATCATGTTACTTGCGTGATATTGTATAAGAAAAGGAAAAATGGAGGAAAAAAAAGTTTCCTACAACGCGATTTTCCTACAACGCGGAGTTTTTCAGGAACCAATTAACCGCGTTGTAGGAGGGTTACCTGTACTTGGTAAAATTGTCCACCATTGCCAAAACATACCTGGCCCCCCTTCCCTTTCGTAAACGGCCCGAGGTGGTCCAGGTGCACGGTGTCGAAGGGCAGCGGAACGCGTTCCATTGTATGCAGTTCCCCCTCCGACTTGCCTCCCTTCCTCTTTGCTTACGCGCACTCGACGCACGATTTAATATAGCTCCTTGTGAAGCCTCTCATTTTCGGGAACCAAAAGATTCGTTTCACCCTGTCCAGTGTCTTGTCTTCCGCGAAGTTTCCTACATCGTCGTGACACAACTTGAGTATCCGCCATCGTATTCCCTTGGGGACTACCCACCTCTCCGCCTCATTCATCTTGCGGAATAACCGGCAACCCCGCGCGACATACGCCTTCTGCAACTGCTTTTTCGCCTACGTCATCTGCGGTGCATTCAGGGTTGCGATTATGCTTCGTAGTTTCGGGTCCTGCCACTGCATAGTCGCCACCCAATCCTCGTCCGAGATTTTCACGTTTAGGATTTGAGCGGATGCTTCCTCCACCTCTCGGTCATCATCCGCTGGTTGTCGGCTTAACGCATCTACGTGAGCGGCTCTCTTCCTTGGCTGGTGAACCGTCTCGTAGTCGAACTCTTGGAGCTTTAGCTACCACCGCCCAACCTGTGGTATCAGCTTGGCCTTTGTGCTAGTTGCTACTATGGCTACGCAGTCCGTGACTAAGATGGCCAGAATCTCGAGTTCGTACGAATGGTCGGCTGCGAAAAGTTTTCGACTGTAGAAGGCCACTGGTCGCAGCGAGTTGTCTTCCTTCCCCCTTTGCAGCAGTATCCCAGCTAAACCGAACGACGATGCATCTGTATGCACCTCTTCTGCCGCCTCCAGGTCGAAAAACGCTAGGACGGGAGGCTGCGCAAGTGCCGCTTTCAGCTTCTGTAACGCTTCTTCCTGCCGAGCCGTCCACTCAAAGGGATGGTCCGCTCTGGTGAGCTCTGTCAGCGTTGTTGCCCAACGCGCGTAGTTCGTAACAAACTTTCGGAAAAACCCCGTAAGCCCTAGGAACTGACGCACTCCGTGGACATCCTTCGGCGTCGGAAATGCGAGTATGGCGGCCGTCTTCCTTTCGCTTGGTTGTATCCCCTCTTCGCTTATTCGGTAGCCTAAAAACTCTATATCAGTATGTAAAAATGCAATGTCCCTCAGAACTTCCAGGAACCTCTGCAGCTTCTGTAACCCCTCTTCGATCGTTTTGCTATCGATCGCTATGTCGTCCAAATACACCTCAATGTCTCCCTTCCTCATGCGTGCCTCGATCAGATTCATGCACGATTGGAACTCCGTGGGGGCATTGACCAGTCCGAATGGCGTCCGTCAACTTTTTGCAGTGTTCCGCTATAGCGATCTGGTAATACCCCGATCATAGATCCAGCGTCGTGAAGAATTTGTATCCGGCGAATGATTCCACCACTTCCTCCACCACGCTCATCGGGAACTTCCTTTTCAACGTCACCTTGTTCAACGCCCGACAGTCGATGCAATAGCGGTCCTTTCCATCCTTCTTCTTGGTGAGGGTCACAGGTGCACAGTAGTCGGAGCATGACGGCCGTATCACCCCCTGCTTCAGAATCGCGGACACCATCTCCTTCACCACCTCCCTCTTCGCAACGTTAGTTTGTACGACTGGACGCAAACCGGCGTTGTTGTCGTGAGGTCGATGCAACACTCCCGGAAGCGGTACACACCCAGCTCCTCATCATTCAGGGCAAAGCAATCCCGATATTTATTGACAAGGGCGTGCAGTTTCTTCCTGTCTCCTTGGCCCTGTTCCCCGGCGTCCAGGTCATCCAGTGACAGCTCGCGCCTTTCTGCTCTGCAGCCTTCCGCCACCAGTGGCGCTTGGGGTATCTATGACATGCAATCGGTGATTGCGATGCAGTTGTGGGTTTTCACGATCCTGACCTGAGGTTGGTCCAGCAGCTTTCGTCCGATCAACATCGGGAATGGCTGGCTCTCGTCAGGCACTACCAGAATCTCGCACCATGACTTAAGCCGATCCACCGCAACCTCAACGAACAATCTGCCCACCGTCTGACAGGCTCCCCCTCCAAATCCACTCAAGCACCGTTTATCGTTGGTGAACTTTAGGCCCCCATCGTCAGCGACGGAGCGACACAAGGTTACACAGTCGCTTCCTAGGTCGATGAACGCCGTGACTGGATACCCATTCACTGTTGCCTCCTTGACGTACTCCGTTCGACTCTCCTTCAGCAGCAGCTGAATAGATCCTTCTGGTCGGCTTCCTTCCGGTTTTAGTGTGCCGCTCCCCGTCCGGACATTCGGCCGCGGACAGTCTCTCCGGTAATGTCCCGTTTGTTGGCACCCGAAGCACCTGACTCCTCGTCCTGTTGCTCCGCCAACGCTCCCTCGTTCCGCCTCTGCCTCTCTTCACCGCGGTCCACGATCCACCGGACCCTGTCTAGCACATCGTCGACCGAGGTTGGCCTTAGTGCCCTGAACGCCTCCTGACATTGGACGTCGGTGATGCCCTGGGTGACGTACTTTGCCAAAGTGCTCTCCTGCACATTCCCGCGCGAGGCTATCATCTTCATTTCGAAC
Source organism: Eristalinus aeneus (assembly GCA_955652365.1). Taxonomy (NCBI): domain Eukaryota; kingdom Metazoa; phylum Arthropoda; class Insecta; order Diptera; family Syrphidae; genus Eristalinus; species Eristalinus aeneus. The sequence goes on from OY019134.1 coordinate 25,332,962, forward strand.
ATATATTCCTCCGTATCTTCCCCGGGCCTTTGGCGCCACTCCCGGAGTCTATCGTGGATGTCCGCTTCGTCGTCCAGCGTCGGGAAGTTCCGGCATAGCCCTGCGAAGAACTCCTTAAATGACTCTACTGTCACACTACGGCCGCACAGGTCTGCTGCTCCCACCAGTCTTGTAGTCGCCGCCATAAGCACCAGCTTTTTGTTCAGTGCATACACCCGCTGGATATCGATCACCTTCCTCTTCCACGCTTCGGAAGAAAGTCCGGTGTACGACTTCGGGTCAAACAGTGGTATAATTCCCGCTACGTCCCTGAAGGAATAGTTGTTGCGCGGACAGCATCTTCCGCCCTCCGCCACCGCTTCTTTAGGCGAGACTATATTGAACGCCCCTCATAAGTATAATAATTTCGTGTTTACTTTTTTCGGAAAGTTATTACTCGCGTTTAGACAATCGGGTTTTAGAAAGTTATTTGTTGCGTAGTTCGTCTGTGCCACCGCACACAAAGGTTATTCCAAGTCTCGCTCTCTATTGAGCGAAAGTAAAGTGCACCAGTTATTAAAATAAGTTTAGAGAGTGAGAGTGAAGTTAAATCATTTGGCAAAGTTATTGTGTCGTATTTTCGGCTAAAGCAGATTTTGTGGTTCTTTTAAGTACAGTGAATACGTGCTTATTTCGTGAAATAATTAAAGAAATAATTGCTTTCACTGCAATTTTAATTAAGAACCAGTGCAAATCAAGTAGATAATCTAATTCCACATAAGTTACGAATGTGATTTTACTGTTAATTCGCTTCAAATAAACAAATAAACAAAATGACACCGAAGAGACAAGCCTCTCCTAATAAAAACGAAACTGTTGAGCAATTAAAGCATCAGAGGTCGATTATCGTAGCAAATATATATCGGGTTAAAGCGGCATTAGAGCAAAAGACAATTTCACAAAATCCAATTGAACTCGAATGTCGATTATATTTGTTGAATTTGTATATTGATCAAGATATGATATATCAATCAGACATAGAACTAGCTGATCGCACCTACAGGTTCCGCGGGGAATTAGAAGACATTTGTGTGTGTACGAAGTCGCTAATAATGAGTGTTTAAAACAAGAGGCGGAAATCTAGCATTGCTGAATATTCCTTTGCTGAGCCTCAACACTCGCAACTTCTGAAGATATTTCTTCCGAAATTTAGCGGTAAATATGCTGAATATAAAAAAAATTGTCTAATATTTTTTGACAACATTTCTACACTTTTTGATCTGCCTTAGATCACAAAACCGTCGGCATCTGCATTATGCAGCATGATCGATACAGTTTCTGTGATTTATGACTCGCTTTTGTCACAAAGCCACGAAAAGAACATCACAATCACATCATTTAAAGATGTCAAAAGTTAACGCAACCACGAGGTCGAAATGGGAAGAGCAACTCGATCACAGCACTCTTCCTTTATGGAGTGATTGTGAGACAGCGCTCAACAAGAAGTACCGGCACATAGCTGCTGAAGAATCCTCTACGTCACGCGTTAAGCCTAGTGATAAGCAGTCACATCAAAAAAGAGATCTTGGTCGAAAAAGAACCAACGATCATCGTTTTCGTGTGTCAATACACACGCCCAACAACAAAAACAACAAAAGCAACAACCAAAGAAATCGAAATGCGTCTTCTGCAAATCAGACGAACATTTCATAACCGCGTATCAGTCGTTTACCGCACTCCCGGTATTGCAAAGATTCAAATTTCCAAAAAGTGTTCCGATTTGCAATAATTGCCTTCAAAAAGGACACACTGTATCGAAGTGCAAATTCAGCCAGTGTGGTATATGCAATCGTGCGCATCATTCGTTTATGCATCAATATGTGACATCATTTAACAGTGCGCAACCTTCGACCTCCCAAGCAATGCTCGCCTCTGAGTCCACTGGCCACGTTTTTCTAGCAACAGCTGTGGTCAAAATCATGTGTAAAAATGGCAACTTCATGCCAGCGCGAGCTTTACTTGATTCTGGCTCTCAAGTTAACTTCATAGCTACAGAGCTAGTCCAGAGGCTGAACTTTCGCAAAGAAGACAATTCGTTGAACTTGCTTGGTATCGGCAAAACGAACTCAAAAGTCAACAAAAAGGTACTCGTACATGCGGTTGATAAGTCCCGATTAAATGAGCATTCGTTCTCGGCTGACTATTAGATAATGTCATCTATTTCTGGATATCAACCAGATCATGCAATAAATATCAAAAGCTGAGATATTCCACGCAACATAGTGTTGCCAGATCGATGGTTCCAGAAACCAAATAAAGTGGATTTGTTGTTGGGTGCAGAAACGTTCTTCGAACTGCTATCCTTTGGCCAAATTGAAAAAGTGCCGCCATACCCAACCATCCAAAAAACGCTTCTGGAAAGAAGACTGGAAACGTTATCAAGAAGTCAATCAAAGAAGCTGCCACTGATGTGCTGGGTTTCACGTCACCACCCAGAAGGAACCCATGGTTTGACGACGAGTGCAGGCAGGCACATACAGCCAAACAAGACGCCTATAAGGCGACGCTGCATCGAACATTTAGGTATGTTCGTGAGCTCTACGAACAGAGACGAAGGGAAGAGCACTGGCATCTCAGAAGGAAGAAGAAGGAGCATGAGAAGCGCGCGGTTGAGGAAATGGAAAGGTGTTATGGCAGGAATTAAGTCTGAAAGTATTACCGAAAGGTAAAACAGCTATCCGGCCTGCCGGGACCAAAATGGACAACTAGTAGTAGAGTCGCAGTCTGTGCTGAGAATCTGGAAGGATCATTTCTGCAGACTCCTTAACTGCGGTGAAGGCCCAAGTCCCGCTGTTAGGCAGAATGTTCCACTCGATTTGGACGATGATAAAAAAGAATTCCGTCCCCCCGACTAAGGCGAGGTAAAGATAGCAGTATCCAAGCTGAAGTCGAACAAAGCTACTGCAGCGGATGGACTGTCCGCAGAACTATTTAAAGCAGCTGGAGATGACCTGATTGGACGCATGCACCAGCTCATCTGTAAGATATGGTCGGAGGAAAGCATGCCCGATGAGTGGAATCTCAGCGTCGTTTACCCGGTTCACAAGAAAGGAGACCCCTTTGACTGCGCCAACTACCGAGGGATTAGTCTCCTGAACATCGCATACAAGATCCTGTCTGCCGTATTGTGTGAGCATCTGAAACCGTTTGTCCATGACCTGATAGGTCCCTATCAGTGTGGTTTCGGGCCAGGAAAGTCCACTGTAGACCTGATCTTCACATTATAGCAGATCCTGGAAAAGACTCAAGAAGTGCATATCGGCATTCATCACCTATTCGTCGATTTTAAGACCGCATATGACATTGTGCATAGAGACGATCCATACAGTGGAATGTCTTGTTTTGGACGAACACAGCGAGCCGTCAATGTGGCATTTTTTTTTTTTTCTCAGCACAGACTGCGACTCTACTACTAGTTGTCCATTTTGGTCCCGGCAGGCCTTGGTCCGAACCTTGTATCCTCCGGATAGCTGTTTTACCTTTCGGTAGCACTTTCAAACTTCATTCCTGCCATAACACCTTTCCATTTCCTCAACCGCGCGCTTCTCATGCTCCTTCTTTTTCCTTCTGAGATGCTAGAACATACCTAAATGTTCGATGCAGCGTCGCCTTATAGGCGTCTTGTTTGGCTGTATGTGCTTGCCTGCACTAGTCTTTTCGAAAGAATATATGCGTGATGGCATTTGGAGGAGAAGATTTAATGACGATCTCTATGGGCTGTACAGCGACATGCACCTGATCAAGCGTTTACAACGCCTAAGATGGCTAGGCCATGTAGAGCGTATGGACACCTCTGCTCCGGCCCAAAAAGTCTTTGAATCCGAGCCATTGGGACAACGCAACAGAGGACAACCTAGACTAAGTTGGGGGAAACAAGTGGAGAAAGACCTCAAAAAACTTGGTGTGCGCAACTGGAAACAGCTGGTGAAAGATCGTGCTGGCTGGAGAGGCAAGTTGGTTGAGACCCAGGTCCACCCCGGACTGTAGCGCCACAAAAAGAAGAAGAAGAAATGTTCGATGCCATGAAAATGAATATTACAACTTGGTTGCACGACGACTGTCTGTTGGTTGCCCGTGTTTGCGTTCCTTTCCATTGTATCAATTTCGTAGGCGCAGAATTTCATGTCATCGGCGTAAGTTAGAGAGCTCGATTCCTAGTAAATCACTTTCTGCCGTTTGCTTATCACTTTGGACTGATGCACGACCGACGATTTGGGTCGAAGCTTCGTCCGCATTTTGTGTGTCGGCGGTGTTGGGTCTGTACTTTCAGCTGTTTTTTCTTTTGGGACAATCAGTTCTTAAGGAACAATCTAAAATCAAAAGGGTGGACGTTTACAAACTGTTTATTAAATTTATTAAGATTAAATTTGTATGATCCACTACAATCCACTACAAAAGACAATTTTTGTTTTTGCACCATGGCTAAAGAATATTGCAAGCTTTCAGAAAAATGTGGTTTTCTGTTTGAGTCTCTTGGAGCACTTTTGTTATGCTCCAACAAACATAACAATACTTACGGCAAAAAGTGGCCTTTACAAAAAGCCTGGTTCAGAAAAGTGGTGATCGAAATAAAAAAAAACTGTTGATGGCTTATTTCAAGAAATATGCCACATTGAATTTTCTCGAAAAAACCTCTAATTTTTAAAATTTCAAAGTTTCAACTTTGAGTTAGTCGTGCACCGAAACGGCTGGTTAGAAATCAACATAATGTTGGCTTTCTAGGCTCTGAAATATGTAGAATCGAAGAACCAATAACGCTTGGCGAGAAAATTATTTTATTTTACGTATCCATCCTTTCATGGGTCTTTCGATGTCATAATCATCATTGGTAACCAGTTATGACCCTTTTGAGCAAATTTGGATCGCCGTTGGCGATAATCAACAATTATTTAGCGATGCTCATGTGACATCATGACCAAATATTTCCGAAAAAATGCATGGTATAAGCCAACCGATATGCCGACATTTGCAACAACTTCTCTTATAGTGATTCGATGAATATCTTGTACCACTTGTAAACGTTTTCTTGAATCAGAGTACACTCACCGTAAGCCATTTTTCGCATAAAATTAAATGCAAATTCCTTACTCCATTTTTTTGCAAAACACATTTAAATTTATGTCTGTTACAAATAAAATATGAAACTGTAAGCATTTATTTGAGACTTGTGTACCACGTCTATATCTGGTATTACTATAACCGTACATAATTTTCTAACTGACGAGAGATACAAACGCCATTTCAGTGTCACTGTGCCCTGGATTGTAGTCTACTCGCAACCTGATTTCCTCTTGAATTAATTTATTATTTACCATTTCCTGAAGGGATCAGTTGACCTCGAGCTTTATTTTTTAAAAAATTAATAAATGAAAAAAATGATATCTTTTTCTTTGATATAGTTTTCTTTGCGATGCGATGATAAACTCTCGTTTCAACGATATCGCCGCTCGAAAGTCGTCATTTGTGATCCCTGTTTATTCTGACGAAACAGCTTTCAGGATCATCGATAAGCTACTGTTTTTTTCCATTGTAGGCAAATGCGGCATTTATTTCGAAAACAGCTTTCTCATGGACAAATGATTATGCATAATAGTGTACACACTGCCTTCTATTATCATTAAGGTGTCAACTATCTCACACAACTTCACTTTGCGGTTTTCCAAAACATTGCATTGGTGTTTACCGGCAAAGTGTATGCCTAGTAGAATTTTTTCCCTTACCGTCATTATGACTAATACTTATTTTACTTTGCCTAATTCAGTTCCCCAATTCAAATAAGAAATTCCACAAGAAGCTACAACAGAGGAGGGATTAGGCATTTTACATAACTTTTAAAAGTATTCTATTCTCGCTTCTCTTATTTCCTTGTTCCCTCCGTGGTACTTTGTTCCCTCGGCATTGCCTGCATATTGGGCAGTTTTCAGTCCCTAATTCTCCTTTTTGCCAGCAACCTATGCTGCATTTGTTAGCAATATGTTTGCTATCAAGTCAAGTCCAAAAACTATCAAACTGAAAACCTTATATTGTACGCTACAAAAAATATTATACGATATTAAAAAAAAAGAAAAGCAAATCGACGAGGTTGTGTGGTACAGCAGATATGTGAATCTTTTTACAAAACTAGTTTTGTCCAATGCCGAGGAAAAAAAGTTTGTGTAAAATGTAATAAAGAGATAAGAACTCCAGGCATTAAAGTTAATAAAGCCTTGCGCGCTTAATATAAAAAAAAACACAACTTAGTTACGTACTGGAAGAAGCCTAATTGATTTTATTGCTCACTCTTGTATTTATAACATAATTACTGCTTATTTCTACATTTTTGTTACTTAGATTTCTGGGAATTACAATATTATTTACAATATCCTCAGAAGAAGAATTTGCTTACTAATTTATAATTGGGACAATGGGAAAAATGGGAATGTGAATTACAATAATTCATATCATTTAGATTTCTGAGAATTACAACATTATTTGCAATATTCTCAGAAGGAGAATTTGCTGGGACAGTGGGAAAATAGGAATATGATTACCTTAGCAATTTGGGTTACAGGAAGGTTTCTGCATATCTTAACATTGGAAGGTGTCGTATTAACTTCCATGTAGGAATATTTCTTATGACGTCGTCTGTATTCCATTTTTTTCAATGTAAGGCTGATATTGTTCTCATATGGTTCAGTAACCGCTGCTACATTTCGCTGTTGTTTCGAAGTATTACGGATGGCTATGTATGTATACAGGAGATTATGCCGTTCCGTTCGCTCTCTTTTCGGCTATTAGATCTTAACCTCCTACTTTGACAATCAGAGCTATATATTGTCAATCTGGTTTTCTCTTCTTTTTTGTACTTTTTTATTTGTCAATTTATATTGTTTGTTGTAGTTACTTTAAATAATTGTCTTATATTTTCTGAATGTATTAAGTGAAGTATAAATTTTTACTTTTAGAAGCATGCTCTGGGGGCATGGGCCTATGAACGCGAGGTAACGTCGTTGATTGCGCTCAACATGGCGAGCTGCCAAGGCAATCCTCGTTGGTGCACAGGTTAAGTTGACAAATTAATAAATTTTTACTTTTAGAAGCATGCTCTGGGGGCATGCGCCTATGCACGCGAGGTAACGTCGTTGATTGCGCTCAACATGGCGAGCACAGTGCACAGGACAAGTTGACATACAGCCTCCAAGTGGCGCCCCCTGGATAGCCATCACAGCACCCGTTGTATGGTGAACTAATGTATGCAGCGACCCCCTCTGCCCGAGGATTTAAATAATGGACCTGGCCTACCAGTCTGTGGGTTGTGCGTGAGGGTAACTTCCTCACCACGTAAAACCAGAAGTTCAAAGACAACATCATGCCTCGGATAGTGAAGGATCAACTGTTGACGACCCCAGCACACGTTTTAAGGACAAAGATTTTCGGTTTTGCACGGGGAATGTGAGGTCCCTTAACAGGCCACGTGCAGCCGAACAACTTGCGGAGGCCCTTGACAGCTACAAAGCTGACATAACCGCCATCCAGGAAGTGCGATGGGATGGGCCTGGCATAAAAGCGATAAAGAACTGCGTTATCTACTACAGCAATTGCTATAGAGAGAGATTGCGGATTTGTTGTTCGAGACAGACTTAGCAAAAAGTCTTGAGCTACGACCCAGTCAGCGAACGCCTCATGACAATCCGCATCAAGGCTGAATTCGGGAACATCAGCCTAATATGCGCTCACGCCCCGACAGAGGAGAAGGATGACAATATCAAGGATGACTTCAATGATCTCCTAGAAAGAACATACGATCGATGACCCTGCACGACGCTTCCTGCACTAAGCATAGAAGAAGAATAGACACGTTGTCAAGAAGTCCATCAAAGATGCTGCCACTGATGTGCTGGGTTTCACGTCACCACCCAGAAGGAACCCATGGTTTGACGACGAGTGCAGGCAAGCGCACGCAGCTAAACAAGACGCCTATTAGGCGACGCTGCATCGAACAACGAGGGCTGTTCGTGAACTCTACGAACAGAGAAGAAGGGAAGAGCACCGGCTTCTCAGAAGGAAAAAGAAGGAGCATGAGAAGCGCGCGGTTGAGGAAATGGAAAGGTGCTTTGGCAGGAATGAAGTCCGAAAGTTTTACCGAAAGGTAAAACAGCTATCCGGAGGATACAAGGTTCGGACCAAAGCCTGCCGGGACCAAAACGGACAACTCGTAGTAGAGTCGCAGTCTGTGCTGAGAATCTGGAAGGATCATTTCTGCAGACTCCTAAACGGCGATGACGACCCAAATCCCGCTGTTAGGCAGAATGTTCCACTCAATTTGGACGATGATAGACAAGCATTCCGTCCCCCGGACTTAGACGAGGTGAAGATAGCAATATCCAAGCTAAAGTCGAACAAAGCTGCTGGAGCGGACGGTCTGTCCGCAGAACTAATTAAAGCAGCTGGAGATGACCTGATTGGACGCATGCACCAGCTCATCTGTAAGATATGGTCGGAGGAAAGCATGCCCGATGAGTGGAATCTCAGCGTCGTTTACCCGGTTCACAAGAAAGGAGACCCCTTTGACTGCGCCAACTACCGCGGGATTAGTCTCCTGAACATCGCATACAAGATCCTATCTGCCGTATTGTGTAAGCGTCTGAAACCGTTTGTCCATGACCTGATAAGTCCCTATCAGTGTGGTTTCAGGCCAAGGAAGTCCACAATAGACCAGATCTTCACATTACGGCAGATCCTGGAAAAGACCCAAGAAATGCAAATTGACACTCACCACCTATTCGCCGATTTCAAGGCTGCATATGACAGTGTGCATAGAGACGAGCTATACAGTGCCATGTCTAGTTTTGGCATTCCTACCAAACTTGTCAGATTGTGTAGGATGACGATGGAGAACTCTCGCTGCTCCGTTAAGGTCGGTACCGAACTCACCGAGACCTTCAATGTCAAAAAAGGTTTTAGGCAAGGCGACGCACTGTCATGTGACTTCTTTAGCATCATCCTCGAGAAGATCATGCGTAACTCAAAAGTCAACACCAGAGGCACGATCTTCCAGAAGTCAGTTCAATTGCTAGCTTACGCTGATGACATTGACGTAATTGGACGAACACAGCGAGCCGTCAATGAGACGTTTGCTGGCATTGAAGCGGAAGCGGCTAAAATGGGTCGAGTGGTAAATGAGGGCAAAACGAAGTACATGCTGTCATCAAGGAAGGACACACAACATCGACGTCTCGGACGGAGCGTCACACTAGGCAGCAGAAACTTCGAGGTAGTTAAGGACTTCGTCTACCTCGGCTCCGCGGTAAACAGGGACAACAACATCAGTACCGAAATCAAACGCAGAATCACTCTTGCCAATCGCTGTTTCCTTAGGCTTAAGAGGCAATTGAGTAATAAAGCCCTCTCTCGAAGGACTAATCTCGCTTTATATAACATCTTGATCATCCCCGTCCTACTATATGGCGTAGAATCTTGGACGTTAGCAAAGGTGGATGAGGAAGCTCTTAGTCTTTCCGAGAGTAAAGTTTTGCGTGCGATTTTTGGTCCTGTTTGCGTTGATGGCATCTGGAGGAGAAGATTTAATGACGAACTCTATAGGCTGTACAGCGACATGCGCCTGGTCAAGCGTCTACTGATACAACGCTTAAGATGGCCATGTAGAGCGTATGGACACCACTGCTCCGGCCCGAAAAGGACGACCTAGACTAAAGTGGCGCACACAAGCGGAGAAGGACCTCAACCAACTTGGAGTGTGCAACTGGAGACAGCTGGCGAAAGATCGTGCTGGCTGGAGAGGCATGTTGGTTGAGGCCCAGGTCCACTCCGGGACTGTAGCGCCACAAGAAGAAGAAGAAGAGAAGCATGCTCTATTCAATTGTTCGTCTGGTTATAACCAACCCACATAATTGGTGTCAGAAGTGGGATCCAGTAAGTTTAGCCGTAGCAGACCTTACTTTGAATTACATTCCGGAAAGGACGTTTGTATACAGCCTAAAAATTAAAATTAAACACAAAACCACTAAGACGCTTTATTAAAAGCCGAAAGGATTGTCGCCTCAAGAAAAAGTTACTGTCGATCATAACTTCAAACTTCGAAAACTTAATCAGAAAACAGTTTTCAACTTCCGATCATAGAGGCGGCAAATTGACTGAGAAGGTACTCTGAAGTGTCTTTACCTTTTCGCATTGGGGTATGTCGCAAAGAGCGCCATTACTAAACAGAAACCGACTTATGTGCCGAGCAATGGTGGTGTCCCGTTGGACGCCGACAAGTCGTCTGCAATCTTTTCTGCCTAAAAATAACAGAGAAGTCGCGGATCTCTTGCTAACGTTCGGAAACATGCACTTGTCAGCCTGCATGCTGGAGAGTCATACCATCACGGGTTGTGCTGTTGGGAGAGGCCCTAACCAGGTATGCGGGTAGTCCCAGGGTGGGTTCGACCCCACGAATGCCTCTTTTGAACATTGCCTAGTTAGTTCATCGGCAATCTCGTTTCCTATGATCCCATGATGTCCCAAGTGTTTTACCGAATTCAGTATGCCGTCCAAATTAAATGAAGACTTGCATTCCTGGACTATCATGTAGGTGGTTAAAGGGTTGAGTAAGGCTTTAAGTACAGCTTGGCTGTCGCTATATACACAATTACTTCGCTGCTTTCACATATTCTTAACAATATATTTAGTGGTCATTAGGACGTAAACGTTTCTGCCTGGAACACCCACGCGAAATTACCTAAAGAGGTATAAGTCTAATGTTGTCGTCTTCCACGAAGGCCCCAGATCCAGATCGCTCCGCGTCCGTGAAAATCCGACTGCATTCCCTTCCTGGTTCATTTTCTGGTCAGAGCCATTCCTAAACACTGGGAAAGTAGACTTTGGATGAACGAGACAGCTGAATCATTGGTGACCCCGCATCAGACGGCGTCTCCATGAGGCTAGTGTCATAGAAGATGCGGTGCTCGAAGTCATCTTAGCTGCAGTGCGAGTTGAACCAAAGACCATTCCTTTTTAGTCGAGAGCTGGCCTTTATAGTGCATAGCATGATGTACATGTCCAGGGGAGGGCGATTGAGCAGATTAGCAAGAGCAGCCCCTGGCCAGCCAAGACAGACCATTCTTTGAAGCTTGGTGGTGAGAGAAGAGGTCTTGTCATTGCTGTGTAGATTCATACGTATCCTTTTGGAGATAGACCCCAGGTTTTGCCAAAAATTCCTTTACATTGTCAGAAGACCCACAGCGCCTTGGAGGTTTTCGTCTCAATGTGTTTTTTCCAAAGAAGTTTGCTTTCCAGTATTGCACCTTCATATTTGGCTTTATTGGAACGTGGAATGATGACACTTTTAAGTACTAGTTGAGTCAGACTAGTCAGATTCCTCCTTCTCGTAAAGAGAACAAACTCGGTTTTAAGGGGATTGACTGAGAGCTCATTCCTTGTACACCATTCATCGATCATATCAAGCACCGCCTTCCACAAACGGCTCTAGGACATAGCTCGGTGACCAGTACGACTACACTATCCGCTTAGGCCTAGGCGAAGGTGTTAGATCTATTCAAGGCGGAAAGCAGAGACTCGACCAACATGCACCGTAAGAGAGGTGACAGGACGCCACCTTGGGGGCTGCCTCTGTTTACCCTCGACATAACATACTGGTCACACTTCGCCTCGTTCGTCGAGATATCATTTATTAGCTCCGATCCGAAGGGCGGTAATTACTAATTGTTTCAAAGACTTTACATCGTCAGGTATTTCAAGGAATACATGAGAATGGTCTAACGTGACCTCTTGCAGGGTATTACGTATATTTTAACCCAAGGTTAGCAAATAAGGTAGAAGAAGTTATTGCAAATTGTGTTTCGTGCATTTGACAGGCTGGAAAACAGGAAGGATTTTAAATTTTATTGAAAAAGGCGAGGTGCCCTTGCAGACGTTTTATCTGGATCGCTTAGGACCATTACAGTCAACATTAAAATATTATAAGTATCTTTCAGTAGTAGTAGATAGTTTTGCTAAATTTATTTATTTAATCTTTCCAGTTAATTCCACAACTGAAGAAGTAGGTAAGAAAACGCAATTTTTAAAGGAAATATTTGAACTCTTCTTCTGGCTGCTTCAGGACTTATTTTGAAGAGGAACACATTAACCACGTCACTATAACTACTGACGTCCCACGTCGAAACAGACAGGTTAAGACATTAGTGTACTCTCGACGTAAGCCATTGCGGACCCTGCAAAATGGTGGAAACACATACCTCAGCTCTACAAAAACAAGATCTGCACAACGTTCCCCTTTCGAACTGTTCGAATAGGCATTCCAATCAATTATACCGATGAGGACAACCTCAATAAGTTGATCAAAAAAGAGATGATATCGTCATATATCGTTTTATTTCGCTGTTTTTCCGATGTATTTGTATACAGCGACCATGCTGCTCAGTTTGCTTTCTTTTCGGCTATTGGGTCTCAACCCCCGCACTGTTTGGCGTGGCGTTTGGCACCTTCACTCCAAAAGAAGACAAAGTGCAGACTTCTTCTTCTTATGGCGCTACAGTCCGGGGTGGACTTGGGCCTCAACCAACATGCCTCTCCAAGTTGAACATTCTGCCTAACAGCGGGATTCGGGCCGCCATCGCCTTTAAGGAGTCTACAGAAATGATCCTTCCAGATTCTCAGCACAGACTGCGACTCTACTACGAGTTGCCCGTTTTGGTCACGGCAGGCCTTTGTCCGAACCTTGTATCCTCCAGATAGCTGTGTTCTTCTTCTTCTTCTTGTGGCGCTACAATCCGGGGTGGACCTGGGCCTCAACCAACATGCCTCTCCAGGCAGCACGATCTTTCGCCAGCTGTCTCCAGTTGCGCACTCCAAGTTGGTTGAGGATAGCTTTACCTTTCGGTAAAATGTTCGGACTTCATTTCTGCCATAACACCTTAGAGAGGAAGAGAGGGAGAGGAGGTACCGATGCACATTGGTTTTAAATGCCTGTGGATTGTAATGAGGAGGAAAAATCGAGCTGGGAAGAGCATTCCAGATTCGTGTAGTACGGCTAAAGAACGAGTCTCTGAATTTGACTGCACGTCCGAAAGAGGGCTTGAGGGTGAATTGGTGGGCATTCCTAGCGAGGCGTGTGTTGCGGGTGAATTCTTGAAGGGGAGGAATGCAACTGGCTAATTCATCTGAGCATTTCTTGTTAAAATAGCGATAAAAGAGTGACAACGACGCGACATTACGTCGGTGTTCTAACGAGTCAATCGACTTCGCAATATTACTGTAACCTATAAGTTTTATCACTCGCTTTTGAATTCTATCCAGCAGGTGCAGGGAGGTCTTAGAAGCACCTGACCAAATAGGAGCGTTATACTCAAGTTTTGGGCATATGTAGGCCTTGTATGTTGTAGCCAGATCAGAAGGGGTGAAGTACTTCTTGCATCGTTTAAGGAAGCCTAGACATTTCGCAGCATTTTTGGCGACCTCAAATATGTGATCGTTCCAACTAATTGTTGGGTTGATACACATACCGAGGATGGAAAGTCTTTCGGTTTCAACAACACAAGTGCCGTTCATGGATAACGGCTGATTATTTTGTAATCGCTTTAATGACAGTAGACAGCACTGTGTTTTGGAAGCATTAAATTCCACTCTATTCTTATTTCCCCAATCGATTATGCTGTCAAGGTCGGAATTTAATGTGCTTAACATACGCTGCCGTTCTGAGTCTAAGGCCGAAGTGGAGGGACGTGAGCCAAGGAACCAATATGAAAAGCTGAGGGTACTGTCATCAGCGAAGGAATGGGATTAGAAGTAGCAGACAAGAGATCATTTATAAAAATGAGAAAGAGTTTCGGAGACAAAACACAGCTCTGGGGAACACCAGCATTAATATGGTGAATATCAGACTTGAATCCATCCAAAACGACTTGTATTGAACGATTCGAAAGGTAATTTCTAATCCATTGAAGAAGAGACTCATCGATCCCAAAAGCACGCATTTTCGACAAGAGAGCCTGGTGCCAGACCCTGTCAAATGCCTTAGAAATATCAAGCGCAACAATCTTGCTTTCTCCTGCATTGTGCAAAGATTGGTTCCACTTTTCAGTGAGATATGCCATCAGATCACCAGTGGAACGGTTGCTTCGGAAGCCGTACTGCCGGTCATTAAGAAGCTTCCGGGACTCAAGATATTTCATAAGCTGACGGTTGATTAGCGTTTCCATGACCTTGGAGAGAAGGGACGTTAGTGCTATGGGTCGGTAAGAGGTGGGTGACGAACATTCGCCCTTTTTAGGGACGGGCTGGACAAATGCAGTTTTCCACTTACTCGATGGAAAAGCTTACGCAGTGGTTTTGCCAACGTAGAAGAACACCTCTTCAGAAGAACAGGGGGTAAGTACTTTTGCTACTGTACGAGTGCGAAAATGGATTTGCCCCATGGAGAAATGTACGCTCTCAAGTACAGGCGGGGACAAAGTGCTATCAGGCAGCGTTGAGCTAGCTGCAAAGTGTGCAGCAAGCAGATTATCTTTGTCCAAAGAGCTGACAACTGGAATGTCATTGCAAATGAGCGTTGGGATCGAAGACGAGGCAGAATTCCTTATGTTTTTTACGAAAGACCAAAAGCTTCTGCTACCCTTGGCGCATTGTAGAACTTTTTGCCTCAACTTTTGGTCAAAGGAGAATTTAACACGTCTTAATATTGCATTACAGTCATTACGGATCCGTTTGAACTTTTTCCGGGCTTCCTCAGAAGGGTTGCCTTTATAATCCCTTAAACTCAACTCTCTCATCCTGATAGCCTCTTTGCAGCTCAAGTCGAACCACGCGTTTGCCTTAGGCTTGGTGCTCTTCACTCTGTGAGGAATGAAGGACCTCATGCCCAGCGAAATAATGTTTGTGATCGCATCAGTAGCGGCATCCACGTCGCTATCGAGGAAGCTTAGTGACCAGTTAAAATTCCTAAAGAAGTTGTTAAGTCTGTTCCAGTTGGCTTCCTCGTAGCGCCATACTGTTCTTTTCGGAATTTGTTCTCTAACTGTGTGGGATGAGTACGAGAATTTGGCTGACACGACACAGTGGTCGGACGAGCCTAGAGGCGACAATATATCAATTGAATATTTTTCCGGATGAGAGGTGAGAAACAGATCCAAGGTGTTAGCGGTATGATCTGCAATGTCAGGTATTCGTGTTGGCTCATTCACAAGCTGGGTTAAATTATTTACCTCAGCGAAGATTTCAACATACCTTCCTTCGGGTGTTGTCTGGCCTGAATGTCGAAGCCAAGTAGAATTGTGTACATTGAAATCGCCCGCAATAGCGATTTCAGTGTGAGGATACAGGGATACAATTCTTGTGATGGAGTCGGACAGCGCATCAAACTCGTTATAAGTTGAGCTGCCGTCCATGTTTGGACTTCTATAAATAAAGCAGTAGTGGATTAAATGCTTACGGACAAAGAGTTTTAACCACAGAAAATTAAATTCCGGATTGGAACAGTGGCCATATTGTGGTTGAATTTGGTAAGCAACATCACTACGCACATAAATGGCGAGACCGCGGTGTAAAAAGAATAAGGGCACCAAGCTATATCCAGGCAGGTTCAAATCCGATAGATCGGTATTCTCACCCACCTGCGTTTCACTCAGCTCCAAGACAGCTGGTTTATGGCGGGAGAGGTGGACGTAAACGGCAAAGAGATTAGTTCTCAGTCCGCGAATGTTGCCCACGTCAACACGAAATTGCCCCCTCATATCAGTCGTAGGCATCTGAAAACCAACTCCGACAATGCAGTTGGTGAAAGTGAGCAGAGTTCAGTAGTGTAAATTCTGCGTTTAGCTTCGCAAAACAAATCAATGTAGGTGTTATGCCCGTACATTGACTTGAATTGGTCCACTAACAAATATTCACACTTCCAAATCCGCTATGTCATTTGTTAGGCAGACTCGGACATCGCTCCAGCCCGTCTGGTAGATCAAACGGAAGTTACGACCGAGAATGCCCAACAGTGTTTTGTGAAGGAGTGGGAGAGGGGGGAGCGGACCGCGTGCGCTCTACCAATACACTTCACTGCACTACACTGCACTTTATGTTAGATTTTCGTTACACCCGCGGAGGTGTTGGGCGGACCGCGTTAATTGTTGTTTGTGTTTTTCGGCGCGTGGAATAAAATGATTTTTTTTTGTTTTGAGTGCATGCAGCGACGACACGTCTGCATGCGTCGGAGGATGACACGGCCTTGTTTGTATGACGTGTGCTTGCCTGCACTCGTCATCAAATCATGGCTTCCTTATGGGTGGTAACGTGAAACCCAGCACATCAGTGCAGCTTCTTTGATGGTTTCTTTACAATATTTACAGTCTTCTTCTATGTTTAGTGCAGGCAGCGTCGAACTCAGAGCGAGTTTCAGGGAGACTCGGTCGGCAAAGTTCCCGTTCCGGATGTGTTGTCGTGCAGGCTGTGTTTTCCGATGACTCCAGCAAAGATGTCCTCCTTTCCCAGCTAAGCTTTGAAGTCTCCTAGGAAGGCTTGTTGTCGTAGCTGGGGCATCGATCGTATGTTCTTTCTAGAAGATCATGGAAGAAGATCCTTGGTGTTGCCATCCTTCTTCTCTGTCGGGGCGTGAGCGCAAATAAGACTGATGTTCCCAAATTCAGCCTTGATGCGGATTGTCATGAGGCATTCACTGACGGGGTCGAAGCTCTAGACTTTTTGCTTAGTCTGCCTCGAACAACAAATCCGCATCCGAATAAGCGCCATCTCTCTCTATAGCAATCGCGGTAGTAGATGTCGCAGTTCTTCATCGTTTTTATGCCGGGTAATATCTGCTTTGTAGCAGACATGTAACTTCCACGTGCAGAGCCGAAAATCATTGCCCTTAAAACGTTTGCTGGGGTCGGCAACAGTTGATCCGTCCTTTTCCGAGGCATTTTGTCTCTGAACTAATGTTGTTTTAAGTGGTGAGGAAGTTACCCTCACGCACAGCCCACAGACTGGTAGGCTAGGCCCATTATTAAAATCCTCGTGCAGAGGGGTTCACTGCATACATTGCATACACAACGGATGGGTATCCAGGGGGCGCCGCGAGTAGGCTATATGTCAACTTGGCCTGTGCACTAACGAGGATAGTGTTGGCAGCTCGCCTTGTTGAGCACAATCAACAATGTTACCTCGAGTGGACAGTCCTATACCCTGTTGCGACAAATCCTTACCTGTAGATAAATAAGAGTTAGAGCACTGACGATAAGTAGAAAACATTTGTTACGTACCTGGTGCTCATATCCTCGATCCCCATCCGCCATCCCTCCTGTAACCTGAAAAAAGAAAACAAAAAGAAAATTGAAGTACCTGATGAGTCCCGTGGATAAACTTACCTGCCAAAAGGGTTCCCTCGATGACCGAAGTTACAGCCTTAATTAAACGTTGGCAATAGCCACATTATAGGTTTTTTGTTTCCACTTTAATTTTATTTATTGAACCGAGCACCACATGCATCCAGACATTGAATTAATACACAATGTTTTGACTTTTGACATGCGCGCAAGCGCGAACAGGACGGACAGATGTTCACATTGCATTTGTTGGAGGAGCACGACAATAGGATGTGAGTGGAGCTTTCCAGTGAATGGAAAGAAGAGGAAAGCTCAAGAGAATGAGCAAAATGACGAAGACACGATTCGGAACAATTTGAGGCCGCGTTCACATGGGGAGAAAAAAAAGGGTGACGGACAGAACAAAAAAAAGTGAGAGGACAGTTTTGAAAAAGACGGACTTCGGCAAGAAAGAAAAAGTGGGAATTAAATTGGAATTAAAACACGAAAATAAAGAAAAAAAAAAATTATAAAAGTGCAAAAAAAATAATTCAGGGCCAGCTAAAGACAAAAAAACAAAAAGAAAAACAAAACCAATTGGTGATCCATTGTTACTGATCTCCATGTTATGAACTATATATCTACATGCACATACGTGCAAGGAGTGCAGTGAGTGATCCTAATTTCTAAAGAAAGTCATTGAAAAAAAAAATTATCGCTCACGCCGTGGCCGCCGTGGCGTAGTGGGTAGAGTGCCACGCTCACACGGCGAAGGGTCTAGGTTCGATTCCCAGCTCAACACCAATTTTTGGAATATTTCACGGAACCATCTCTTTCGAGCTGCTGACAACACTAAAAGAGTAATAACTGTCTAAGAAAGCTTCTCAAATTTCGCCGTTCGGAATCGGCAAAAAACTGTAGGTCCCTTCTACTCGTGAGAGAACAGTAGCGCGCACGACACGAGTAGTTGATGAGAAAGCTAGACCCTGGTCCCCCTCTGGACTGTAGCGCCAACAATTATTATTATTATTATCGCTCACGCCAAAGGCCAACTGTATGCACGAAAAGTTGTGAGTGCTTGAAAAAAAAAAAAATTTACTTCTGTTGGAACCGACTCGTTTACCCGTGACCCCGCTAATGTGAAGAATTTCACAGTACAAGAACAAAACACAAACAAAAACATATAGAGGAGCTACACAGATACGAGATCGTGTGCCAGGAAAGGAAGGAGTGTGTGCCGGTTAAACTAGGACTGCGCCGGAGTAAAAGTGGCTGTTTTCTTTTTTTTTTTGATTTTTACATATTTAAATAAATTTTGTAGTAGTTTAGCTTTAAGGATTGAATTTTTTTGTGCTCATTAAAAATTTTTCTTAATAGTTGTGGCTGTAGTGAACAAGTGTTGAGAGTGTCCGCGAAAAGAGGGCTGAGACCCCACATTTTACGAAAAGAATAATATGTCTTTCGCAGGGCCGTCACCACCATCGTGCTGCGCTCAGGACGCCGTGGGACCGAAAAAAAACTGTGAGTCCGCGGGTTTCAAACATTGGAAACCCTTCTGTGTAGTGTGTCGTGGCTTACGTCTCCGCCAAGGGGCTATCTCCTATAATTTCGCCAAGGAGATGGCAAAAGTCATGTCAGCTATGACATGAGGGGTGGGATGGCGACTTGTGCCAATGCCATTAGGCACTCTCGGTTTCTTAACGAACCCTTATCACGCAACGACGCTGGAAGGGTACTATTTCGTAGTAGGGCTAGTAGGTAGGATAGGCTTAGCGTAGGCTTAGTTTTAAGGGTATTAGGTTAGTTTATGCTTAAGGTAGGTTAGTTAGCTTAGTTCGCGAATAACCTTCCCGTCTTGTTTGGTGGTAAGGGCAAAGACGTTGAACACCCTTCCCTATTCCGCCCCCTTCCTCTTCATTCCTCCTTTAGATGTATGTCCGCAGTCAAGCTAGGGTATTAGGCTTTCTCTTTTCTACTGTGACCTTTTCTTCCTCTTCTTTCTATCTTCCCTTAGCTAGCTTAGGCACGTTTGTTTTTTTTTTTTTTTTTTTTGTGCAATACGAGATGGGCGAGTGAGGTGGGCAAGAACCACCTCATCCGACGAGCTAAGCCGTGCAACCGCTAGCGTGCCGCCGTCCTACTCCTCCTTATCGAAGTTGCCCCTGTGGCTAAAAACACCCAACTGCAACAAAATGGCGCCCAACGTCTCAGACTTTAGCGTGGCTATCCACGATAAATATGAGACATCTATAAGGCTTGAGGCAAATTCTGCCTTCAAGGGGATGAGTTTCTCTTCATATCCGAAGCTCATCACCTTGGACTCAGAATAGCCAGTCCGTCCGATTAGGATTCTCCTTTCAACTCCAATCAAAAGTTCTTTCAGTGTTCAAATTCGACAAATTTTCTTTGGCTTTACATAAACTAAAGGCAGCTGTCCAATCTTTAAGCCTAGGCCTGAAGATCTAGTGAAGTAGCCGGAGGTTTATGTGTAGCAAAGAACAGAGCAGGTGGATAGGCCAAGTGTTAGCTGCTGCCCGAGAGTCAGGGTATCAAAACCCGATTCTTAGTGAGGCATGGCCACTAAGTCTAGAAGCTAAGCTCGTGCAGGAGCGGTCAATATCCATATTCCGGCCAGCCTTTAGAACAGTCGAGTCTGTTCAAAGTTGTGGAAGGGATAGTGGAGTCGATCCCCCGCACTTCGTTACGAATCCGCGGTGTTAGTCACAAGGGCAAGAGACGCTTACCAGTCAAGGTAAGGCACCCAGAAGGGGTACTGGAGAACCAACCTTTGCAGACACACACACGAAGGCAGTTTAATACGAATTAAGAAAAATACAAGCAAACTAGCGAAAACACAATAGAAAAAAAATTTGTTTTTGCAAGAATAATAATAATAAAGAAATGGATAAATAATCAGAAGAGAAGGATACAATAATTTTAGAAAAAAAAATTAGGTAATTGAAATATTAAATAAAAGGAACGTAGAGAATAGAGAGCTATGAACAGGTACAACGAAGACCAGTTCGAAGAGCCCGGCACTGGAGCAGTACAACAGGCGCGGTTTCAAGAATGGCACACGATCCCGGAGATCGCGACAAACCGACCACCGACGCAACGCTACACGAGACTGGCGGTAAGGGAAGGACGGTACCAACTGACGGACCAGGAACGGGAGCCACCAGAAGATATTTACGCGGACGCGCACCGAAGAGAAGACACTAGCACTCCCCCTGACATACAGACACAAACGCAACCGGAGGTACCACGGCCCATTTTCCACTTGCGGGAAGAGGATTCGTCGGGACTAGCCCTCCCCAGACAACGACATGACGTTAGACTAAGACGTACAGACTTTGGGGGGTGTGAAGGAAATCCAGACGGGGCAAG
The DNA here is from genome assembly GCA_955652365.1 of Eristalinus aeneus. Lineage (NCBI taxonomy): Eukaryota > Metazoa > Arthropoda > Insecta > Diptera > Syrphidae > Eristalinus > Eristalinus aeneus. The sequence continues at coordinate 25,353,670 of OY019134.1, forward strand.
AGTGTCAGACGAAGCTGGCGGTTCCCGGTTGAAGGACAAGAACAGACAGACCCAACGGACAGAAGAACCCTTATACCATCAGTTCCAGGAGATGCTCTCTACGGCGGCGGCGAGATGCTTATGGAAAAGAATTGACTGTCCACAGATCAGCTAATGGCAAACTTCCACCACTTATTGACGGGCCCTGCAGAACAATGGTATTGGCAAATCATGGAAGAGACGCAGGGCGACGAATTCTTCAATTACTACGACTTAAAAGCAGAATTACTACGCCAGTTTAAAGACGATCGGAGAGACCACGAGATACTACGGGACATTATGGAACGACGAGCCCCAAGAGACCTTCGAATAATAGACCAATGGACGAAGATCTTGTAGCAATAATGAGGCAAAACCTGAAAGATAGGATTGCGACGCTGATCTTTGGATGCAAAATAGATAGCATCCGGGTTCTAAAGGATGAGTGTAGGAGAGCGGAAAAGCACCTGAGATCGAGGGAAAGTATCAAAGAGGAGTTGACGAGGTAGAATATGCTGAGGACAGTGATGGGCAGGCTGCAGACAGAGGGGATCGGGAGATAGCTGCAATACAGTCGAGACGACCACTGAAGCAGACAGACAAGACCCAAACGAACAGGATAAATAGACCAATGCACAAGGACGAACGAAGTTGACAGGACGAAAGCACAGCTACCGCGCCCATAGTCTGCCCGTCGCCGTTCCATACCCTGACCTGCTTCACGTGAGGTCGAAGGAGAAGAAATGTTGGGCCTGTTGGATAGCGGAGCCTCAGTGACGTGTCTTGGAAAAGGAGGAAAGTATTTTATGCAGAGGCACAAGACACAGCTCAAGACACTAAACCTTGGGGTTAAGACAGCAGATGGGAGCCACCAAAACATCGAGGGACGTTTCAAGACACAGGTCTCTTGGGGAAGAAAATCACAGGAAATGGACATTTACGTAGTGCCAAGTCTCCAACAAGAACTATACCTAGGGGTTGACTTTTGAGCGCGTTTAAGATCGCTCCTAACATTGTCGCAGAAGTTGACACTCCGTCACCGTCGAGCACAGGTAACCCACAACAGGTACTCTCGCCAGAGCAGACCAAGCTGCTGGAGGAAACCAAGCTACTGTTTCCATCCTTCGCTGTGATGGGATTGGGTAAAACTAGCCTCGAAGAACACATTATTGAGGTGGAAGACGAAAAGCTGCCCATCAAGCAGAGGCATTACCCAATTTCCCCAGCGATACAGAAACTCCTGTACGACGAGCTCGATAGAATGCTCTCGTTGGGAGTTATCGAGGAGAGTAACAGTGCTTGGAGTTCTCCAGTAGTATTGGTCCGTAAGCCTGGTAAAAACATGCTATGTCTGGATTCACGGAAAGTGAATTCAGTGACAAAAAAAGACGCTTACCCTCTTTCACATTGAGGGTCTCCTCAGTAGGCTTCAGGAGACTCGCTATATCTCCGGAATAGATCTGAAAGACGCATTCTGGTAGATCCCTCTGGAGCCCAAGTCAAGAGAGAAGACGGCTTTCACGGTCCCTGGACGGTCATTATACCAGTTCACGGTGATGCCGTTCGGACTGTGTAACGCCGCCCAGAGAATGTGTAGGCTGATGGATAAAGTCATTCCCTCCCGCCTGAAGGAGAATGTCTTTGTCTATCTCGATTATCTCTTGGCTTGCTCTCCAGATTTTGAGTCTTATGCCAGACTTCTCGGAGAAGTAGCAGCATGCCTAAAAAATGCTGGGCTGACCATCAATGTGGAGAAGAGCAAGTTCTGCTATAAAGAAATAAAGTACCTGGGGTACATCGTTGGTGATGGATGCCTACGAACAGATCCTGACAAGGTATCGGAGGTCGAGAACTTCCCAGTTCCGAAGACGCCCAAGCAGCTCCGTCGGTTTCTAGGGATGGCGGGCTGGTATAGACGCTTTATCCCAAATTTTGCGTCTATAACAGCTCCCATGACCGACTGTTTAAAGAAAGGCAAGTCATTCGAGATGACAGACGAGGCGCTACACGCGTTTGAAAATCTCAAAAAGACTTTGGTGTCCGCACCAATACTTACGAATCCGGACTTCAAGAAACGCTTTTATATTCAAAGTGACGCATCAACAACAGGCGTCGGAAGCGTTCTTTTCCAAATGGATGCAGAGAACAACGAACGACCGATAGCGTTCATGTCCCAGAAGCAGAATCCCGCTCAGCGGAATTACAGTGTGACGGAACTTGAGTGCTATGCGGCCGTTTTGTCAGTGAAGAAGTTCAGGGCTTACGTGGAAGGATTGCCCTTTAGTATAATCACTGATCACGAAAGTTTGAAGTGGTTGATGACGCAGAAGGATCTGTCTGGTCGATTGGCCAGATGGAGCCTGAAGCTCCAAGCCTTCGACTTTGTGATTGAGCATAGGAAGAGTATCCAAAACGTAGTCCCTGACACTCTCTCGCGCGTCCATATGGAAGAGCTCTCTTCTAAACAGGCCCTGGAAGTTGACTTTAGCTCTCCATACTTCGCCACAACGGAGTGTGAGGAGTTGAAGAAGACAGTAACTAACAACAATGGCAAATTACCAGACCTGTGCGTTTCGGACGGATTTGTTTACAGATGAACGGGATTACGAACCGGAGATATCATACTGGACGACATGGCATGGAAGCTCTGGATACCAACGGAGTTGCTAGAGAGTCTTCTGGAGACTGCCCACAACGCACCATCGGCGGGGCATGGTGATATTCACAAAACGTTGGCCAAATTAAGGCTGAAATATTATTGGTTAGGCATGGTCACGGACGTGCAGGACTGGGTTAAGTCCGATATTGGCCAAGTTACGGTCATATATCGACGGGGATCAACGTAACTGGGATCTCCACCTGAGTGACGCTGCATTCTCTCTGAGGAGTGTAAGGCACGATGCGATCATGTTTGAACCATATTACGTCGTATTTGATACACCGATGATCCAGCACGGTCAAGCGTACGAAGTATTCCGAAGGCTGGACATGTTAAAGGATACCGAGCTAGCGAACATGACTAGGGCGGACAAATTAGACTTGGTTAGGAGAAAAGTGTTCGACAACCTTAGGCTGGCTCACCAGAAGGGGACAAAAATCTACAATACTAGGAGTAGAGACGTACTGGACAACGTACTGGACAATTACAATGCGAAGCTCGGTCCAAAATACCTGAAAGGGGTAATCCTCGCCGTGAAGGGCAAAAGCCTCTATGAGGTTGGCAATTTGCGAGGAGAAAAGGTAGGGACCTTCCGTGCCAAGGACCTTCACGCGTAGGAGAGAATTAAGACTGATTTGACGCACTCTAGCATGACGTTTGCTGGATTATGCTAGGTTAAGTATCTATAGAACTATTTATTTATTTATATTTATATATTTATTTATTTCTTTGATTTTTATTTATCCTATATCTATTTATTTATGTATCTGAGATATTGGGTTAAGTATACGCCCCAGGTGAGAAGATGAGGACAGCAGTTTGCGCTCATCCGGAGGTGTAAAGGCCCAACAGATACCACCTCAACCTAGAGGCAAGTGATAGATAGTTTGTGATATTTTATTATTTAGGTTAAGTATAAATGTTGAAGCCCGGATAATGAAGTTGGTAGAGAATGAGACTCTTGAACTCAGGGCGTGGGCCCTTGCGACACGTTGTCAGGTTTTAACACCAAGACTCTAGGTAAGCATTTCCCTTTTTTACGAGGCCGGTTTACTAACGGCCACTCATAAGCCGTCGTCGATCCTGTTGCGACAAATCCTTACCTGTAGATAAATAAGAGTTAGAGCACTGACGATAAGTAGAAAACATTTGTTACGTACCTGGTGCTCATATCCTCGATCCCCATCCGCCATCCCTCCTGTAACCTGAAAAAGGAAAACAAAAAGAAAATTGAAGTACCTGATGAGTCCCGTGGATAAACTTACCTGTCAAAAGGGTTCCCTCGATGACCGAAGTTACAGCCTTAATTAAACGGTGGCAATAGCCACATTGTAGGTTTTTTGTTTCCACTTTAATTTTATTTATTGAACCGAGCACCACATGCATCCGGACATTGAATTAATACACAATGTTTTGACTTTTGACATGCGCGCAAGCGCGAACAGGACGGACAGATGTTCACATTGCATTTGTTGGAGGAACACGATAATAGGATGTGAGTGGAGCTTTCCAGTGAATGGAAAGAAGAGGAAAGCTCAAGAGAATGAGCAAAATGACGAAGACACGATTCGGAACAATTTGAGGCCGCGTTCACATGGGGAGAAAAAAAAGGGTGACGGACAGAACAAAAAAAGTGAGAGGACAGTTTTGAAAAAGACGGACTTCGGCAAGAAAGAAAAAGTGGGAATTAAATTGGAATCAAAACACGAAAATAAAGAAAAAAAAAATTATAAAAGTGCAAAAAAAAATAATTCAGTGCCAGATAAAGACAATAAAACAAAGAGAAAAACAAAACCAATTGGTGATCCATTATTACTGATCTCCATGTTATGAACTATATATCTACATGCACATACGTGCAAAGAGTGCAGTGCGTGATCCTAATTTCTAAAGTAAGTCATTGAAAAAAAAAATTATCGCTCACGCCGTGGCCGCCGTGGCGTAGTGGGTAGAGTGCCACGCTCACACGGCGAAGGGTCTGGGTTCGATTCCCAGCTCAACACCAATTTTTGGAATATTTCACGGAACCATCTCTTTCGAGCTGCTGACAACACTAAAAGAGTAATAACTGTCTAAGAAAGCTTCTCAAATTTCGCCGTTCGGAATCGGCAAAAAACTGTAGGTCCCTTCTACTCGTGAGAGAACAGTAGCGCGCACGACACGAGTAGTTGATGAGAAAGCTAGACCCTGGTCCCCCTCTGGACTGTAGCGCCAACAATTATTATTATTATTATCGCTCACGCCAAAGGCCAACTGTATGCACGAAAAGTTGTGAGTGCTTGAAAAAAAAAAAAAATTTACTTCTGTTGGAACCGACTCGTTTACCCGTGACCCCGCTAAAGTGAAGAATTTCACAGTACAAGAACAAAACACAAACAAAAACATATAGAGGAGCTACACAGATACGAGATCGTGTGCCAGGAAAGGAAGGAGTGTGTGCCGGTTAAACTAGGACTGCGCCGGAGTAAAAGTGGCTGTTTTCTTTTTTTTTTTTGATTTTTACATATTTAAATAAATTTTGTAGTAGTTTAGCTTTAAGGATTGAATTTTTTTGTGCTCATTAAAAATTTTTCTTAATAGTTGTGGCTGTAGTGAACAAGTGTTGAGAGTGTCCGCGAAAAGAGGGCTGAGACCCCACATTTTACGAAAAGAATAATATGTCTTTCGCAGGGCCGTCACCACCATCGTGCTGCGCTCAGGACGCCGTGGGACCGAAAAAAAACTGTGAGTCCGCGGGTTTCAAACATTGGAAACCCTTCTGTGTAGTGTGTCGTGGCTTACGTCTCCGCCAAGGGGCTATCTCCTATAATTTCGCCAAGGAGATGGCAAAGGTCATGTCAGCTATGACATGAGGGGTGGGATGGCGACTTGTGCCAATGCCATTAGGCACTCTCGGTTTCTTAACGAACCCTTATCACGCAACGACGCTGGAAGGGTACTATTTCGTAGTAGGGCTAGTAGGTAGGATAGGCTTAGCGTAGGCTTAGTTTTAAGGGTATTAGGTTAGTTTATGCTTAAGGTAGGTTAGTTAGCTTAGTTCGCGAATAACCTTCCCGTCTTGTTTGGTGGTAAGGGCAAAGACGTTGAACACCCTTCCCTATTCCGCCCCCTTCCTCTTCATTCCTCCTTTAGATGTATGTCCGCAGTCAAGCTAGGGTATTAGGCTTTCTCTTTTCTACTGTGACCTTTTCTTCCTCTTCTTTCTATCTTCCCTTAGCTAGCTTAGGCACGTTTGTTTTTTTTTTTTTTTTTTTTTTGTGCAATGCGAGATGGGCGAGTGAGGTGGGCAAGAACCACCTCATCCGACGAGCTAAGCCGTGCAACCGCTAGCGTGCCGCCGTCCTACTCCTCCTTATCGAAGTTGCCCCTGTGGCTAAAAACACCCAACTGCAACAAAATGGCGCCCAACGTCTCAGACTTTAGCGTGGCTATCCACGATAAATATGAGACATCTATAAGGCTTGAGGCAAATTCTGCCTTCAAGGGGATGAGTTTCTCTTCATATCCGAAGCTCATCACCTTGGACTCAGAATAGCCAGTCCGTCCGATTAGGATTCTCCTTTCAACTCCAATCAAAAGTTCTTTCAGTGTTCAAATTCGACAAATTTTCTTTGGCTTTACATAAACTAAAGGCAGCTGTCCAATCTTTAAGCCTAGGCCTGAAGATCTAGTGAAGTAGCCGGAGGTTTATGTGTAGCAAAGAACAGAGCAGGTGGATAGGCCAAGTGTTAGCTGCTGCCCGAGAGTCAGGGTATCAAAACCCGATTCTTAGTGAGGCATGGCCACTAAGTCTAGAAGCTAAGCTCGTGCAGGAGCGGTCAATATCCATATTCCGGCCAGCCTTTAGAACAGTCGAGTCTGTTCAAAGTTGTGGAAGGGATAGTGGAGTCGATCCCCCGCACTTCGTTACGAATCCGCGGTGTTAGTCACAAGGGCAAGAGACGCTTACCAGTCATGGTAAGGCACCCAGAAGGGGTACTGGAGAACCAACCTTTGCAGACACACACACGAAGGCAGTTTAATACGAATTAAGAAAAATACAAGCAAACTAGCGAAAACACAATAGAAAAAAAATTTGTTTTTGCAAGAATAATAATAATAAAGAAATGGATAAATAATCAGAAGAGAAGGATACAATAATTTTAGAAAAAAAAAAATTAGGTAATTGAAATATTAAATAAAAGGAACGTAGAGAATAGAGAGCTATGAACAGGTACAACGAAGACCAGTTCGAAGAGCCCGGCACTGGAGCAGTACAACAGACAAACCGACCACCGACGCAACAAGATAGGATTGCGACGCTGATCTTTGGATGCAAAATAGATAGCATCCGGGTTCTAAAGGATGAGTGTAGGAGAGCGGAAAAGCACCTGAGATCGAGGGAAAGTATCAAAGAGGAGTTGACGAGGTAGAATATGCTGAGGACAGTGATGGGCAGGCTGCAGACAGAGGGGATCGGGAGATAGCTGCAATACAGTCGAGACGACCACTGAAGCAGACAGACAAGACCCAAACGAACAGGATAAATAGACCAATGCACAAGGACGAACGAAGTTGACAGGACGAAAGCACAGCTACCGCGCCCATAGTCTGCCCGTCGCCGTTCCATACCCTGACCTGCTTCACGTGAGGTCGAAGGAGAAGAAATGTTGGGCCTGTTGGATAGCGGAGCCTCAGTGACGTGTCTTGGAAAAGGAGGAAAGTATTTTATGCAGAGGCACAAGACACAGCTCAAGACACTAAACCTTGGGGTTAAGACAGCAGATGGGAGCCACCAAAACATCGAGGGACGTTTCAAGACACAGGTCTCTTGGGGAAGAAAATCACAGGAAATGGACATTTACGTAGTGCCAAGTCTCCAACAAGAACTATACCTAGGGGTTGACTTTTGAGCGCGTTTAAGATCGCTCCTAACATTGTCGCAGAAGTTGACACTCCGTCACCGTCGAGCACAGGTAACCCACAACAGGTACTCTCGCCAGAGCAGACCAAGCTGCTGGAGGAAACCAAGCTACTGTTTCCATCCTTCGCTGTGATGGGATTGGGTAAAACTAGCCTCGAAGAACACATTATTGAGGTGGAAGACGAAAAGCTGCCCATCAAGCAGAGGCATTACCCAATTTCCCCAGCGATACAGAAACTCCTGTACGACGAGCTCGATAGAATGCTCTCGTTGGGAGTTATCGAGGAGAGTAACAGTGCTTGGAGTTCTCCAGTAGTATTGGTCCGTAAGCCTGGTAAAAACATGCTATGTCTGGATTCACGGAAAGTGAATTCAGTGACAAAAAAAGACGCTTACCCTCTTTCACATTGAGGGTCTCCTCAGTAGGCTTCAGGAGACTCGCTATATCTCCGGAATAGATCTGAAAGACGCATTCTGGTAGATCCCTCTGGAGCCCAAGTCAAGAGAGAAGACGGCTTTCACGGTCCCTGGACGGTCATTATACCAGTTCACGGTGATGCCGTTCGGACTGTGTAACGCCGCCCAGAGAATGTGTAGGCTGATGGATAAAGTCATTCCCTCCCGCCTGAAGGAGAATGTCTTTGTCTATCTCGATTATCTCTTGGCTTGCTCTCCAGATTTTGAGTCTTATGCCAGACTTCTCGGAGAAGTAGCAGCATGCCTAAAAAATGCTGGGCTGACCATCAATGTGGAGAAGAGCAAGTTCTGCTATAAAGAAATAAAGTACCTGGGGTACATCGTTGGTGATGGATGCCTACGAACAGATCCTGACAAGGTATCGGAGGTCGAGAACTTCCCAGTTCCGAAGACGCCCAAGCAGCTCCGTCGGTTTCTAGGGATGGCGGGCTGGTATAGACGCTTTATCCCAAATTTTGCGTCTATAACAGCTCCCATGACCGACTGTTTAAAGAAAGGCAAGTCATTCGAGATGACAGACGAGGCGCTACACGCGTTTGAAAATCTCAAAAAGACTTTGGTGTCCGCACCAATACTTACGAATCCGGACTTCAAGAAACGCTTTTATATTCAAAGTGACGCATCAACAACAGGCGTCGGAAGCGTTCTTTTCCAAATGGATGCAGAGAACAACGAACGACCGATAGCGTTCATGTCCCAGAAGCAGAATCCCGCTCAGCGGAATTACAGTGTGACGGAACTTGAGTGCTATGCGGCCGTTTTGTCAGTGAAGAAGTTCAGGGCTTACGTGGAAGGATTGCCCTTTAGTATAATCACTGATCACGAAAGTTTGAAGTGGTTGATGACGCAGAAGGATCTGTCTGGTCGATTGGCCAGATGGAGCCTGAAGCTCCAAGCCTTCGACTTTGTGATTGAGCATAGGAAGAGTATCCAAAACGTAGTCCCTGACACTCTCTCGCGCGTCCATATGGAAGAGCTCTCTTCTAAACAGGCCCTGGAAGTTGACTTTAGCTCTCCATACTTCGCCACAACGGAGTGTGAGGAGTTGAAGAAGACAGTAACTAACAACAATGGCAAATTACCAGACCTGTGCGTTTCGGACGGATTTGTTTACAGATGAACGGGATTACGAACCGGAGATATCATACTGGACGACATGGCATGGAAGCTCTGGATACCAACGGAGTTGCTAGAGAGTCTTCTGGAGACTGCCCACAACGCACCATCGGCGGGGCATGGTGATATTCACAAAACGTTGGCCAAATTAAGGCTGAAATATTATTGGTTAGGCATGGTCACGGACGTGCAGGACTGGGTTAAGTCCGATATTGGCCAAGTTACGGTCATATATCGACGGGGATCAACGTAACTGGGATCTCCACCTGAGTGACGCTGCATTCTCTCTGAGGAGTGTAAGGCACGATGCGATCATGTTTGAACCATATTACGTCGTATTTGATACACCGATGATCCAGCACGGTCAAGCGTACGAAGTATTCCGAAGGCTGGACATGTTAAAGGATACCGAGCTAGCGAACATGACTAGGGCGGACAAATTAGACTTGGTTAGGAGAAAAGTGTTCGACAACCTTAGGCTGGCTCACCAGAAGGGGACAAAAATCTACAATACTAGGAGTAGAGACGTACTGGACAACGTACTGGACAATTACAATGCGAAGCTCGGTCCAAAATACCTGAAAGGGGTAATCCTCGCCGTGAAGGGCAAAAGCCTCTATGAGGTTGGCAATTTGCGAGGAGAAAAGGTAGGGACCTTCCGTGCCAAGGACCTTCACGCGTAGGAGAGAATTAAGACTGATTTGACGCACTCTAGCATGACGTTTGCTGGATTATGCTAGGTTAAGTATCTATAGAACTATTTATTTATTTATATTTATATATTTATTTATTTCTTTGATTTTTATTTATCCTATATCTATTTATTTATGTATCTGAGATATTGGGTTAAGTATACGCCCCAGGTGAGAAGATGAGGACAGCAGTTTGCGCTCATCCGGAGGTGTAAAGGCCCAACAGATACCACCTCAACCTAGAGGCAAGTGATAGATAGTTTGTGATATTTTATTATTTAGGTTAAGTATAAATGTTGAAGCCCGGATAATGAAGTTGGTAGAGCATGAGACTCTTGAACTCAGGGCGTGGGCCCTTGCGACACGTTGTCAGGTTTTAACACCAAGACTCTAGGTAAGCATTTCCCTTTTTTACGAGGCCGGTTTACTAACGGCCACTCATAAGCCGTCGTCGATCCTGTTGCGACAAATCCTTACCTGTAGATAAATAAGAGTTAGAGCACTGACGATAAGTAGAAAACATTTGTTACGTACCTGGTGCTCATATCCTCGATCCCCATCCGCCATCCCTCCTGTAACCTGAAAAAGGAAAACAAAAAGAAAATTGAAGTACCTGATGAGTCCCGTGGATAAACTTACCTGTCAAAAGGGTTCCCTCGATGACCGAAGTTACAGCCTTAATTAAACGGTGGCAATAGCCACATTGTAGGTTTTTTGTTTCCACTTTAATTTTATTTATTGAACCGAGCACCACATGCATCCAGACATTGAATTAATACACAATGTTTTGACTTTTGACATGCGCGCAAGCGCGAACAGGACGGACAGATGTTCACATTGCATTTGTTGGAGGAACACGATAATAGGATGTGAGTGGAGCTTTCCAGTGAATGGAAAGACACGATTCGGAACAATTTGAGGCCGCGTTCACATGGGGAGAAAAAAAAGGGTGACGGACAGAACAAAAAAAGTGAGAGGACAGTTTTGAAAAAGACGGACTTCGGCAAGAAAGAAAAAGTGGGAATTAAATTGGAATCAAAACACGAAAATAAAGAAAAAAAAAAATTATAAAAGTGCAAAAAAAAAAATAATTCAGTGCCAGATAAAGACAATAAAACAAAGAGAAAAACAAAACCAATTGGTGATCCATTATTACTGATCTCCATGTTATGAACTATATATCTACATGCACATACGTGCAAAGAGTGCAGTGCGTGATCCTAATTTCTAAAGTAAGTCATTGAAAAAAAAAAAAAAACCCTCACGCCGTGGCCGCCGTGGCGTAGTGGGTAGAGTGCGACGCTCACACGCCGAAGGGTTTAGGTCCGATTCCCAGCTCAACACCAATTTTTCGAATAGTTCACGGCACCACATCTTTCGAGCTGCTGACAACACTCAAAGAGTAATAACTGTCTAAGAAAGCTTCTCAAATTTCGCCGTTCAGAATCGGCAAAAAACTGAAGGTCCCTTCTACTCGTGAGAGAACAGTAGCGCGCACGACACGAGTAGTTGATGAGCAAGCTAGGCCCTGGTCCCCCTCTGGACTGTAGCGCCAACAATTATTATTATTATTATCGCTCACGCCAAAGGCCAACTGTATGCACGAAAAGTTGTGAGTGCTTGAAAAAAAAAAAAAAAAATACTTCTGTTGGAATCGACTCGTTGACCCGTGACCCCGCTAAAGTGAAGAATTTCACAGTACAAGAACAAAACACAAAAAAAAAAAACATATAGAGAAGCTACACAGATACGAGATCGTGTGCCAGGAAAGGAAGGAGTGTGTGCCGGTTAAACGAGGACTTCTTAATAGTTCTGGCCGTAGTGAACAAGTGTTGAGAGTGTCCGCGAAAAGAATAATTTATCTTTCGCAGGGCCATCACCACCATCGTGCTGCGCGCAGGACGCCATGGGACCGAAAAAAAGTGTGTGTGTGTCGTCCTATATCCTTCGGCCAGGGTTAGAACCCCAGCCCGATAAAATTTTTTGTAGATTAAGTTTTTTTTTATTTCATTAATATTACATTTGCGTTTCCTTTTTCTCTTACTTTGGATTTCATTATTGAATTTTACCAATTTGGAGTTTACTCGCATTTTATTTTATTCTGGTATTAGTAAACTAAATTAAGAAAAACTAGCATACTTTTAGGGGCTGGCAGTTAATATTGTACATTTATTTTCCTTTTCGTAATAAATGAATTTTATATATTTTTGAGGTTAAGATTTTTTTTTCTTAATGGAGTAGATAATTTCTTTTGCCGGCAGTGTGCGTGGTGCGTAGGGAAGGCCGTCGTTCTAGGTGCTGCTGACGGGGTGGAGCGTTGAGCCGTGGCTAACGTCTCCGCCAAGGGGCTATCTCCTATAATTTCGCCAAGGAGATGGCAAAGGTCATGTCAGCTATGACATGAGGGGTGGGATGGCGACTTGTGCCAATGCCATCAGGCACTCTCGGTTTCTTAACGAACCCTTATCACGCAACGACGCTGGAAGGGTACTATTTCGTAGTAGGGCTAAGCTAGGTAGTTTTAAGTTAGGATAGGCTTAGCGTAGGCTTAGTTTTAAGGGTATTAGGTTAGTTTATGCTTAAGGTAGGTTAGTTAGCTTAGTTCGCGAATAACATTCCCGTCTTGTTTGGTGGTAAGTGCAGAGACGTTGAACACCCTTCCCTATTCCATCCCCTTCCTCTTCATTCCTCCTTTAGATGTCTGTCCGCAGTCAAGTTAGGGTATTAGGCTTTCTCTTTTCTACTGTGACCTTTTCTTCCTCTTCTTTCTATCTTCCCTTAGCTAGCTTAGGCACGTTTGTTTTTTTTTTTTTTTTTTTGTGTGCAATGGGAGATGGGCGAGTGAGGTGGGCAAGAACCACCCCATCCGACGAGCTAAGCCGTGCAACCGCTAGCGTGCCGCCGTCCTACTCCTCCTCATCGAAGTTGCCCTTGTGACTAAAAACACCCAACTGCAACAACCCCCCCATTCAATATAATTGAACCCTTAAAAATAAATTCAAAGTTTTATACAAACAACAACCTTGTCGCCTGAAAGTGTATACACAAAACGAAATCGTAAACATTTTGAGAATAAATCATGTTGATTTGTAGGCCCGACAAGAAGACATATGTTTAATGAGTTTGAATTTAATGTCTTAGCAGAGAATACGTGAAATTTTATAGTACTGAAGTCTCCTTTAAAAACTGAATGATAAGGCAAATAATACCATGTTTTATTTTTCATCATAACTTCGTATGCTGGGTTTTTCTCCATGTGTCCTAATGATATATATTCATTAATAAAACGAAAGTACTGAGTCTTGAAATCAGAATCCTTCAAAAACCTTCACATCAAGGACTGCAACCGATTTAAAGCAGTTTTAAATGAGTCTTTAAAGTTAAGCATAACATTTTGCTTAAATGACAGTTCAACCGTAAATTTGTCGTCAATATGGTGAGATTGTGTTTTCACAAAATGATCTTCAGCCTGTCGCTCTTCAACAGACAAGGAAAACTTATGTACAATTCGTTCAATTCATCAAAAGCGTTCGATGTCAAAGTTATAACTACGAGTTTGTTTACAATAAAATGCGTGAAGTCCCATTTTAGCACCTTTTGTAACATTGACAACTCTTCCTGCTATTACACAGCCAAAAATAGTAAGAATGGATTCTGGAAAGCTATCCTTTCCTTGTTGTTCTAGCCCTGTGATAATTTTAAAAAATTTATCTGATTACACCAACACGTCGGTCCAGGTTCATAATAATGAGGAAGAGCCAGTTGTATAGAATGTTTTTTTTTTTTTTTTGTAGTATCGATAGTACCGATGTAGGTGGTTGGCCAGAAAAAATTTAGTTTTGAAATTACATGACAATCAATTTCAATGCAACTGGCGCTATAACAGAATAGAATTTGCAGAATGATCAATCCATTGGTGACTCCGCCCGATCTTGAAGCTGTACCAGTAATTGGAATGTGTGAACTTTTTCTTTGCACTCCCAGGAACTGCGCGACCTGAGAGCCTGAGTCAAGAAGTAAACGAATCTGGGTAAATGATCCTTCCTTATTTCGAACCTTTACTATAGCTATTGGAAGAATGGTTTAAACGAGACGAGAAGATTCAAGTGTGTGGACAGAAACAATGGAAGGAACCGATGATGAATTGGCGACTGTGTGATTACGTTCTGAATAGTTGAAGTTGTTAGATGATGTGTGAGTTTTGAAAGAGCGAACAGTTGTCTCTAGGCTCATTGTGTTTGAAGATGAGTCTTCAACTGTTAGAGAATTTATAGGGTGAACCAAGGTATGATGTCGTAACAAAGTGAGTTTTGTTTAACCAATTCGCAACGTTACTCGACAAAAGATTATTAAGATTGAGGAAGAATGTGATCATGATGACACTTAGGGCACTTGTCCTTTGATTCGACAAAATAAGTAAATAATAATGGAGCAAATATGACAAAACTCTTGTTACACCGATTTCGCCAAAAATGCAAAAATTCATTCATGGTAATATTATCGCAGCAATCGATATGTTCTTCCCATGCCTGAACAGCTCTGAACAATTAAATTATTTTTTTTCTTAACGCGCTTGTAATTTGTCCCAAGCTTCAATATACATAGTTGCTTTCGGAGGAGGGCATATGCTCTAAAAGACTGCTGCATCAATGCGAAGAAAATATTTTGCGACCCGGGCAAAGATGTATTTGTGGCAATGGATCCGATGAATAAGTCCTTGAAAGCCGGCCAGTCCTTGTCGTCCCCAGAAAATGTAAGTAAGTTGACTTCAGGAAGATTGACAGATGACGGTCGCGTATATTGATTAATCGTTTCGAAAAAGGTGGCCTGTTTTCTAGCTAGTTTCTCAGGAGTAGAGTCAAGACATGATTCTGATGAGGTTTTGCTAGTTATTGCGATTATGAGCTTCAAATAATCCTCAAAGTATTTTTCTTCATAATCCACGATTTCAGTTTCCAGATGGGTGTAATTTGGCTCGACACAGAAGTTGAAGTTTGTTATTAAGACTTACGAATTCCGACCACGACTCATTGAGTTTATCTAAACATTTTTTTAAAAAAAGATATGGGACATGAGTCCGTGATGGAGTCTACGAAAGCTGTTGCACGTGTTATTGCGCTTTTTGTTTTACTACGTCTTGCGTTAACGACGTGCATGACTAGAATTTATTGTTTTCAAATCTCGTCTCAAAAAGTAGCCCAAATGTATAAACCGAAAAGAAATTATCTATCAATCCCGAAATACTTTGCATATGTATATACAGTATTGACCCACATGCATATATTTATATATGTATACGCCGTACACACTTTGCAAATATATTATAATTGTTTCTTGTCCTGATTTGTCCAATTCAGAGAACCACAATCAATTAATAATAATAATAATAATCATTGTTGGCTCGACAGTTCACAGAGGGACCAGGCCTAGCTTGCTCATCAACTACTCGTGTTGTGCGCGCTACTGTTCTCTCACGAGTGGAAGGGACCTACAGTTTTTTCCCGACTTCAAATTTGCTTCCAGTTTTTGCCACTTTGGAACATGATGATGCGACACCAAATATTCTTGGTGCTAGCGTTTTCGAAAACCTTTTGGAAGTTTCTGTAAAGTAAGCCAATTTGATTTAATAAAAATGTATTGTCAGCTACATACTGGTTGAGGAAGACTTGTATATTATATTATTTAAATTTGTGCAGTGATATTAATTAGTATTTATTGCTGGTGTTGCAATTTACCGCTGGGCTAGAGATGGACATAATTATTCACACATCAGCATATGCCTTACAAAAATCCCCAAAAAAGCAAATCTAAATCATGTATTATATTTTTATTTGGTTTTGTAATTTATTATTAGTTTTGTTTATTCACCTATAATTTAATTTTGTTTTTTTTTTAATAGGTCAAGAAATATTATTAAAAATTCTTTGATATCAATATGTGGAACCAGGCACGCGTCATTAAGAACTTACAATGGGTAGAAAACATTAGGAAACAACAAAAGCTGAGTGGAAATTGATTTTGGAGGAGCGTAAACAAAACAAATACAACGTAGGAATAGGTAAGATCGTCAAAAGAAACCGATGCACAATCTGCAACATCGAAAAACGTTTTGGGGAATCATCGAATTTTACAAGCCGACCTCATACTGGACGTCCACGAAAACTAACTGCAAGGGAAGAATCCCTATTTCTAAGAAAAGTGACAAAATAAATCCAAAAATAACTTCCACTGAAATAGTTGCGAAAACAAAAGAACAAAATGATATTGAAAATTTTTATTGATGAAATAATGAATAACTTCAGTCATCTGAATATATTTAAAGAGAACCTTCATCAAAGTATGCTAAAACTATATCTTGGGGATAGCTTTTACTTTCAACGGGATAATTCTTCTTCTTGTTGTGACGCTACAGTCCGGGGTGGACCTGAGCCTTAACCAACATGCCTCTCCAGCCAGCACGATCTTTCGCCAGCTGTCTCCAGTTGCTGACTCCAAGTTGGTTGAGGTCCTTCTCCACTTGTGTGTGCCACTTTAGTCTAGTTCGTCCTCTGTTGCGTTGTCCCAATGGCTCGGATTCAAAGACTTTTCGGGCCGGAGCAGTGGTGTCCATACGCTCTACATGGCCTAGCCATCTTAAGCGTTGTATCCGTAGACGCTTGACCAGGCGCATGTAGCTGTACAGCCTATAGACTTCGTCATTCTCCTCCAGATGACATCAACGCAAACAGGACCAAAAATCGTGCGCAAAACTTTTCTCTCGAAGAAACTAAGGGCTTCCTCATCCGCCTTAGCTAACGTCCAAGATGTAGTAGGACGGGGATGATCAAGCTGTTATATAAAGCGAGCTTCGTCTTTCGAGAGAGGGCTTTATTACTCAATTGCCTCTTGAGCCCAAAGAAACAGCGATTGGCAAGAGTGATTCTGCGTTTGATTTCGGTACTGGTGTTGTTGTCCCTATTTACCGCGAAGTCTTTGACTACCTCGAAGTTTCTGCTGCCATTGGACATTTTTGGACATTGAAGATCTCGGTGAGTTCATTATCGACCTTGACGGAGCAGCGAGAGTTCTCCATCGTCATCCTACACAATCTGACGAGTTTAGTAGGAATGCCAAAACTAGACATGCCACTGTATAGCTCGTCTCTATGCACACTGTCATACGCAGCCTTGAAATCGACGAGGTGAGTGTCAATTTGCATTTCTTGGGTCTTTTCTAGGATCTGCCGTAATGTAAAGATCTGGTCTATTGTGGACTTCCCTGGCCTGAAACCACACTGATAGGGACCTATCAGGTCATGGACAAACGGCTTCAGACGCTCACACAATACGGCAGAGAGGATCTTGTATGCGATGTTCAGAAGACTTATCCCTCGGTAGTTGGCGCAGTCAAAAGCGTCTCCTTTTTTGTGAACCGGGCAAACGACGCTGAGATTCCACTCATCGGGCATGCTTTCCTCTGACCATATCTTACAGATGAGCTGGTGCATGCGCCCTACCAGGTCATCTCCAGCTGCTTTAAATAGTTCTGCGGGCAGTCATTCCGCTCCAGCAGGTTTATTCGACTTCAGCTTGGATATTGCTATCCTCACCTCGCCTAAGTCGGGGGGACGGAATGCTTGTATATCATCGTCCAAATTGAGTGGAACATTCTGCCTAACAGCAGGATTTGGGCCGTCATCGCCGTTAAGTAGTCTGCAGAAATGATCCTTCCAAATTCTCAGCACAGACTGCGACTCTACTACGAGTTGTCCGTTTTGGTCCCGGCAGGCTTTGGTCCGAACCTTGTATCCTCCGGATAGCTGTTTTACCTTTCGGTAAAACTTTCGGACTTCATTTCTGCCAAAGCACCTTTCCATTTCTTCGACCGCGCGCTTCTCATGCTCCTTCTTTTTCCTTCTTAGGTGCTCTTCCCTTCTTCTCTGTTCGTAGAGCTCACGAACAGCCCGCGTTGTTCGATGCAGCGTCGCCTTATAGGCGTCTTGTTTAGCTGCGTGCGCTTGCCTGCACTCGTCGTCAAACCATGGATTCCTTCTGGGTGGTGACGTGAAACCCAGCACATCAGTGGCAGCTTCTTTGATGGCTTCTTGACAACGTTTCCATTCTTCTTCTATGCTTAGTGCAAGAAGCGTCGAACTCTGAGCGAGTTTCGGGGAGACTCGGTGGGCAAAGTTCCCAGCAATCGGCTGCGAATGTAGTTTTTTGACGTCAAACCGTTTTGGCCTGTCTCGATTCCGTTGCTCTCTCGATATCCGGGTTCTTACCTTGGCTACAACAAGGTCATGATCCGAGTCGATGTTTGCAGCTCGGAAGGTTCGGACATGGGGAATATTGGAGGAGTGTCTGACTTCGATCGCAACGTGAACAATCTGGTTGACGGTTGATTGATCAGGAGATCGCTAGGTCCCTTTGTGAATGTCCAGGTGTGTTAATTGTGTGCTAGACACAGAGAGGTTCCGCCCCGAGGAGAAGTCCAACAGCCTGAGTCCGTTTCCGGATGTGTTGTCGTGCAGGCTGTGTTTACCGATGACTCCAGCAAAGATATCCTCCTTTCCCAGCTAAGCGTTGAAATCGCCTAGAACGATCTTGGTGTGGTAGCTGGGGCATCGATCGTATGTTCTTTCTAGGAGATCATAGAAGACATCCTTGATGTTGTCATCCTTCTCCTCTGTCGCGGCGTGAGCGCAAATTAGGCTGATGTTCCCGAATTTAGCCTTGATGCGGATCGTCATGAGGCGTTCGCTGACGGGGTCGTAGCTCAAGACTTTTTGCCTAAGTCTGCCTCGAACAACAAATCCGCATCCGAATAAGCGCGGTCTTGTCTCTCTCTAGCAATTGCTGTAGTAGATATCGCAGTTCTTCATCGCTTTTATGCCAGGCCCATCCCATCGCACTTCCTGGATGGCGGTTATGTCTGCCTTATAGCAGTCAAGGGCCTCCGCAAGTTGTTCGGCTGCACGTGGCCTGTTAAGGGACCTCACATTCCACGCGCAAAACCGAAAATCAATGTCCTTTAAACGTTTGCTGGGGTCGTCAACAGGTGATCCTTCATTATCCGAGGCATGTTTTTGTCTCTGAACTAATATTGTTTTACGTGGTGAGGAAGTTACCCTGACGCACAACCCACAGACTGGTAGGCCAGGCCCATTATTTAACGGGATAATGGTCCATTGAAAATTGAACATTGAACACATTGCTCACATAGTGCGCATGTGGATCGTTCCCCACGCCCTCCATATTGTGACGATTAACCCTCAATTGCCAGAAATGCACCCGATAGATGGGATGAACCTGGAAGACTGTTACAAAAACACAATCTTAGGAAAGGATCATCTAGAGCAGATGTTACTGCAAGAATGGGTATTGAGAACTTTACCCTGCAAAGTCGATTGTGAAAGACCTTGCTCTTAACTGTTGGCGTATATATTCGAAGCATGTGCGGGAAGTTTAAGTTGATAACACAAAATTAAATATGTGGATAAATTCTAAAAATTCCGTTGTCATTTCATGTCATTTTGACAGCTTGTTCTACTTCTTTCATTTCTTCCAAGAGCGGTGGAAATTCTCGTTTTGGACTGGAATAAATTACAGTTTACTACCATACACATCAAACATCACAGTTTACTGACATCAAAGCATGTGTAAGAAGTTTAAATTGATAAAACAAAACAATATTTATAATATATAAAACAATATCTCTTAATCTGAAAATAACATTCAAGTCGAATCAACAAAGGGAAAAATAAAAGGAAGGATAAATATAATGTGGTTAACGGGAACCTCTGCTTGCGGCTAACTTGGCTTCTGGCAACTGGCCTGGTTGAATGGGTAAATTCTTAGATTCCTCCACATACGTACAAACACTGAATAAGCACAAACATTTTTTTAAAATTTATTGTCAGCATTCAGCTTTCTGTATCATTTAATGGTATTCATTCTTTGCTTGTTATGGTGAGAGATGAAACCTGAGAATGGCTCGAAAAATAATGCTACTTTTACTCTTGTTCTCTTGGAAAGCTATTCATATGGAAAAATGCACGTTTTTCTTTTTTTGCATCAACACAAACACAAATAGACACGAACTCATTACTTGTCTTATTCATGATCAATTTGTGGAGATCAAAAGTTTAGATCAAGACCAAAAGTGTTTTAAGTAAAATTTAAATTATATATAAGTGAAATTCTTGTAAAAATAAAAAAATGAGTAGATCAAAATTCTTAAATAGCCTCGAAAAAGTTAAGATCGATTTGTTGAGGGAATCAATCGAGAATCAAGTTAATATATATAATATATGTATATGGAAAAGAGAAAAGTGGTCGCCGTGGAGTAGTGGGTAGAGTGCGACGCTCACGCGCCGAAGGGTCTAGGTTCGACTCCCAGCTCAACACCAATTTTTCGAATTTTTCACGGCACCACCTCTTTCGAGCTGCTGACAACTCTCAAAGAGTAAACTGTCTATGAAAGCTTCTCAAATTTCGCCGTTCGAAGTCGGCAAAAAACTGTAGGTCCCTTCTACTCGTGAGAGAACAGTAGCGCGCACAACACTAGTAGTTGATGAGCAAGCTAGGCCCTGGTCCCCCTTTGGACTGTAGAGCCAACAATTATTATTATTTATATGGAAAAGATATGAAGGGAGGGGTTGAAACGGCAACAACAGTACGCGCTTCTAACTCCTATGACTCTGCTACTTAAATAAAGCAAAAAAAACTGATGTTACTGCCATGATGTCAACAGTCCGAGGAGTAATCAAGAATACCAACCATTAACAACGAAAGAAGCTTCAAAAACGAAAAACACCTCAAAACGACTCCATATTAATTGGAAAAATGTGATTTTTTTCGGATGAGAAGAAGTACAATTTTGATGTCCCCGATAGGTATAATTATTTCATAATTCATGAAAAGAGGAACTTTATTTAATGCTACATCATAGTCGAGCAATTAGCCACTATGCTACTATTCAACTTGAGTTCCAAACAGCAGAATGAACGCTGTAAGCTTCAAGAACATGTTGGATAGAAATTGTCCCAAGTTTTCTGAGATCTTCGGGCCCACATGAAGATCGTTCGAATAAGATAATGTGCCCCTTCACACGTCTCTCCTAGTGAAAAGTTGGATCGGCGAGCAAAATGTTTCATGTCTTCAATGGCCACTACATTCACCGCACTTGAAAACGTTTGTGGATGGTTGGTACGAAAAGTTTACGCTTCTGGACATTAGTTTGAGAACAGAAAGACATTTATAGCAGCCATTAAGTCAGCTTGGAGTAAAATTTCCCTTGACTACATTAAGAAGCTGTATGATTCCATGCCGCAGCGAATTTATGTTGTTATTTTAACAAAAGGTTGCAATTCGCACTTCTTAAATAATTTTGTAGGGATAGATTGAATTTCTACCACCTGGGTGTTGAGTGGGTTCTCGCTCTCTTTCAATAGTGCCCTTTTCATTATACGGAAGCGAGTATTTTTCCCGGAATCCGAATTGGATGTCTGGAATGATGTTCGACTCCGTTTGTGTTGTACTCCATTTGTCTTTATGGTTCGTGGCAGTTTCTTCCTTTTTCCGATGATCTCGTTGATTTTCTTGAAGGTTTCTGGTCCCGGCCTTATTGTTTTGAGTGTATTTTGCAGGACCGCGTTATGGTGGTGTTGAACCGCATTGCGAAACATGATGTTTGTGCACTTCAACTCGCTGAGAACGGTCTGGTATTCGCCATTTACCGTGTTCGCGGCGGTAGATTCGCTGCAAGCGTTTTCTCAATCTCTGCCTATGCTGGTAGAGATTTTGTATATGAACTGGTTAATGGCTGTACCTGTCCCTATTTAATCTTGGTCGCTTCTGCTCTTCTAAGGCGTTCTTGATTGTGTCCCCCAATCCATCGATAGCAGCGTCGATTTCCATATTGGTGAGATTCCTCGTCGGTGTTGGTATTTGGATATTCCCCAGGATATCCTCGTGTAGTTTTCCCACGTCCAGCTGATGATAGTTGATGACGTCCTCTTCTGATTGGTTAATAGTTAATATTGGTTGGTGAAGGTTTAAAACCAGTAGCACCGCCTCATGGTCGGAATCGCTTTCTACAGTCGTGCAAGAGAATTTCCTTATTTCTGGCAGAATATTTACCAGATTGGACGTCCCCAGGAAGAAGTCCAGTGTCGATGGCGTTCTGGGGAAGGTTGGCGTTGGTTGTGAGATCACAACCAAGGAATGCCTTTCGGCATTATCCTCTAGCCAATTAACCATGATGTTCCCCGTCCTGTTAGCTTCTGTGTCCATCCACATTGTATGCCGTGCGTTGTATACCTTGAAACAAGGCCATTTAGGACTTCAAGATCGTGGCCCATAGAAGCACTGATTTCTTCGTGGTTGTAAATGCTGAGCACCAACAACGTCTGTGTGGAGTTCCTGGATTTCTATGCCGGTAGCTTCGATGCATCTCAGCTCCGGGATAACGACTTGTTTGGCAGCGATATTCTTCTTAATGAGGACGGCTGTACTGCGTTTCCCTTCGACACTGTCGGATCTGAAAAGAGAATAACCTTCGAAAGAAACGTTATTTCGATGCTTGAGACAGGTTTCGCTAAGTAAAACTATGTCAGGTTTGTTTGCTTTTAGGAAAAGACTAAAAGCAGATCACCTGACAAACGCGTACAATGAATTAACATTGTACGCAATTATGCGCAGTGTTTTTAAACGCATTATTTGAACAGGAAGGCGGCTAGTGCCGCGGACTTTTCTTCCGTGCTCAAATTGTTATATCCTTTCGGTATAGCGCTTTTAGCTTTGATCATGAGCTACGGGAGGCCTTTACCGAAGGTGTTAAACATTTCCTCTTCGAGGTTTATGTCCTTAGTGTTTCTTTCTGTCGTCGCTCTTGGTTGATTCCCTTTGGATGGCTTCGGTTGTGTTGGTTGCTCCTTTCGAGCAACAGGGGATTTGCTCATTGCGTTGATTCTCGCCACGTCTGCGAAGCTCGTTGAAGGCTTCGTTATGGTGCAGGCGGATTTTGCGGCAAATTTTTGCTGTGCTTTCTTCGCAGCTATGGCAGTGTTCTTTCGGCTATCTTTGCCTTGTAGACGGGACAACCCTTGTAATTTGCAGGGTGTCCGTTGGTTTTGCAGTTTATACAGTACACCTCAGGTCCTGTTCTATCCTTCCTCTTGCACTCTCCAGGCTCGTGCTTTGCATTGCACTTAACGCATACGTATGGCATTCTGCAGTTCGTTGCGGAATGTCCATACCACTGGCAGTTTTTACATTGCCCGATGTCCTTGCTTTTGAACTGTTCCCAGTGGACTCGCTGATTTAAGATCAGCGTTTTTTTTTTTGGTAATCTCCGCGATTGGTTTAGCTTTTTCAATTTCCACAACGTGGCAGTTGAACCTCTTGTCGGTTCCCTTTGTTGATTTTATCCCCGATACTTTAATGGCTGGGATACCTTCTTTTTTTAATTCCTCCTTGATCTCCTCATCGGTATACGAGGAGTGTATACCTTTAACCACTAGGATGTTCTTCCTATCGGCTTTTGGCGTATAGGTGAAGTGCTTGATGCACCTCTCCTTCAGGAATTCCTTCATTAGCTGGAATTCTTCGCGTGTCTTGACATTAATAATGGTTTTCCCGGTATTAAGGTTCTTAATTGTCAGAGTTATTTTATTGGCCCTACCGTACCGTTGTATTTCGGCTACGTTGGCCGAAAAGCAAGTGATGGTTGAAATTGCGGAGGTCCTGTTGTTGGTTATTGGGAATGTTTCCTCTACTGTGGGTTGCTGTTTGTGGCTGTGTTGGTTCCGCTAATGTCTTCTTCTTTTTGGGCCTGACTGGTTTCACGGGTGTGAAGGTTTCATCGTCCGTTGTTGGATAGACTGCTACTATCCTTGGCTTCTTCCTTTTCTTGGGTGGTGTCGTTATAGACCTCTTCTGTCCTGGTTCGGAAGATGTGTTTTTCTGCGCGCTGGTTGTCTGTCCTTTAGGCAATGGTTCTTTACTTGGGTCTTCATTTTCTTCTGGGTTCAGGATGTGTTCCTCTTCTTGGGATCGGTGGCACTGATTCGGTGCCCGCCTTTTATACCTGAGGGCGAGAAGCAATAGGGAAAAGCTTTCGCCTCCTAATTAGGTGCATCAAAGCTCTTTTTGCATTTACACCACTTTATACAAATTATAAAAATAAATATTTTGATATATATTAAAAAAAGTTGCGTTACAACATACATTTTCCATATGTATCGTTTTTCGAGCCATTCTCAATAGTTTTATCTCTGAACATCATTAGCAAGGAGTGAATACCATTAGAGTGCTTGACTTTAGTTAGTGAAAAGAATGAATAATAAAATGCATAAATACGTTTCTTTTCCATAACAAAATGAAAAATATTAGACGGTCGTGTTTTAACACAAGACTGTACAGCTTTTAATACACCTCATTGGTGATGGCACGGTTTTAGTAAGAAATATAACATGTGCTTAAGGGGTTGTTCCTCTTAAGTCGAGTCCGCTTAACGGAAACACTGATTTGACAATAACTGAAAAAAAAATCATATAACCGGAGTTCGGATAACTGATAAAAAAATTCTCTTTTGCGGTCTGAACATTCCAAAATATTCTAACAGCATATAATTTTTAATACATAAATGTTTAATGTAGAAAAATCTATCCACGAAAAATTAAAAAATAAATATTTTAGGGTAATTCACATACTTAAATTATCAACTACTCAGTTAAGCGAGTTGTAAAAATTCAGGTAGGGAAATGATGTGTATGAGCGCAGAAACTTCTTCGATTTCAGTTATCCGGAATAGTTAGAGTATAAATTAATTATTTTTAATGGCATCTTTTCTCAGTTAACCAAGTTATTCAGTTAAGTGGAGTAATGTATCATCACATTACGAAATTCTTCGTGCCGATTTTTTTGAATAAAGCGTAGTGCAGATAAATCGGAGTCGATTGTATAACCAATTTTATTCAGTATGAATACGTATTCATACATTTGATCTTAACATTTTATTTTAGAGTTGTTTTTGATTTGATAAGAGTTAAATGACACTTACTTAAGTAAACTTGATGGACACTGACCTTGAGACAATTCCAGGCGATACGGCATTTGATCCTTTTCATCAGGGATAAATGAGGAAGAAGATGCACAGCTTCACAGCTGATCGATCAGATACGAATTCTGAATGTTATTTTCGAACTATCGAACACTATATCATTTTACACACATGTTTAGGTTTCCCCTAAAAATTATAGCAATATGTCCGCTATTTTCTGCAGTTGTGCCCCCATTAATGTCAGGCATTCGTATACTATGCACAGATTTCCTTTATTCAGCATCCATTTTGAAACATATATCAGACTGCGTTCGTAAGGAACAGGAGCAAATCTTTTATTATAATATAGTGTAATCAATACCTTATATAGGATGTTGTATAATATGACATTTTCCTTATCAATTACTTCTCTTTACTGAGTTGATGGAGTACACCCCAAATATAAATTAATAAACTTTAAGTTTATTTCTTTTAAAAAAATATTTTTATTTCAAAAATTTGACATAGTCCCTACACGTATAGCTTAAGACTAAAAAATAAAAATTTCTTACGCTAGCTTAAATACTATCTCGCCTGCACCACTGCATCGTTGAGCTGCGCTGCGGTCCCACGGGTGTCGTCGTATTACATCTACCGGCCCAGACGTTGTGTCAGCAGTTTCGGGTGCTGGAAATAGTGGACCGACACTTGAGTCGATGTCTGCTGTTGATCGAATTTAAAGTTTCTTAACTCCTCCACCCTTAAGAACAAACGTGCGCGTTTGTTGAGAAAGATAAGTGACTAGAAGTACGGTATAGAATTTATTCGGGAGATCGATGCTCTCTCATCCGATTGCACAGGTGCTGTGTCAACTTTTATTTGTTGTTCGGGTTTTTCTTGTAGATCCAAGTTTTTTTAGGGGTGTTGCATTTGATTGATCTGAGTAGGATGATAATTATAATTGTAACGAAGGCAAGGCTAACACGCTAAGGCTGCTCCTCTTGAAGTTGTCCTTCAGCCGTTCTATGTACTATGTTTTATTCAGATGAAGATCTTTGATCAGCTCGAGGGACAGAAACTCTTCTACTCCAGACTTGTCCGATTGTGGTTGTAGAATGGCCGGAAAGGGTTTGTAGATCATTGCCTCAGAAGATTTGAAATTCACCTTTTCCATTCCAATGGTAGCGTTATGGTATTTGAAAATAAATGTTCCATTAAGCACTATTTGATCAGAATCGACTGCAACTGGACCATTGTATTGGTTGAATAATATTATACCTGGTGCAATCTCTTCGATGTCTGGCCCGTGTTGGTTGTTGATAGTGGGATATGTATGTTTTCGGCTTCGTAGAAGGCTGGGGATGCAGGTCGAGTGACTAATATCTACTATGCTATTTCTACTACACATTGAAATTTTATCATAAGTTTTTCATTTGTCTCCAATTCCGAAAATTGAGTCATTACACTTAAGAATTTTATTGTACTGTATTTTATTTAAAATACTACCTTTTTACTGCTTTTATAAGTAGGGTCTCGGAGGACTCCTTTGTAGTTATAGGTAAGCTTATAATATTCATTATAGTAGGTTGATTGAGGGCTATTCTAATGTTTGAAAACTCAATTGCTTGTTCAATGCCACTAAACGGCATTTTTTCTCTCTTAATAACGTTGTTTATAACATCTATTTCCATGTAAGATAGTATATATGTAAGTGTTTACAATATTCGCTTTAGCCCAATGCAAGGCGTCCTCTATGTTTATTACTTCTTCCGTTAACAGGTCTATTTTATATTTAAATTTTATTAAAAATTCTTCTTTCGTATTTTGATCTGATCTTACATGTTATATGTAATGTTATATTAGTTACTTAATTAATTAAATAATTAGTTACTTAATTAATTTTATCTACTACGAATTTGTTAATGATTAATTTTATATTTTAAAACATCAAAATCATGCTGATCCGGGTTGCCTGATATCTACTTCCACGCACTTCCGAGGAAGTCCAGTGATCGAGAGGAGGGAAAAACTGGGGTGATTCAGATTTCGGTATTTAATTATTGCTGCTTCCAGCAATAAGTAAATACCTCTCGACTGCCTATTGATATTTCTCCAAGTCAACTATATGAACGATCTTAAAGGTCCCAGTCTGCAAGTATGCTTCTCCCATGTGCAGTGTGACTAGTTGCGAATTGGTGTAATCCAGGAACTGAACGTTGGCACTTACGGCCGTAACTAGTTACCTCAAATCGAAATTAGTTTCTTATGTTTAACTTATGGATGATCTTGCCTAACTCTGTTAGCACAGTCGTTTTTCGATTCTCTTTGACTCTTTCTTCTCTATACCTACTAGACAACTTAGTCCCGACTCTTTTGTTATGTTTAACGAAAATCAATCGCCCTGGTAAATAATCTTTAATAGTCTGTCGTTTTTTTGCTTTGGATGAAAAACCGGTTTTATCAATCTCCTCTACCGCGACAGATGATAATTTTTTGTATCTTTCGTTAAGATTTGCTAAAGCAGATCTGTTTTCGGTTTGTTGGTCTTCATCTTTATCTGATACTACTATGACATCATTTTCAGTAAACACTTTTACAATGTTAATTTTATTGTACCTCGTGATAATGTTCCTCTCACATGTGTCCGCCATACGAGCCGGAAATTCTGTGTTCAATTTAAGCCACTTAACGAGTTTTGCAAAATTATGATGTTTGACTGGGTCTAATCGGGATATGAATTCCAAAAACGGAATATATTTTCTCAGTTCATTCATCTTCTTACGATTGATTATCTTCCTGAGTACTTCATCATTACAATCATCTGCAGAAAGATCAACAACTTGGTTTGCATCAAGTTTTCTTGTTTTTACACTCCGTTTTTCTCCCTAGATTAATGAATTTTTCTAGAAACTATTTCAATAGTTTTTTACGACAATATTTTAAATAAATTTAATATTATTAGGGAAATAAACAAAATCTACACTATCTGTTGAGCGAACATTTACTTCTGTATTGTTCTTAAAATTAAGCATACATCTCTGAGAGGGGTGTCTGTATTGATTGCGGGAGTAAAGTTACTTCTGTGTGCGGAATTCTGTAGGTTGGAACGTACGCTTTGTGGATTCGATTCTGCTGGGTTTTTGCTAGGAGCTGCCTTATGGCCTTTCCTAGCGTCATTGTCACTCGTTTTTCTTCAATTCGATAATCTGTATTGTCCGAGACACTGTCCTGTATTTGACCGCGGGTTGCACTAGTACACTGTTCTGGGGACCGGTGGAACGTACGATTCACTCATGAGCTACTTGAGGTCACTTAGTGATATGATACGAAGCGCGAGAACTACTTGAGGTCACTGCTGTTACGATACAGTGCGCGGGAGCTACTTGAGGTCGCTGGCAATAACGTACCGATTAACAACTTGCGCGATTCACCTCCGGTTGCTCTACTTTTGGACATGATAAACACTTTTTTTCCATTTTGCTTCCACATAGCTTCTTATTTTGCTTATTATATCACAAAATCACACCACTTGAGTTTTTTCCTTAATTTGTCTTTATTCTTTTTTTTATACCTTATGCCACATATATTTAAAACATATTTCTTTTTTTGAGTGAAACTTTAACGGGTTCGGGACCAGCAGAGCCGACGTGAGGTGTTCACGCACAACGGCTACTTGAGGCGATTTGGCAGGTATGCTCGCGACTTGCTGGTCCCTGCTCGGGTGCCAATTAGTAAACTTTAAGTTAATTTTTTTTTTAATATTTTTATTTCGAAAATACGTATAACTTAAGACTAAAAAATGCAAATTTCTTACGCAACCTTAAATACTATTTCGCCTGCATCACTGCATCGTTAAGCTGCGCTGCGGTCCCACGGGTGTCGTCGTATTACATCTGTCGCACGTGATGGAATGTGCAGGTAGTGCACTGGCCCAGACGTAGTGTCAGAAGTTATGCGTGCTGGGAACGGTGGATGTCTGCTGTTGATCGAATTTAAAGTTTCTTAATTTATACACCATATGCGCACTCCAGCTTTTAATATTGTATTCTATATAATTTAATATAATATTACTATTTTATTATATTCTATATAATATAATATAATATTACTTTTTATTATTATGTAATGGCACACTTTATTATTTACATCTATATCACATGTCAACTAAGAGTTATTTATCATCTTTGATCTAAACCAGAGACCAATAGGGTGACAGTCATCTCCCTCGTCACCCGTCAATGAATTCATTTTGACAGCTCTTTTTTTATAACCCCCCCCCCTCCTTTAGCAGCTGATTCACAGACAGGATTTTTTTTGTTTTGAAATGAAAATACGTGTGAGCTGCCTGTACGGTGGATCTCCACACTTTTCAAACTCTTAGAAGGAAGGGGCATATAAATCAGACAGTTAAGGGAGAGAAGGAATAGTTTTTTCCACCACAAAGTAATGGTTGCCGATAACCGCGTTCAGAAATTATGTTCGTAAGACAGTAGACGCATCAGAAAAGTAATATTCTTAAAACTTTATGATTAATTCGAGAACAAAATGAGGATAATTTACTAAATAGTATTAATGAGCTAATAAATCTGATAAAACACTTAATAACAGCTACTGGTTTTAAATTCTATAACTCGTTTTCTATAAATGTATATCATTTTTACAACTTTTGTTAATAAATATTATGTCTGATATTATTTTTGTTCTTATTAAAATATACTAAAAAGATATCTTAATTTGCAAAAACATTGTCATTGCGAACCAACTTAATTGTTTCAAGTATATTTAATGTATAACAATTGTCATACATCTTAGTTCTGAGTTAAATTAGGCAAAAATGTTTCGCAAAATATACTCGTTTAATATTTATTGTTTTTATTTTGACTTCGTTAAACGTGTTTTATATTTGTTTTTGGGTTAGGTTTCTTTATTTTTATTGATTATAACACCTTTAATATTGAATGGATGTCATTTGGATAATAAAAAAGTGTTTAATACATATTTCACATATTTCATAAGTTATTACAAATATTAATGTTATCAAATTATCCATTTATTAGAAATAAATCCTATTTAAAAATAGGCAAAAATTGACGAACTGGCCGCCATTTTGCCAATTTTGGATTAGGAAACGTATAAATGAATAAGTAAAATGAGGCAATATTCGATGTTACGTAAATAACTTTCAGAAATTGGGCTTTCAACCGAATGGCCCATTGAAAAAGGGAAATCAGCTGTCTGATCAGCGTTCAATTGACCATCTCCACAATACTTTGAGATGGAGAGAGCTATTTCTCAGAAACCATTAAGGAATGAGATGGTCAATTGAACAGCTGATCAAACAGCTGATTTAATCTTCTTCTAAAGCCTGCTCTGATGGCATCTGGAAGACTGTTATTTACGTATTCTTGTAGAAAAAAACCCAATTTCTGAAAGTTATTTACGTAACACCGAACATTGTCTCATTTTACTCACGCATCTTTACGTTTCCCCTCAAAAATTCGCAAGCTTCTAATTCCTCAATCTTTGCCCTCAATATTGTCAAACATTCATAAATTGCCCACTGTTCGTGAATTCGTCAGCCATTTTGTGTACAACGCTTTCGGAAAATCTACTGCAAATTATCTGCGGAAGATCGTGCTGGGTGGAGAGGCATGTTATGTTTAAGGCCCAGGTCCAACCCGGACTGTAGCGCCACAAGAAGAAGAAGAAGAATCCGATAAAAACATAATATATATACCACAATATATATTCAACTATATGATAAGAATCGGATGAAATAAATGTAAAAGAATTCGGCGAACACTGCCTTTGAGACACTTCCAGACAATTTTCATCAGAGACAGTCAACTCCCTCGTTTGAATTCATTTTGACAGCGTTTTTTAAAACATTTCTTTTCCTTGAACAACTGATTCACAAAAAGTTTAGTACTCAGCCTGCTAATAGCAGAAACCATTAAGAAAGAAGATGGTCAACTGAAATGCTGATCAAACAGCTGATCAAAACGCTGGTTTCACCTTTGTCTTTCGACCGTTTGACTGTTATTTACGTTTTCTTGTAGAAAAAACCCCAATTTGTGAATTTTATTGACACATCTATACGTTTCCCCTCCAAAATTGGCAAAATAGCGGCTAGTTCGTCAATTTTTGCCTTCAATAGTGCCAAACACTCGTATATTGCCCACTGTTCGTGAATTCGTCAGCCATTTTGTATACATTCAACACAACGCGTTCTTAAAATTTACTGCAAAGTGTTTACGCAAGTAAGTGTAATCGGAACTTTAGATAGGATTTATTTCTAATAAATGGATAATTTGATAGCACTTGATTGGTATTATTTAAAAACATAGCATTGACATTATTTAATAGCTTATGAAATATGAAAAAAAAAAAAGAAGAGAGTAACGCGTGCTGAAAAGTCACACATTTGGAAAAGACTTATTATCAATTGATATTCCGAGTTACGCGTATTATAATTAAAATAAATATTTTCTGTTAGGGTAAGGGCACTAGTGGTCGGCCACTTAACTTTTTTTCCACTTCGTATCGCTTCAGTTCCAAAAGTATTAGACGGACATATTTTGAATAAATTCTTTTAAATATTGAAACAAATATTAATGGATGCAAGAATTAATTTTTAATTCAACCCTCACCGTTTTCTAGATACTATTAAATTAATGAAAAAAGTCACATTGCTCTAGTGGTCGGCCAAGAAATTTTAGTAATCGGCCAAAAAAATTCTAGTGATCGGCCAGGTCCAATCAAACAATGAAAGAAAACATATTTACTGAACATATGATACTTTAATTCAGTGTAAAAAAAACTTGTCTATAATATTTTATTACTTCTAGTGGTCTTTTAACAGCTTAAATATATAAATTGACAAAAAATAGTAACTTTAGGAGTGAGTTTAAAGTTTTATACAAATTAAAGAACTTTAAAGTGCATAAATACTCGCCTATAAAATCTGCTTTTGATGCTTCTGTATAAGTTAGTTCTTTCAAGGATGTGCATTTGAGGTGGAACCACGGAGGGCAAGAATCACAACCTATATTCTTCAGATAAACATCCTCAATATCGCTTATAAGTTCTTCAAAACAATTTTTACAGATTTATATAGCTCTCGAAGAACTTTGTTTGTGTATATTTTCTCTTTTCGAAACAACCTGGTTAAGAAACTTTTTCTTTAGGCGTTCTTCCTTTCGATGCAATACAGCTTCTTGTTCCATTTGTTTTTTTCGCCCTTTTTTGTTCAACATAATGTTCCTCCAACCTTCTGAGGATATAGCACTTGGAGCCCTTGCTTCCCCTTGGATTTTCTCTTGCTTTCAAATATAAAATTGGCTTAGGATAAAATAGGTGGGTCTGTAGTGATTGTGATGCGACAGACAATGCCTTTGTTGATGAGATTGGAGGGTCGTCTAAAGATTTTGGTGTTTGGTTACTTTTTAAATTTTTCATGCGAAGTGTTGACGTTTCAGCAAAGATCCGTGGTGGTGATAAATAAATATAAATATATATATATATATATAAATATATATAAAATTGGCTTATGATAAAATAGGTGGGTCTGTAGTGATTGTGATGCGACAGACAATGCCTTTGTTGATGAGATTGGAGGGTCGTCTAAAGATTTTGGTGTTTGGTTACTTTTTAAATTTTTCATGCGAAGTGTTGACGTTTCAGCAAAGATCCGTGGTGGTGATAAATAAATATAAATATATATATATATATATAAATATATATAAAATTGGCTTATGATAAAATAGGTGGGTCTGTAGTGATTGTGATGCGACAGACAATGCCTTTGTTGATGAGATTGGAGGGTCGTCTAAAGATTTTGGTGTTTGGTTACTTTTTAAATTTTTCATGCGAAGTGTTGACGTTTCAGCAAAGATCCCTTGTGGTGATATTGTTGATGTGGCATTTTCCTTCTCTTCACTGTCAGCTCCTCCATCTGGAATGGTGTCTGCTTCTTCCTCTTCTTGAGCTGGACTCTTATTCTTAGGATTGTCTGTTGGATTTGCTGGTGTTTGAGGCTGAACTTCTTGAACATTGGGTTCAATCTAAAATATTGGACGTCTCCTCTAAGACGCGGGTCAGTTCCTCGTCAGATATATTTTTCGGAGAGGATGTTGCACTTGGTATGGCTGATGAATCTGTTATGATTTTGATTATATCATCAGGATTAAGTTCGCATTCCTTAAACTTAGAGGACAACTCCAAAATAACCTGAGCGGCAATTATATGAATGCTATTATAGACACATTTGGTATAGTCCACAGCATTTGGGTCTAATGGGTACAAGCCACATTTCCGGAATCCATTTTTAATTGTCTCACACTTATATTAACATTACTGATGAAGGCTTTTTAGATTAATGCATTCAAATCTTTCAATTTCGCACGTTACTTGATACTTTTGAGACTAAGCTTTTTTTTAGTGCTCGGCCATATCAGGCCAAAGACTGAAATTTGTATTTAATTTGATGCTAGTAATCGGCCACCCCATTATTCACACTGATAATAATATTTTTCAATAGTTGCACCACTAAGTACAGCTCTGTGCAAAAAAATAACACCACATTGAGGTCTGCACTTTGGATGCTAATTACTTTTCTCCATGCTCATGTAAAGACACGATATTTATTGTAGGACATCTGTTGGGTATCAGTAATAAAATGCAAAAAACAAGATAAGTAAAGATGCGTTTTAAGACAAGAAAATTCCCGTTATACGAAATTAAACCGAAATTTTGGTGTGCAATATAATAGCACCACAAGTAAAACGTCGTAAATAAAATGCAAAATTTAGTGGAATAGTACGGTTTTTATTTTTTTTATTTATACTACTGTTCTAGTACTTCGTCTTATAACCCTTATTTTTGAGCCCAGAGTCACAACGTCGTGGTATAGAGTCGATTAGTGCCTGACATCACTGAATTGGAATATCCCTCCACGCAGCCTGCACAGCTTCCCATAGCTGTAGTGTATTTTTTCGTTTCGCTTTAAAAACAGCTTTCTTAACATCTGTCCAAGGATTTTCAATGTTGTTAATGGTTAAGGTCTGGAGATTGCGGCGGCCATTCCATAACTTGAACCCCATTCCTCGCAAAAAATTCCTTGGCCAATTTGCTCGTATGTTTCGGGTCATTGTCTTGCTGCAGGACCCATCTGAGAGGCATATTCCATTCGGCGTAGGACAACATGGTTTCCCTCATTATGCCAACATAAACTTCGGCGGTCATCATTGGTTTTATCCAAAATATAGGACCAGTACCGTTGTAGGAGAAGCACCCCAATATGTTAATTTGGGAGTTAAGCGCCGCCGTGCTTAATGGTTTTTAAAGTACACCCCGGTTTAAACTCTTGGTTTTTTTGCCTGCGAACAAATGTCCTGGTCCCAGGAGTTCCAAATAAAACAATTTTATACTCATCTGTCCATAATATATTACGCCATTTGCATCCAAAGTGCAGACCTGAACGTGGTACTATTTTTTGCACAGATCTGTACATACCTTCTGCTGAAAATGGTCAAAGTGGCCGACCACTAGAGAGGGGCCGTTACCCAACATATAATTATTACAAAATGTTATTTTTTATTGTCCAAATGGCATCAATTCAATATGAAAGATGTTGTTATCAATAAAAATACTGAAACTTAACCCACAAAACAAATAATAAACATGTTTCGTGCAATCAAAATAAAAACAATAATAATAAAACGAATGTATTCTTGTCTAAAAAACTCAGAACGAAGATATATGCAATTTGTAATACATTAAATATACTTAAAACAATTAAGTTGGTTCGCAATGAGAACGTTTTTACAAATTTATGATACCTTTTGAGTACTATTTCAATAAGAACAAAAATAATATCAGACATATTATTTATTAACAACAGTTATAAAATTAATACATTTATTAAAACCGAGTTATAGAATTTAAAATAAATAGCTGTTGTTCAGTGTTTTGTAATGTTTATTAATTCATAAATACGATTAAGTAAATTATTGCGTTTAAACCAAGTTTATATCCACATTTTGTTCTTGAATTAATCATAAAATTTTAGGAATATTGTATGCAACTACTGCCTTACAAACATAATTTATGAACGCGGCTATCGGCAACCATTACTTTGAATTCGACAAAACTATACCTTCTCTCTTTCAATTTTTTGTTTTAAATGCCCTCTCCTTCTAACAGTTTTAAAAGTGAGGAGATCCACCGTATAGGCAGTTCACACGTATTCTCATTTAAAAACAAAAAATCCTGTCTGTGAATCAAAAACCAATAAGGAAGGAGATGGTCAACTGAACAGCTGATCAAACTGCTGATTTCCTCTTTGTCGACCGTTTGACTGTTATTTACGTGTTTTGGTAAACATAACCCAGACATAACCTCAAATTCTGAAAGTTATTTACGAATCATCGAACATTGTCTGACTGTACTCAGACATGTATACGTTTCCCTATCAAAATTGAAAAGATGGCGGTTGATTTGTCAATTTTTGCCTTCAATAGTGCCAAACACTCGTAAATTGTCACCTGTTCGTGAATTCATCAGCCATTTTGTGTACAGTCAACGAAACGTGTTCAGAAAATTGACTGCAAATTGTTTACGCAAGTAAGTGTAACTGAAACTTTAAAAGGATTTATTTTTAATAAATTGATAATCCGATAGCATTTATATATATAATAACTTATGAAATATGTAGAAAAATAGGAGAGTTACTCGTGCTGAAAAGTCGCACATTTGGGAAAGATTTATTTTCAATTGATGTACCGAGTTACGCGTATTATAATTAAAATATATATATGGTGTTACATATAATTCTTACATAATGTTATTTTTACTGTCCAAATGACATCCATTCAATATGAAAGGTGCTGTAATCAATAAAAACAACCAAACCTAACACAAAAACATATATAAAACAAATTTCGTGCAATGGAAATAACAACAATAAGAAAAGAACGAATATATTTTGCAAAACATCTTTGTATAATTTAAATCAGAGCGAAGATATATGACAATTGTAACACATTAAATATACCTAAAACAATTAAATCGCTTCAAAATGAGAACATATTTACAAATTCCAGATACCTTTTGAGTATTATTTCAGGCGATAAATACGATTTTATATAATTTCAGACATAATATTACACTAGTTATAAGATTGGTACATATGTATAGAAAACGAGTCTTAGTGTTTAAAATCAGTTGCAGTTATTCAGTGTTTTGTAATTTTCAATTGTTCATAAGAACTATTAAAAAAATTGTTGCGTTTAAACTAAGTTTATGTCCTTATTTTGTTTTTGAAATAATCATAAAATTTTTAAGTATATTGCTTCTGTGATGCAACTTCTGCCTTACAAACATCATTTCGGAACGCAGCTATCGTCAACCATTACCAGAGACCAATAGGGAGACAGTCGACTCCCTCGTCTCCCGCCCTTGAATTCATTTTGACAGCGTTTTTTATAACATTTCCCCTCCTGAACAGCTGATTCACAGACATGATATTTTTTTGTTTTTAAATGAGAATACGTGTGAGCTGTATATATGGTGGATCTCCTCACTCTTCAAACTGTTAGAAGGAGGGGGCACATAAATCAAAAAATTAGAAGAGAGAAAGTATAGTGTTTTCCAAGGCAAAGTAATGGTTGACGATAGCTGCGTCCAGAAATGATGTTTGTAAGGCAGAAGTTGCATCACAAAAACAATATACTGAAAAAATTTTTGATTATTTCAAAAACAAAATAAGTATATAAAATTAGTTTAAACGCAAAAATTTTCTTAATAGTTCTTATGAACTATTGAAAATTACAAAACACTGAATAACAGCTACTGATTTTAAACACTAAAACCCGTTTTGTATACATATGTATCAATGTTATAACTATTGTAATATTATGTCTGAAATCGTTTTTGTTCTTATCGCCTGAAATAATACTCAAAAGGTATCTTGAATTTGTTAATACGTTCTCATTGTGAAGCGACTTAATTGTTTTAAGTATATATAACGTGTTACAATTGTCATATATCTTCGCTCTGTGTTAAATTAGACAAAGACGTTTCGTAAAATATTTTCGTTTTATTTTTATTGTTGTTATTTTCATTGCACGAAATATGTTTAATATTTGTTTTTGTGTTAGGTTTCATTGTTTTTATTGATTTCAACACCGTTCATATTGAATTGATGTCATTTGGACAATAAAAATAACATTTTGTAAGAATAATATGTAACACCAAATATATATATTAATTATAATACGCGTAACTCGGAACATCAATTGATAGTAAATCTTTCCCAAATGTGCGACTTTTCAGCACGACTTACTCTCCTGTTTTTCTACATATTTCATACGTTATTATAAGTATAAATGCTATCGGATTATCAATTTATTAAAAAAAAATTCTTTTAAAGTTTCGGTTACACTTACTTGCGTAGACAATTTGCAGTTGATTTTCTGAACACGTTTACGAACAGTTGACAATTTACGAGTGTTTGACACTATTGAAGGCAAAAATTGACAAATCAGACGCCATCTTTTCAATTTTGGAGGGGAAACGTAAATATGTGTGAGTAAAGTGAGACAATGTTCGATGATACGTAAATAACTTTCAGAATTTGAGGTTATGTCCGGGTTATGTTTACTAAAACACGTAAATAACAGTCAAACGGTCGATGGACAAAGGGGAAATCAGCTGTTTGATCAGCTGTTCAGTCGACCATCTCCTTCCTTATTGGTTTCTGACCATTACTTTGCGTTGGAAAACACTATACCTTCTCTCTTCCAATTTTTTGATTTATATGCCCCCTCCTTCTAACAGTTTGAAGAGTGAGAAGATCCACCATATAGGCAGCTCACACGTATTCTCATTTCAAAACAAAAAAAATCATGTCTGTGGATCAGCTGTTCAGGAGGGGAAATGTTATAAAAAAGCGGACAAAATGAATTCTAGGACGGGAGACGAGGGAGTTGACTGTCCCCCTATTGGTCTCTGCTTATTGGTTTTTGGTATTACTTCTTCTCAGTCATTCGTTGGCAACCATCACTTTGTGGTAGAAAAAACTATTCCTTCTCTTATTTAGTTGTCTGATTTATATGCCCTCTCCTTCTTACAAGTTGGAGAGTGAGGAGATCCACCGTACAGGCAGTTCACACATATTCTCATTTAAAAACAAAAAAAATAATGTCTGTGAATCAGCTGTTCAGGAGGGGAAATGTTATAAAAAACGCTGTCAAAATGAATTCAATGGCGGTAGACGAGGGAGCTCTCTGTCTCCCTCTTCTGTATATTTGTAATTCTGTCAGATGGTTTGTTGAGGAGATTTTGAAAGGTTTATTATGGTATGTTTAATAAGAACGAAAATATTAAATGTTAAGAACGTTACACAGCGGTCTTTGCACTCAGTGCGAGTTCGTTTTGCCCCAAGTCCAACAGGTAGATTAATTTGATACAGTATATTTCGGAAAAAACAAATTCTCTTATTTCTAGAAATGATATTTTTTATTCGTTCCACTTTGTATAAACAAATGCTTATAATCGATACAATGTGAGCTATAGTGGGTAAAACCAAAAATATTTTCTAGGGTATTTACATTTGGGAGGACTGAGGACTGCCTTATATAACTACTTGTTTGCCAAAAAACATGCTGGAGCCTTTATACTTAGAATAGAGGATACAGATCAATCAAGAATTGTAGAAGATGCAGCCAATTCACTCATGAAAGACCTTAAATGGGCAGGAATAAATATTGACGAGGGACCGGGCGTAGGAGGAAATTATGGTCCTTATCTACAAAGTCAGAGGATTGAATTGTACAAGTATATAAGGTTTTGCTTATTTTGTTAGACAGGTTATATATTTTCGCACAATTTTTAGCAAAGCTGTAGAAACACTGGTTGAAAGCAAAAAGGCTTATCGTTGTTTTTGCTCCGAAGTGCGATTAGACACACTTCGCAAAGAGGCGCTTAAATTAAGACAAATTCCTCGGTACGACAATAAATGTCGAAACATCTCCCCTTTAGAGGAACAACGCAAATTGGAAAATGGTACCCCGTTCTGCATTCGTTTCAAAATAACGGAATATAATGAAAAGAGACGTGATATGATTTATGGCAACATTTTTAATTATGCTGTTGAAAATGAGGGCGATCCGATTATCCTAAAATCTGACGGCTTCCCAACATACCATTTGGCAAATGTTGTAGATGATCACTTAATGGGAATTACCCACGTTTTTCGGGGAGTGGAATGGCAAATTTCTACATTTAAGCATCTATTGCTCTATAAGTGCGATTGATACATTAGTTTATAAAATACATGTATTAAAATAATCGTTTTTAATTACAGAGCATTTGGATGGGAGCCTCCTAAGTATGGACACTTGCCATTATTAATCAATGCTGATGGAACTAAATTAAGTAAGCGGCAAGGAGATGTTAATATAAAAGAATACAGGTATGAGCATATTTTTATTGCTTTTAACATTATATATATTGCAAAAATATATAGCTTCATTTCATGTTCGTCCTTTGTCTTTATTTATGCGCTAATATAAATTAGTAATACGTTAAAACCTCTAGGCTACCAGTCTTACGTGTACTTACACGTCACCGCGTCGCCCCATTACATTATCGGCATTTTATGCTGTTTACCGCAATGGTTTTTCTTTTGAAAAGACTAAGAAAATGCCTTATACTGAAATATAATAAGAATTTTACAGTAATTGCACTGCTACATTTTTTTATTCACGTTTACTTTTCATTAAAAGTGTACCCGCATTAAGTAATTAATCCCTTTTTTATTTAATTGAATTAGTGTGTAAGAACACAGTATGTAAAATTAGAAAAGTATTAAAACGTGAATGTGAATCGTGTTAACATAAAAAATATTTTTTTATGGTGTGCTAGTGATTTCAAGACAAGGCAAGCTGGTTTTGATAGGAATTTCGGTGGCAATCGTAAATAATTCTGAAAAATAAACTTTTAGATTTCATAAAATCGGCACATTGGTTCCTATTTTAATGCAGATATGTTAAATAAAATATTTAATTTTGCGTATAGAGATCGAGGGATTTTTCCACTTGCATTGGTAAACTATGTAGTTTCGGCTGGAGGAGGCTTTCATCAACAGTCGTCCGTAAAACCTGAAATTCAGACTATTGAAACACTCTCCAAAAGTGTATGTACATATTATTAAAGTTATTTATATAGTTATACTTCCAATATTTTATGTTCTTATTTCAAACTACTTTCTCATAGTTTTCTATAGATACCCTGAGCTCGCATCCAACTAAACTAAATCCTTCTTTGCTTGATGAATTCAACTATTTAGAAATTCAAAGAAGACTCTCCGATGAAAACGAAACATACGAATTAGTAAACATTGTACGAAAGCTCGTGATATCGTCGTATCCGCAAAAGTATATTTTGACTTTTATTACATTAAATTTGAACTCACATTATATATTTTTTTAGAAGTGTTAAAGACCTAAGCGATTCGTATATTATAAGCGTATTGAAGTGGTCGAAAAAACGGCTTACAAAATTATCTGACCTTACTTCGACAAAATTAAGTTTTCTTTGGCTTGATGGCAGTATTGTGTATACAGAAAATTTTACGAGCGGTAAGGGCACCTGTTAATAACCAGTTAGTTAGACTTAACAACAGTTGTTAAGATAAAACTAAGCTTGATTAAAGCATTTTCCTAGATTGAAGACATTATCATCTTGAATTTAATAAAATACAATAAAAAATCAAATCAAAATAAGCGAATACTATTCGCTATGTGCATTACACTTATACAAAAACGTCAAATACTCGTATGTATATATATAGCTTAGTTAAAGTTTTGAATCGCATTTTTAATTTCTCTTTAGTTTATTTACAAATCTAATCTGTAATTTTTATTAGATCTTTACAAGTCAATTTAATTCAAAAAGTTTTATTATCATTATGCTTTTAGATCAAATTTTTGAACTTATAAATGTTTTGGAAAAAATAGACTTTAGGAAGGATAATATCCACAAAACTTTAAAGGAATACTCCAAGTCCGTTCCTATCAAATTTTCCCTTTTCATGCAAATCCTACGGAGCTGTTTAAGTGGACTTAAGGTAATTCAATTTCGAATACACATATAATGTTTATGACAAGTGTTTCCTATTTAGGATGGCCCTGGTGTTGCAGAAATCATGGAGATTTTTGGAAGAGAGCATTCTTTGAAAACAATCAGAACCAATTTAAAACCGAAAATTGAAAATTAAAAATTAATTAATTAAAATTATTTATGTATGTATATGACATCACAGGAGCATCAGCAATTTTGTTTTATATTGAAATATAAATTGAGAGATATATAACCTAGAGAGATTTACCCAATACAATATTACAATATTTTGCATATAGCTTCGCAACACAGATAAATGTAGAGGTTATGTCCATATATTAACTTGAATTGGTCTAACAATAATTTTCACTGCAGAAACCACTACGTTAGATACCTTCGCAACGTAAAGTGCCCAATAGTGGCTTTAGCCGATTGATCGCTTAAATATTCTCAATGAAATATGCGTCCGGGTATTTTTACCGTGAGGCTTAAAACTACTACACATAAGAAAAAAATAAACTAAAAAGAGTTTTATTTAATTAAAATTAGAAGATTACAACAAGTGTAATTTGACGTTAAGATTGCTTTATTCAAGCCAGAGAGTTTTCTGCAAAGGTACATCAAAGGAAACGGCGTTTCACTTCATTGTGACTCCATCGAAAACTTCCTTGAACGGAAGGAATACGCCATAGTTAAAATTTTTGATATCCAAGAAAAAACAACGAAAGTTCAATACGCCATTAAATTCCGAGAGGATTACAGAACACACCCAAACGAGACCGGCCACATTACAGACATAAACCTATCATTAGATTACATTTGATAACATAAACTAACAATATGTTAAATAAAACTACAATGAACAAATAATAATTGCATATATAAATAAATAAATACTATATAACATATAAGATAAAATCTGCTGATGAAAAAATTTCGTTCTCTACTTCTTGTGGCGCTACAGTCCGGGGTGGACCTGGGCCTCAACCAACATGCCTCTCCAGCCAGCTTTGTCCAGTTGCACACTCCTATTTGTCCCAATGGCACAGATTCAAAGACTTTTCGGGCCGGAGCAGTGGTGTCCATACGCTTCACCTGGCCTAGCCATCTTAAGCGTTGTACCCGTAGACCCTTGACCAGGCGCATGTCGCTGCCCATAGAGTTCATCGTTAAATCTTCTCCTCCAGATGCCATCAACGCAAACAGGATCAAAAATTGCACGCAAAACTTTTCTCTCGAAAAGACTAAGGGCTTCCTCATCCGCCTTTGCCAACGTCCAAGATTCCGCGCCATAAAGTAGGACGGGGATGATGAAGCTGTTATATAAAGCAAGCTTAGTTCTTCGAGAGAGGGCTCTATTATTCAATTGCCTCTTGAGCCCAAAGAAACAGCGATTGGAAAGAGTGATTCTGCGCTTGATTTCGGTACTGATGTTCTTGTCCCTGTTTACCGCGGAGCCGATGTAGACGAAGTCCTTGACAACCTTGAAGTTTCTGCTGCCTAGTGTGACGCTCTGTCCGAGACGTCGATGTTGTGTGTCCTTTCTTGATGACAGCATGTACTTAGTTTTGTCCTCATTTACCGCCAAACCCATTTAGCAGCTTCGGCTTCAATGCCAGCAAACGCCTCATTGACGGCTCGCTGTGTTCTTCCAACCATGTCATCAGCGTAAGCTAGCAATTTAACTGACTTCTGGAAGATCGTACCTCTGGTGTTGACTTGTGAGTTACACACGATCTTCTCGAGGATGATGTTAAAGAAGTCACATGACAGTGCTTCGCCTTGTCTAAAACCCTTTTTTGACATTGAAGGTCTCGGTGAGTTCGTTGCCGACCTTGACGGAGCAGCGAGAGTTCTCCATCGTCATCCTACACAATCTGACGAGTTTGGTAGGAATGGCAAAACTAGACATGTCACTGTATAGTTCGTCTCTATGCACAATGTCATATGCGCCTTGAAATCGACGAATAGGTGATAAGTGTCAATTTGCATTTCTTGGGTCTTTTTCAGGATCTGCCGTAATGTAAAGATCTGGTCTATAGTGGACTTCCCTGGTCTGAAACCACACTGATAGGGACCTATCGGGTCAAACGGTTTCAGACGCAGACCCAAACAGGTCATCTCCAGCTGCTTTAAATAGTTCTGCGGAGAGTCCGTCCGCTCCAGCAGCGTTGTTTTACTTTAGCTTGGATATTGCTATCTTCACCTCGTCTAAGTCGGGGGACGGAATTCTTGTCTATCATTGTTCAAATCGAGTGGAACATTCTGCCCTACAGCGGGATTGGTGCTGGTGCATCGCCGTTAAGGAGTCTACAGAAATGATTCTTCCAGATTCTCAGCACAGACTGCGACTCTACTACGAGTTGTCTGTGTTGGTCCCGGCAGGCCTTGGTGCACGGTAAACACAGCCTGGTTGTCGGCTGTGTTTACCGATGACTCCATCAAAGATATCCTCTTTTCCCAGCTAAGCGGTGGAATCTCCTAGAACGATCTTGGTGTCGTAGCTGGGGCATCGATCGTATGTTCTTTCTAGGAGATCATATAATGGGAGCCTCCTAAGTATGGACACTTGCCATTATTAATCAATGCTGATGGAACTAAATTAAGTAAGCGGCAAGGAGGTCCTTTGTCTTTATTTATGCGCTAATATAAATTAGTAATACGTTAAAACCTCTAGGCTACCAGTCTTACGTGTACTTACACGTCACCGCGTCGCCCCATTACATTATCGGCATTTTATGCTGTTTACCGCAATGGTTTTTCTTTTGAAAATACTAAGAAAATGCCTTATACTGAAATATAATAAGAATTTTACAGTAATTGCACTGCTAAATTTTTTTATTCACGTTTACTTTTCATTAAAAGTGTACCCGCATTAAGTAATTAATGCCTTTTTTATTTAATTGAATTAGTGTGTAAGAACACAGTACGTAAAATAAGAAAAGTATTAAAACGTGAATGTGAATCGTGTTAACATAAAAAATATTTTTTTATGGTGTGCTAGTGATTTCA
The DNA here is from genome assembly GCA_955652365.1 of Eristalinus aeneus. Taxonomy (NCBI): domain Eukaryota; kingdom Metazoa; phylum Arthropoda; class Insecta; order Diptera; family Syrphidae; genus Eristalinus; species Eristalinus aeneus. The sequence goes on from OY019134.1 coordinate 25,397,690, forward strand.
AGACAAGGCAAGCTAGTTTTGATAGGAATTTCGGTGGCAATCGTAAATAATTCTGAAAAATAAACTTTTAGATTTCATAAAGTCGGCACATTGGTTCCTATTTTAATGCAGATATGTTAAATAAAATATTTAATTTTGCGTATAGAGATCGAGGGATTTTTCCACTTGCATTGGTAAACTATGTAGTTTCGGCTGGAGGAGGCTTTCATCAACAGTCGTCCGTAAAACCTGAAATTCAGACTATTGAAACACTCTCCAAAAGTGTATGTACATATTATTAAAGTTATTTATATAGTTATACTTCCAATATTTTATGTTCTTATTTCAAACTACTTTCTCATAGTTTTCTATAGATACCCTGAGCTCGCATCCAACTAAACTAAATCCTTCTTTGCTTGATGAATTCAACTATTTAGAAATTCAAAGAAGACTCTCCGATGAAAACGAAATATACGAATTAGTAAACATTGCACGAAAGCTCGTGATATCGTCGTATCCGCAAAAGTATATTTTGACTTTTATTACATTAAATTTGAACTCACATTATATTTTTTTTTAGAAGTGTTAAAGACCTAAGCGATTCGTATATTATAAGCGTATTGAAGTGGTCGAAAAAACGGCTTACAAAATTATCTGACCTTACTTCGACAAAATTAAGTTTTCTTTGGCTTGATGGCAGTATTGTGTATACAGTTGTGGTAAGGGCACCTGTTAATAACCAGTTAGTTAGACTTAACAACAGTTGTTAAGATAAAACTAAGCTTGATTAAAGCATTTTCCTAGATTGAAGACATAATCATCTTGAATTTAATAAAATACAATAAAAAATCAAATCAAAATAAGCGAATACTATTCGCTATGTGCATTACACTTATACAAAAACGTCAAATACTCGTATGTATAGCTTAGTTAAAGTTTTGAATCGCATTTTTAATTTCTCTTTAGTTTATTTACAAATCTAATCTGTAATTTTTATTAGATCTTAACAAGTCAATTTAATTCAAAAAGTTTTATTATCATTATGCTTTTAGATCAAATTTTTGAACTTATAAATGTTTTGGAAAAAATAGACTTTAGGAAGGATAATATCCACAAAACTTTAAAGGAATACTCCAAGTCCGTTCCTATCAAATTTTCCCTTTTCATGCAAATCCTACGGAGCTGTTTAAGTGGACTTAAGGTAATTCAATTTCGAATACACATATAATGTTTATGACAAGTGTTTCCTATTTAGGATGGCCCTGGTGTTGCAGAAATCATGGAGATTTTTGGAAGAGAGCATTCTTTGAAAACAATCAGAACCAATTTAAAACCGAAAATTGAAAATTAAAAATTAATTAATTAAAATTATTTATGTATGTATATGACATCACAGGAGCATCAGCAATTTTGTTTTATATTGAAATATAAATTGAAATTTACCTAGAGAGATTTACCCAATACAATATTACAATATTTTGCATATAGCTTCGCAACACAGATAAATGTAGAGGTTATGTCCATATTAACTTGAATTGGTCTAACAATAATTTTCACTGCAGAAACCACTACGTTAGATACCTTCGCAACGTAAAGTGCCCAATAGTGGCTTTAGCCGATTGATCGGTTAAATATTCTCAATGAAATATGCGTCCGGTTATTTTTACCGTGAGGCTTAAAACTACTACACATAAGAAAAAATAAACTAAAAAGAGTTTTATTTAATTAAAATTAGAAGATTACAACAAGTGTAATTTGACGTTAAGATTGCTTTATTCAAGCCAGAGGGTTTTCTGCAAAGGTACATCAAAGGAAACGGCGTTTCACTTCATTGTGACTCCATCGAAAACTTCCTTGAACGGAAGGAATACGCCATAGTTAAAATTTTTGATATCCAAGAAAAAACAACGAAAGTTCAATACGCTATTAAATTCCGAGAGGATTACAGAACACACCCAAACGAGACCGGCCACATTACAGACATAAACCTATCATTAGATTACATTTGATAACATAAACTAACAATATGTTAAATAAAACTACAATACGCTTCACCTGGCCTAGCCATCTTAAGCGTTGTACCCGTAGACCCTTGACCAGGCGCATGTCGCTGCCCATAGAGTTCATCGTTAAATCTTCTCCTCCAGATGCCATCAACGCAAACAGGATCAAAAATTGCACGCATAACACAGCCTGGTTGTCGTGCAGGCTGTGTTTACCGATGACTCTATCAAAGATATCCTCTTTTCCCAGCTAAGCGGTGGAATCTCCTAGAACGATCTTGGTGTCGTAGCTGGGGCATCGATCGTATGTTCTTTCTAGGAGATCATAGAAATCATCCTTGATGTTGTCATCCTTCTCCTCTGTCGGGGCGAGTTAAGTATTTTGGTAAAACACGTTTGAGTGTGGTCTTCAGACTAATTTTATTAACCGAAAATATTCTTAACCTAGCCTGAAATAATATCTATGACCTACTTAATCCTATTTAGATATTTACCGAGTCAGTTCAATAAGTTTCTTGACTTCGTTATCGTATCAGCAAAACGAAGTTCATGACGCTCATTGTTGCATTTGCACAATGAAGTTCATGACACTCGTTGCTACATTAAACGAAGTCAATTGCCCATTAATGCTGACTTTTCATCTTCCGTGTTTTGGGGTGTGTGTGCTAACATAACACCTCCCCCCTTAGCTTGAGACACACCTGAATCTCAATATTTTTCTTGCTTAACTAAGGTAACAATCATTCAAACCAAATTTTTCTTTCAATTCTAAAATATTAGGAATTTCATCAACATTTTTACTTGTATTGACAATATTTTTTTGTCTGTTTCATATACCCAATTATTAGTAACACAGTTATTATAGCAAAAACAATAAACATACTACTTAGGAAACTGTAATGTATAGTTTTATTGAACTTTAACTCATTAATGGCTTTGATATTTTCCTCTTGTTTCAAAATAATATCTTCAAGTGTAATCGCATTTATAGTTTGAAATGTATTATTTGTCTTAGGTATGAATATTTTATTAGAAAAAGTGGTGGTTTTAATAAATATGGAGCAATTATTAAAGGAAATCAAGTGATTTCCGGTTAGTGTAAAGTTTCTTTCATCACAAGTACTGTGAAATGGCATTTTTTTTAGATGGACAAGATTTGTTGAATATACAATTTTTGATTTTCTTCAATTCCTGTATAGGTTTGTTTTCCTCATATTTGTAGGACACTTTTCCTATTTCGATAATAAATTCGAACTCAAAATCTACTTCAATGCTATTTTTTGTTGGGATGGGAATTAAAGTTTCTTGTTAGTAGTGAGCATTTTGACTGGTAATTTAATGGCAAAAACTATTTTGTTACTTTCGAAAACGGCAACTCCTGTTCGAATATTTAAAAGTTTCCGAAAATCGATATCATTGGTTAGTAAGTTAGGATGTAAAATGCCGATTCTTGCGGAGGCTATATTTTGTTGAATATTTTCAACTTTTTCTGTGAGAGGTTTAAGTTTGAACATTTGTTCAAAAAAAAAGGTTTCGGCTTGGAGTCTTGAAGACAGCCCTTCGAGTTGGTTGAGTCTTTCTAATATTCTCCGTCTATCTATTTCGATTGTGTGCTCAGAAATATGTGTGTTCAGAAATATTTTCATTAAAATTGGTATTTATTTTAACCTGCTGATTTACTGCGTTAATTAATTGGTGGTTGTTTCCATCTACAACCGATAAGTGCTCCTCTATAGTTTGCCTATCGTTATCGTCGAGTGTACCAAAAAGCCATTTAAAAGTGTTGCCGACGATATTGAGTAAAGCTCTTTTTTACCTATGTGGAATGATAGTTAGAATTTAACTCTTAATGTTCTCAATTTCCTATTTCGTAAGTGGTTCTATTAAACCTACTAAGGAGATCTAATATTTCGTTGGGCTCTATTACATATAATATTATGTCATATCTACTAACGATCTCTACCTCACCCATATTTATTACGGCGAATCCTACGTTGGAATCTGGTTGCTCAATTCTCAAAATTTGCGACGACATTGTAACTGATGCTGGCAGGATTAGGTAATACAACCTCACCTGCAAATTTGAAAGGGCCTTTAATATTGGATTCATGTACATTATTTAAGGAATATTTCCTAAACGTTGGCTGTTCTTTATGTCTGGCTAACATAGTTTTTTTAAAAATCCTTGCTGTCGATTTTCGATGTATTCTTCTTGATTTTTATTGCGTTTTGTTATCACGTTTCTTTTAGTTTTGTCTATTCTCTCAGCTACTACATCCTTATTAATTAAATTGTTTTCTACATCGAGGGGTGTAGCTTTAACAGAAGAATGGAAGGAAGAATTATACAACTCGACTGCCTTTGCCATTTGCTCTTTAATCGGTATATTATTTTCCAGGTTCAAAACCCGTATTCGTTCTGTAAGTGTATTGTTTAAGCGTTCCGCATCTGCATTGCCAGTATGGCTATTTGGTTTCACAAAATGAACTTCAATGTTTTCTTCTCTGAAAAATTCCCTTAGGTTTACGTTATTGAATTCATTGTCGCATATAATTTTTTTCATGTGTCTACACGAACGACTTCTTTTATATTAGTTGGGGTTTCGGTCAATTTCTACCTTTTCCTGATAGGCCTCCTGTCGTATTTCGCCCCAGTACAAATGTCACAATTGTTAATGACCTTATTAATTAGAATTCTAAGATCTGGGAAGAAAAGTTTATGCTTTAGCCCCTCATAGTTAGCATTGATTCCAGAATGAGCAGTTTCATTTTTGTGGTAAAGTTAAATCTGCTTTATTGCCTCTTCGTCATTAGAAACATCTTTGGCAAAATAAAAGCATTTTACAAATTTAGCCACAGAATTGAGCAGAAAATAAATCGTGCAACTTTTGTTGCACTTGGTTGTAGAAGAAGTCGTTCAATTCTGAATACACTCCTACTTTTCCTGTACTGATATGTCTTCAGACTATATCGCCAACATAGTTAAGTATGTCTGTTTTTTGTATAAAAATTCGTTTATTACCGAAAAGATTTTCTACCTCTTGATTTAAGTTGATTTCGTTGGTCGTACTGATTCTGCTCAAAAAATCCGCTAATTTATTTTCTTTGCCTTTAATGTAATCTGTTTTTGCGTCATATTCTCCTAGTTTAATAATCCAGCGCTGAAGTCTCGGATCTATGTCCTTTCCTATATGTTTTGTGTGCAACCACTTAATGGGTTGATGATCTGTGCATAAATCGAACTCCCTCCCAAATAGGTATGGTCGAAAGTATTTGACTATTGCGAGCAATTCCTTTTCAGTAGTGCAATAATGTTTTTCGTGATCGTTAAGTGTACGAGAAGCGAACGAAGCAGGATGCCCGTCCTGAATTAATGCTGCCCCCAATGCGAAATTACTTGCATTGGTAACAAGCTTGAAGCGTTTTTTGAAATCGGGATATTTAAGAATAGGGAAGGCAGTAATAATTTCTTTTAATTTTTCGAAAGCCGATATATGTATAGTTCGGATCATTAATGTTGACCTTAGAGCCCTGTTTCAAATATCTTACCATGGGGTAAGCTACCTTTGCGTAATTTTTAATGAATTTCCTATAATACCCGCTTAGGCCTAGAAATGATTTAATTTGTTTTTGGGTTGTGGGAAGCTTAAGATTACGAATTGTGCGAATCTTATCTGGATTTGGCTTGACACCTTCCGGACTTAGGATATGTCCCAAATATTCATTTTCTTTTGACAAAAATTAACATTTTTCTATTTGAATTTTAAGTCCAACTTCTTGCAGAGCCTGAAGGATTAATTTTAAGTTAATAATATGCTCCTGAAGGGAAGTGCTAAAAATTAAAATGTCCAGATATACGACACAAATTTTGTTAATATATTTTTCCAGAATTGCGTTCACAAGTCTTTGATATGTTGAAGGCGCATTTTTTAATCCAAATGGCATTCTTACATATTCAAAGTGGCCAAAAGGTGTTGAGAACGCTGTCTTTTTCCTATCATCGGGTTTAACTAAGATTTGATGGAAACCTTTCGCAAAATCCAATGTAGTAAAGTACTGTGACTTTCCCAATTTATCCAATATTGTGTCAATATTGGGTATTGGAAACTTATCACTGATAGTCACCTCATTTAGATGTCGGTAGTCAATTACGATACGCCGTTTCTGGTTACCACTTCTTTCTTTTTCCTTTGGCTCGACCCAAAGAGGGCTATTGTATGGAGAATTGCTTTCGGTCACAATTAACTGCTCAAGCATTTCGTTTATTTGCTTCTCGATTTCTTCCTCGTGTACTCTGGGGTAACGATATATTTTGGAAAAAATTAGTTTGTTGTTATCAGCAATAATTTCATGCATTATTTCATGGGTGAATGTTAGAGTATCCCCTTCCTTGTGAAATATATTCTTATATTTTTTTTAGAATATCTGTGATAACCATTTTTTCTTCCCCGTTTAAGTGATCGAGGTTAATTTAGTCGAGGAACTGTGTTTTGGTATGTTCCAAAAAGCAAATTTTATATAGGTCAAAGGGGCAGCTGGAGCTAAAATATATTTTTTGTTCATCGACTTCAATGAAACCTCTACTAAAATAAACGTTTATTTTAAAAGGGATTAGTATATTAAGCCCTATAATAGCATCATAATTCCTATTATTAAAATCAAAAATATTCCAAGTTATTTCTTTCTGTGAGCAAAATTCTTTAGGTGCAGGGGATTTTTTTTTTTATATCCATCACAGAGTAACACAAAACACTACGTTCTCTAAGTGTTAACTCTCAGTATCGCTTTACACAGCAGATGTTTGCTGAGCGACTTAGGATCATCTACCGACTCTTATCGTCTTACAGATTACTTTAATAAATAATATTAATTCAAATACGATGCAATAATCATGTTTTTAAATTCTAATCGTGGCAAGCTAAAAGCAAATTTGTTGCAAAGATCATTAAATGTGCTTATACACCTTTTAATAGGTTCATTGCGACTATAATTGGTTCTATGCCTTTTGTCAAAAAGGAAGTTTCTCACCCGTAGAAATCTTTGGGGAGCATATATATTTATGAGGAAAAGTAATTCTGGTGAATTTAATTGATAATTAATAATATCATGAATAAACATGGCTGACGTTGCCTTACGCCTGAAACTTAAGGTTTGCAAGCCAATTGTTCTGCATCTTTCAACATAATTAGGAAGATCTTCAAAGGAATACAACTTTCGGAAAGAATATCTCGTGAAATTCTTGATCTTTTGAACTCGTTCGAGTCTAACTAAGATAAAATAAACATAAACAATTGGAGATGTTATTCTATATTTTCATTGTTATTTCACTAAAACCGCTCAATGTCGAGTACCGTTCAGGTTTAGTAAGAATATCTTTTTTGTGATTAGTTAAGATATTTGGTTTTATTAGGCTGGTTGATGAACCAGTGTCAATTAAACATCTAATTATCTGGTCACCTATTGTCAGCTTAACTACCGGTAGTTTCTGTTTTGAGGCTGGTTCTGAAAATTTGTGTTAACATAGCCAGAAGTTGAATTTGGTCCATTTGGATTATAGTACATTTTTCTATTAAGGTTTTGGTTTGGATGTTGATATTTTTTGTTAGGGTTATATTCACGATTGTTGTTTCTATGGGGTGATTGATCTCGTGAGTTAGTCGCGTAATTGGAGTTAAAGTTCCATTTTTTTCAATGCTGTATATCAATAGTTCTATTATCATCTAGTATTTTTAATTTGGCATATTTATTGTATATATCTATTAAATTACTGTTCATGTCTAAGTGAACTCTTACGCGGCAATCTATTTTTTCTAGGAGTAGTTCTTTTAAATCAGAATCTACTCGGTCTGGTCTATACATACTAGGCTTATCTATGGTCTGGTCTATACATACTAGGCTTATCTATATCAAAATCAAATATTTCACTAATAGCAAAACTAGCATCCTTAAAAATTAAAAATAATTCTCTTAGATTACTAACCTTAATATTTCTGCAATAATTATACACTTCAGAGTACGTTGTCGAAGGTTTGAAGTGTTGCCTCGGCTTCTCCTTTATATACTCCCATTCGATATTAACTCCAATCAGTTGTTTGATGCATTTCGCTGCATCTCCCTGAATTTTCTCGTTCGCCACAATCTCCAGAGCGTATTGAAGTAGAGTTGGTCTTCTCCACAAAGTTTTACTGCTGACTCCGACGAACGGATGAATGATGGCAGACGGTAATTTTCGTTTCCTTCATAAGGCCTTAGACATCGGAATTGTTCAAGGCCCATATCTGGTGACATGGCAAATTCTTATGGCTTCGCTTGTTGTTTATTTGCTGCTGCTGTTGTAGATGTTGTTATCTGTTGCTGCTGTTCTTGACGCTCGATTTGTTCTTCCTGGCGTTGAACGATTACTTGCAGTAGTTCGATTTTTTTCTAAGTTCTTCCACTGTTACCATTTTCGCTTTAGGTTTTTTTTAATTAAATGTAGCACAAATAAACTGTAGCAAAAAAACACACTTGTAATTGTAAATTCTTTGGAATTATATAAAATTTGGTTCAGTATAATTCTTTGGAATTATACTTCCGTCGACTGCGCCAGTTAAGTATTTTAGTAAGACACGTTTGAGTGTGGTCTTCAGACTAATTTTATTAATCGAAAATATTCTTAACCTACCCTGCAATAATATCTATGACCTACTTAATTCTATTTACATGTTTACCGAGTCAGTTCAATAAATTTCTTGATTTCGTTATCGTATCAGCAAAACGAAGTTCGTGACGCTCATTACTGTATTTGCACAATGAAGTTCATGACACTCGTTGCTGCATTAAACGAAGTCAATTACCTATTAATGCTAACTTCGCATCTTCCGTGTTTTGGGATAAGTGTGCTAACATAACAAGCGTGACCTTGATGCATATTGTCATGAGGCGTTCGCTGACGGGGTCTTAGCTTAAGACTTTTTGCTTAAGTCTGCCTCGAACTGCCTTCTCTCTCTCTATAGCAACTGCTATAGTAGATATCGCAGTTCTTCATGGTTTTTATGCCAGGCCCATCCCAACGCACTTCCTGGATGGCGGTAATGTCTGCCTTGTAGTAATCAAGGGTCTCCGCAAGTTGTTCGGCTGCACGTGGTCTGTGAAGGGACCTTACATTCCACGTGCAAACCCGAAAATCGTTGTTCTTAAAACGTTTGCTGGGGTCATCAACAGTTAATCCGTCCTTATCTGAGGCATATCGAGTTTTCTGAACTATATTGTTTTTTACGTGGTGAGGATGTTAACCTCACTCACAACCCACAGACTGGTAGGCCAGGCCTATTATTTAAAACCTCGGGCAGAGGGGCTCGCTGCATACATTGGTTTACCATACAACGGGTGTTGTGATGACAGGTTTAGGGGGCGCCGCGTGGAGGCTGTCAACTTCACCTGTGCACTAACGAGGATAGTGTTGGCAGCTCGCCATGTTGAGCGCAATCGACCGTTCTCTACAGGTTGAGTAATAACATTGTTAAGGTTCGCACCTGTAATCCTGAAAATGTAAACTTTGCGTCTTGCTGAAGACAGAGCTTATTTGTCGTCGATCTTATCAACTTCCCTCTTTTCAAAGATTTGCGCCTGGCCGATATTCTATAGTGATTTGAATTCCATAGTAGATGAATGAAAAATGTTTTCCATAGAGTTTCCATGTTCAATTCCTTGACGTGGTGAATGTGGTCAGGGACAATCCTAATAACTGATAACGTTGGCTAGAACAGATGAAAGAATCTGTAAGTTTCTCGTTGTACTTTTTAGATTTTTTGGCATATTTTAATAAATATATAAAATAATCGTGTATTAATTGTAGAAAAATACTTGAAACTAGCTTATATTCATCTTAACAATAAGCTCTAAGCTAATCTGTATCTAATTTAAAATTTGCCTTTGGGCATAGTTTTGTTAAATGATTTATTTTTATAATATAATAATATATTATAAAAAAAATATCCTAAATTTAAACTTAACTAAAACTGCACCATGCACCTGTTTTTTGTTTCTTTTATATACATTTTTTTTATTATTTAACACTACCTTAAGACTACATTAAAAATAATGTCAGTTGCCCACAAGGAAAACTTTAAATTCAATATTGAACACTTTCGAGCGGTGGCGCGGGTCTGGTTTTGATGCAACCACCAGTAGGACGGAGATCGCCCTACTGAACCGAAGAAGTTTCTTGTGGCTACGAACGACATCCGGTTCGTATTGGAGTCGCCTATCCACTGTTCGGCGTCCGACATGGAAGATGATAGGGCATCCTTCCGTGTCTTCAATCAGCCCTTTGGAATTTAAATAGAGAAACGCTTCAAGAGGTATAAGTACGTTTAGACGCACCATTTCATGGTTCATGAAGTTGGGATAATATGCCTCAAAGATCAGACTATTGGATGAAGTCATCGCTCGTGCAATGTGATCTCGAGTCAGCCTTTTAACGAAATTTTCTATTTTGATTAAATTTGCTTCGTTATAAAAAAAAACCTCAATGGAATAGAATTTCTTGTAGTCGGATTCGGGTGTTCGATACAAACAGAGACAGGCCCGAAGACATTGCCTGTCGAACACCCTTATCTTTTCCATTAAGAAGGACTCAGATTGAACCAGACCAGATTGATTTTAAACTTCCAGTACTTGCAAAATCTTTAAATTTCATCGAAGCTACCCTGCAAGAAGTTATTTGTCATTTCAATTTTCGGGCCTGATCTTTTTTATGTAAAATACTGTGGTGGATTTAAAGTTGCCATTTTTCACAATAAACATTCTACCTGCAACCATACCATAGATCACTTACAGCCGTGTTTTATCTATGCCCAGTCTGACTAACTTGAGAAATGGGCCTTCTAAACAAACGGTGTCGAACGCGGCATTTATGGTATCTTGCCCAGCTGCATTGTTGAACAGGGTTGTATTTACATGTACTGCCTCAGAGGGTAGATGGCGCAGAACAATATTCGGTATCCCATCGGATCCCACTAACTTCTTCTTCTTCAGTGAGTTAAAGATGCCCTGGAGCTCATCCTTCGAAATAAGGCTGTAATTATTTCCATCATCGGCGACGGCATTATTTGCCAGAGAAGCATCACTGAACCTGGTGAAATCAGGATTCTCGGACCAACATTTACTTATCTCAGTACATAGTTGGAAGTGATTAAGCAGGGCTCTGTTTAAGTCGTGATTTGGACAAGGAGGTTCATTGACCGTGTACATTTCCTGAAAGACAGCTCCAATTACTTTCACCTTCTCCTGAGGATCTTAAATTACAAAGAAGTGGCCGTCAAGTACTGCCCCATCTGGTTCGATATCTACTGTTTTTAGTAAGTTCCAGATGATGTGACTGTATTTTATGAATCACATGATTCAATGATAGGGATCACTACTGTAATTTCTCAGTTTAAGGGGGATGAACATTGGGAAAATGTTTGGTGAAGGTGTGGGTTTTCAAAAATCGACTTTAGATAAAAATAATTCAGAAGATAAATTTGATTCGACTGCATAATTGGACCAAGACTTGGCGAAGTGTTCCGCGATTTGGGTGGGATCGGACAGAACTTCACCAGTGTTGACGATGTTTACAGTGGGGTGAAGATTGCATCAACGGAAACACTGATGAAGAAAAGACCATCTTGTAGCGGGATGGCAGCTTACCTACCCAGGTTTTGAGGAAGCCTGACTGGTAGTAACAGCTTGACCAGAGCGTATGTTCTGATGCCACGGAAGGTCAGGAGCCCCTATAACTTCAATTCCAGCCTGATCGAGTGTTAGGCCCCCTTGTGGGAGTATCGTGTTGGCTGTGGTTTACCACCTAATATCGCGGTTAGAGTCGAGGATAGTGTACTGTGCTGACTTGTCTAGTTTTTTGTTTAGGGGACTATCCCATCTCAGTGTGGAGTTGCATTCTCAAGCGGGCGCCAGAGAGCGGAAGAGGTTTTAGGAAGACCTTGCATTAAACCAAGGTGGTATTGCAAGCATGATCACAATTTGGTACTTGTTTAAGTAATTACTATTGCGTTATCTACGACTCTTAGAAAAATGGACACCGTGATGTAAGCCGTCAAGGTAGGTTTTCACGTTAAACCAAATCCCACATCCGTTCTTAGTAAGTTGGCGTTGCCTATTGTTCTGTCGAGTTGGACAGTTTGGATGTCGCTTAAGCCTTTGCTCCGGAAGATTCTATTTACTTGTGGGAACATGTTCGGGTTGCTGGATCTTACGGCCCATAACTTATTGCCCCAGTACAAGTTTACAGCTAGTCTGTATTGCTAGCGAAGCAATTGCTGAACTAGTTTGATTTGCGATTTCAACGACCGTATTTCATCATTCTGCGGATCCGTTAACCGTTTGTACAAGAGTTTAAGTCTTGAAAGTAGTCTACTTTTCTGCACTTGAAGTGCAGTGTCTCCGCGTTCCGGTAGGTTGCCAACGTCCTTTGGTGTCAGTATAGGGATATTCTTTTTCATTGTTTATTCTATGGTGTTATCCATTTGTATGAGGTGCCTGTCAACCTCGTCTTTTATCAGATTTCTGTTCGTTGGCAGAAAGATTGCACTCGAACGCAGTGCTTTAGTTAAGACACTGGAGAAACGTGGCCAACGTGCCTTGTTATAGTTGTAAGGATACGTATGAACATATGTCTTTAGTTCCTTCAGCTCGTTCGAGAGCTGAATAACCGCGGAGAGACCACAATGATCACTGTCGTACTCGAACGCGTTTAAACAGTTCCTCGTGCATCGATTCACGTTCAAAATCGTGATTCGTCTGTCTGTAAACATCACATCCAGATACGACCCACTTAGGGGAAAAGATGGTTTGTCAGTTGGAAGAAAGTCAAGCCTGAACTCGATACCATTCTGCTCTATCCATTCTAGGAGAGCGTTTAAACTTTTCGTTTGGAATTCGGTTAACCCCTTCGCCAAATAAAAAAGATAACGTAAAAGTTTTCCTTCAAGTTTAAGCGAAGACTAGTGAAAAAAAAAATTGAGTTTCGAGTGTCTGCTGTGTAGACTGCAATCACAAAGAACCGCTTTCGACCTGGGAGAGGGATGCTCGCTATACAAGCCTCCAGCACACTAAGCCTTCGCACAACATTGCTGTATACGATCTTATGATTTATGTTATTTTTTATAAAGAGGGCGACCCCACCCTCTCCAGATGATTGAGGCCGGTCTCTTCTTATTACATGGTAATTTTTGTACCTGAGATTGCGCGTCTGGTTTAGCTTAGTTTCGCTAACCATCAGCACGTCAGGGTTGTGGATTTGCAAGAAGTGAAAAAGCTGTATTTGTCATTCGATCCTTATCAGCGAATTAACATTCGCTGATAGAATCTTAAGGGGTCCTGTTGCGGGCGTGCCCATTATATCTGCTTCGCGCTAGGCTCGCTAAACAGCGTCGAATAGATAACGTCTACTCGGGCCGTTTGCTGTAGGAAACTGGTCTGTAAATTCACCATCTGTGCCGAGCCATTCTCCGTCGCATGCACACGTTCCGCCTCCACATGCACCACAGAAAAATTAATAAATAAAACCTAAAGAAAAAATCACTCGCACCGGAATTAAAACCCGTCTACACCTCGTCGCGAGTGAATCATCTTGGACAATAAAAAAAATTATATATTAAAAATCATTAAAACAAGTCCAAGAGTGTTGTGAAGTGCAGTAAAGAACCCCCTCATCCTACACAAACCTCTTGTAGGCATTCTCGGTAGCAATTCCCGTTTGTTCTCCAGACGGACTGGGGCGATAACTGAGTTTGCTTAGCATCTGACGTAGCAAATGATGAAGTGTGAATTTTTGATAGTGGAGCAATTCAAATCAATGTAAAGGCATAACACCTACATTGATTCTTGTTCTGAAGCTATACGCAAAGATGTACACTTCTAAATTCTGGTTTTACCAACTGCATAGTCGGAATTTGTTTACTGAATGTCCGTGCTTGTTATGAGAGAGCAATTCCTGGTTGATGTGAGCAATGTTCGTGAACTTAGAGCAAATCTCTCTGCTGTGTACGTTCACCTCTCCCGCTACAAGCCAGCTCTCTTGACGCTAAGTGAAACACAGGTAGGTGAGAACATCGACTTGTCGGATTTGAACCTGCCTGGATATAGTCTAGTGCCTTTGTTTTTCCCACATCGCCGCTCGCTATTTACGTGCGTACTGATGTTGCTTATCAACTTCAACCACAATACGGCCACTGTTCCAATCCGGAATTTAATTTTTGTGGTTAAAACTCCATTATCGTAAGCAGTTAATCCACTACTGCTTTATTTACAGAAGTCCAAACCTGTATAGCAAATTATATTTCAATGATTTTGATGCGCTGTCAGACTCTATCACAAGAATTGTATCCCTGTATCCTCGCACTGAAATCGTTATTGCGGGCTATTTCAATGTACATAAAATCGAAATGCCTTCTTAAGCAATATATGTTTTGTATGATTTTCTTTCTGAATTAAAACGTTGTAGAAGCAACATTCAAAGAGTTTGAAGTGTTTGTGTTTTACTTCAAATCTAATAAAATCTAATAAAATCTAATAGGTTATGGGCCCAGTTCACGAAAAATAGTATAAATTGAATTTAATAACAATATTAAAAAATAAATTAAATAAAAAAAATGGCTCAAGATATTAAAATCACATCCAAACGAAATATTGAACCGTTCAACGGTGAGAAATATAGCATTTGGAAGTTTCATGTGCGAGCATTAATAGCGGAAGAAGATGCATTAGAAGTATTGGACGTATGAACACCATTGGAACTAAATGATGAATGGAATAGGAAAAAAGAATTGCCAAAGATATAATCATTGCTTAGTCTTGCAGTTCATTTAATCATGGAAAAGAAGCTAAAAAGCTTAAAATACAATAATGACACACCGCTAAGAAGCAATTTAGCAATTTTTGATAATATGATAATAGAATTTCAATCAGTCGGTGAAAAAATGAAGAAAATGAATAAAATTGGCCGATTGTTATTAACTTTGCCGTGCAGCTACAATCCAGTTGTTACAGCATTACAGACAATTTCAGATGACACACTCATATTGCAATTTGTTAAAAATCGAATCTTGGACTATGAAATAAAATTGCGAAACGCTTGCTGATACAAGCGCAAAGGTTTTAACTGCGCAAACAATCGAACAACAAAAGGTCAAACTTCGGGGTCCAAAGAAAAGTGGAAAACCTTTCAAATCAATACAATGACAACAATCACCAACCATACAACAACTTAAAAGGGAATAAAAATCACAAACACAGCAAACCAGAAAAAATTAAATGTGATTTCTGTGAACGCAAAAATCATGAAAAGAAGAATTGTTCCTTTTACAAGCGTTATAACCAAGCCAGCTATGAAAAACTAAGTATATTCAAAACAAACGAAAGCATCAGTTTCATGTGTTCTACGGATGATGAAAGCAAAAATAATATTGGGAGCATAGATAAATTTGAATTTTTGCTTGACTCGGGCTCCACGGACCATTTAGTAAACAACAAGGATTTTTTTTTTCGATTGAAGATTTGGAAAGCCGCAGCAAAATTGTGATAGCGTAACGTGGCGAATACATTACGGCATCGAAACGAGGAACAGTTGATATTATTTCAAATCTTGGCGTAGCAATCACACTCGAACACGTACTCTACTCACCAGACATACCACAAAACCTGCTTTCGGTGAAGCGCATCCAGAACAAAGGAATGACCGTAATTTTTGAGAGCAACGGACACGTTACAAATTAAAAGGGGAGTATTCCAATAATTACAGGTATATAAGCATAATTTAATATTTATAGTTTTTAGGAAAAACATAAATAGATATATGCATAGTAATGTAGCACAAACTACATCAGATACAAATATACTATGGCATAGATGTTTAAGTCATATTCATGGATTAAAATTGCTACAATTGAAAAGAAATCAAATGAGTAATGATATTGACATATTAGAATCAGTAAATCCTATAAATGAGTTTTGTGAAGCTTGTGTTTACGCAGAACAAGCAAGACTTCCTTTTTCAAAGAACAGAGACAGAAGTCGTGTAAATAGACTTGCTGTTCATACAGACGTTTGTGCCCCAATCACACCATCTACGATTAACAATCAAAATCATTTTGTAACTTTTATTGATGCGTATACTCATTACACTACAGTCAATTTGTTAAGTAAGAAATCAGATGTCAGAGACAAAGTCGAAGTTAAAGCATATTGCTTTGAAAAAGGTATTCAATATCAGCTAACGGTACCACATACTACTCAACAAAATTCTATAGCAGAACGTGTGAATCGTACGCTAATCGAAATGGCTAGAAGTATGATATTTGACGTTCAACTAAATAAAAATAAAAGTCAGGTCGAAATGAAGACGAACCAAATCGCAGAAAAAGCAAACGAAATGCAAATATGCCAAAAGCTTCATACAAAGAAATCGATGATGATGAATCGATACAAAATTGTCATTTAACTTCAAACGAAGAATCTTTCTATAGTATCGAAGAAGAATGTTATTACACAATTGCACAGCCAATGCAAAATGATATTCCTAAATGCTATAATGATATTAAGACAAATAGTGTCCGAATTCAGTGAGAGAATGCAATAAGTGAAGAAATAACTCACTGTATGGTATAAGAAGTCCACCTGGAATGTAGTTCCTATGTCAAATAATAAAAATATTGTTGATTGCAAATGGATATTTTCAGTTAAACCTGATTCCGATGGTAACTTTACTAAACATAAACCTAGATTGGTTGCAAGAGGTTTAAGTCAAAAATATTTATCAGATTATGATGAAACTCTTGCAGCAGTCGCACGTATTGCTACATTCAGATTGTTGTTGGCATTCGCAATTCAAATGATTTGTTAGTGCACCAAATGGATGTAAAAACAGCTTTTCTTAACGGAGATTTAAACGAAGAAATTTGCATGAAAATTCCTGAAGGAATAAATAAATAAAAAAAAATCATTTGTAAACAAAGCAAAGCCTTATATGGCTTAAAACAATCTGCAAGATGTTTATTTGAAAAATTCGAAAGAATTCTAAAACAACACGAATTTCAAAGAAAAAATGCCGACAAATGTTTGTTTACGTTGACGATGTCATTATTGTCACCTATGATATATACAGAACAAATTCAAGCAGTATCTAAACAAACAATTTGAAATGAAAGACATGGGTGACGCTCAATTTTTCTTGGGAATCAAAATTGAACGTGATAACAACAAAATTATATTAAACCAAACTGTATAATTACAATCAGTACTCAAAAGATTTGGAATGAATGAGTGCAACCAAATCAGTACTCCGTTGCCTTAAAAAATAAACTATGGCGAATTAAATTCAAATTTGCATTATGATTCGCCATGTAGAAATTTGATTGGTTGTCTAATGTATGCAATGCTTTGCACACGCCCCGACTTATGTATTGCTTTCAACATATTAAGTCGTTTCCAAAATAAAAACAATAAAGAATTGTGGCAAAATCTCAAAAGAATATTAAGATACGTAAAAGGGACGTTGAATTTTTGTTTGATTTATGAGAAGAATTATTCTAAACAAATACTGACCGGCTTTGTGGGTGCCGAATGGGGCGGAGATGAAGTTGATCGCAAAAGTACAACAGGTTATTTATTTAAATTGTAAAACAATACCATAATTTGGAATTCAAAACGACAGCACTCCATTGCCATATCATCCACTGAACCCGAATACATGGCATTGTTTGAAGGGGTTAAGGAAGTACGCTGGATCAGATCAATTTTAATTAATATGAAATTATTGTTGGAACCCATAATAATTTATGAAGATAACAACGGTTGTATAGCAATTGCAAATAATCCGACTGACCATAAACGTACAAAACACATAGATATAAAATATCATTTTATAAGATAAATATTCAACAAAAGATAACTACAGTAAAATATCTTCCAAGAGGTGAACGACAAGCAGACATGTTGACAAAACCACTATCAGCTGTAAAGTTTGGACTTAACAGAGACAAAGTTGGGCTTGCACCAAAATTAATCATCCATGGTTTGATTAAGATTTCTTGGGGTTTTCCTAATCCAAAGCAACAAATGTTGAACCATCAAATTCCCCATAAATAAAAAAAAATAATAATGATGAAAAAAACTATATTATTATAATATGTGGCAAAAAGTGTTGCAATGTCCCAAGGTCAGCAAAAAATTTTGCTCATTCGAAAAAAACGTAAATAATTAAACCTTGTTTTCAATTCCAACGCTCATTTGCAATTTCTTTGGACAAAGCAAATCTGTCAGTTGCACATTTTGCAACCAGCTCAATACTTTCAGATTGTGCTTTGCCCGTGCCTGTATTCGAGAGCGTAAAGTTGTCCATGGGATAAGTCCATTTTCACACTCGTATAGTAGAGTACTCTAAGATCTAAACATGCAAAAATCCGCTGGCCCGGATGGTATCCCCCTCCCAGTTCTTCTGAAGTGTTCTTCTACGATGCGTAAGCTTTTCCATTTGCCCTACTCCTTGGGGCTCTTTCCGAGTAAGTGGAAACCAGAATTTGTCCAGCCCGTCCCTAAAAAGGGTGAACAATCATCACCCACCTCCTACCGACTCATAGCACTTACGTCCCTACTTTCCAAGGTGATGGAAACGCTGATAAATCGTCAGCTTATGAAATATCTTGAAACCCGGAAGCTTCTTAATGAGCGACAATACGGCTTCCGCAGAAACAGGTCCACTGGTGATTTGATGGTATATATCACCGAAAAACGAAATCAATCTTTGCACAATGTAGGAGAAAGCAAGATCGTTGTGCTTGATATTTCAAAACCATATCAAAGAGTCTGGCATCAGGCTTTCCTGTCGAAAATGCATGCTTTTGGCGTCAATGAATCTCTTCTTCAATAGATTAGAAATTACCTTTCAAACCGTTCAGTACAAGTTGTATTGAATGGGTTCAAGTCTGATATTCACCATATTAATGCTAGTGTTCCCCAGGGCTTCGTCTTGTCTCCGACACTCTACCTCATTTTTATAAATTATCTTCTGTCTGTCACTTCTACCGTAATACCAGTCTCACTAGGAATGCTTACCCGTTCACTCTTAAGCCCACCTTCGGACGTACAGTTAAGTTTAGAGACTCGTTCTTCAGCCGCATCACACATGCGGAATGCTCTTCCCAGCCAAACTTTTCTCTCCCAATACAATCCACACACATTTAAAACCAATGTACATCGGTACCTCATTTCACCTTCTTCCTCTATACCATCGACCCGTGCTGTGACCTTATTCCAGTCACTGAAGGGTATAAACAATCCGATCATCTGCGCTTGCATTGACTGAATGGTGGTCAATACATCCTTTAAGCTAGGATATGCTTAGCCTGTTTGGCCACTGTGACCAACCTTTGGCACTGTCTGTTCTGTTGGCTTTCTACCGCTATTTAAGCGTAGGTGATAGATGGTGTAACAGCGGTAGCTACAGCACGGGCCACTGGCCTGGCTTCTACCGTTTTTGCGTTCCATGCAGCCTTTACTTTTTGCCGGAGCTCTCGGATACGAGGACAACCCCAATAAGTAGCGCGATGTCCTTTTCCTGGGAAGCGCTCTGTATGCAACTTCTTCCTCGCCTAAACTGCATTTCCCTTTCTGGTGGGATTCAGTACATCTGGAACATCTGTACAGCATATTGCAGTTGTCCCTACTGTATCCCAATATCCGAAGGACGTGGTCGGGCTTTCTTTCACTCCTACGAAGTGAACCTCGTCGCTATTGTGGGCGCGCAGCTCCTTGAGGATCTCCTGTGGGTCGGTAGAAGGATCAACCTCCTTGTGGAGCACATTACGCCCTTTTTCACCTTCTGGGGTGTATGTGTAAACCCCCCCCCCTCGCCGCTAAGGAGTCCTTAACCTTCTTAAAATCGGCTACTGAAGTACAGGAGAACGACATTCTGTTACTACCCTTATATTAAAGATAAAAGGAATTGTTTGTGGCCAACTTACATGTTTTGACAATATCTTTGGTACGGTCTTTCTACGTACTATAGTTCACTTAGTTATGTTTTTATTATTCTTGGACCGAGATACGCCTGCACTGCACGTAGGTCGGTGACGAAATGTTCGTTCTTCTGCTGGAATATGTGTGCACCTTTAAGTGGACTGTGACATTATCTTACTGGATTACGCAGGTGCTTTCTAAGGGAAAATATAATTTTTTTTGAATTAAGAATGTACAGTTAGAGTTGGTTTCGAAAAGTGTGTCTTATTCTTTGTTTGTACTTTCGAAACTGTATTTGGCCATATCACCTTTGAGAACATATATTTATATCGTCCCATTAGTAAATACAAATGGGTGCCCATACCCTTGTGATCCAGATATTGTGGTATGAAAGAATATGTAATTCCCTCCTTATTTTATTAATTTTACTGAGTCGAGTATGGTGCTATTAATTGTTCTACCTCATGCCATTTGACAGGATCTGGTGAAATTACAAAAAACAGAAATTAATTATGTTGCTTTCCAATAACACACAATTTACGGAATTTAAACATTTGCTCATTTGATCAAATGAAAACAAACCGATCAAGAATTTTTTAAAACACAAGTTGAGATATTTCTAGAAAGTTCAGAAATAATGGCAATTTGTTTATTCAAACAAAGGTGACAATTCTAACAACCGTTATTCACAAATGCTACACCAAATTTGTGCATCACTAAACAAAAAAATCGCAACATTCGCAGAAATAGTTCGAAAACGAATCTAATATAAATTGAACAAAACGTTTCCATCAACCAGGCCCATACTCTTCCCTGCGCAAAGGTTCAAACGAAATCCACCCCTACTGAGTTACTAATTGATAAACAAAAAACGAACATAGATTCCCAGAGTTGATTTCAAGATAAAGTAAATTGAAGACTTTGAATAAAGTTGTTATGATTGCAATGTTATTAAATAAAATTACCATACAAGTTACCATCCAGCACGGTTTAAATCCGAGTAAACGAGTAGAACTTAAAATTGTATGTAAGAAACATTATTGCACTTTCTGTTAATATACTGATAAATATATTTGTTTGGGTCGGAGCTAACTCTTGCTAAAATACAGTGATTAACAGTAAAACCAACAAAATGAACATTAATCCTGAACATCCCCCCTCCCCCTACAATGAGGTTGGGGAACCGGGTGGTAATTCCAGTTTTTCTATTGGACGTGGAAAGATTCCCTGGGCTGTTTTGACTGTTACCACAACGAATATGCTTATTGGCTTTTGTTATAACTGAACCAATCTTGCCACTTTGTCGATGAAAGATTTGGCTCCTTAAGAATCACAATTTCATCCGGCTGAACATTGGAGTTATATTGTTACCACTTCGGTCGTTGTTGTAAAGTGCTGATAAGTTCGCTCTGCCATCGACCCCTAACCACATTTTGGAGGTGAGTCTAGCACTTCAACCAACTGATAGAAGTGTCCACCAAATTTGTGGATAAGCTTTATGTCATCATCAGACAATCGATATTAAGGACGAGAGTTGAAAATGGAATTTATTTGTATCGCCGCAGTATACCGTCCCTCGAATGTTAATATTGCTGATCGCGGTGCACTACACAATTCCAGACATGGGATGGATACTGATTTCAAGGGAGCTCCATTGGCTTTGACAGCGATAATTGTTATCCTGCAAATTTCTTTGGTATTCTTGCAGCGAGCCTGGGCCAAGGCTGAATACGCCAGAGATCATGCACCTGAAAAACCTTGCATCTCAATCTCTCCTCGTGATGCAAACACATTAAATGGAACTTAGATATCTTCAAGAACTGCAAGCTACTTTCTGTACTTGTTTCATCTTTCAGAAGTAATTTAAATTTGCTTCAGACGAAATAGAAATATTCGCGATACTTTCGACAACTATGTTCTTCGGGTGGAAGAAATGATTGGAAGGCCTGGCGACATACGAAATGAAAAAGTTTCGGTTGACGGTTTCCAATGCAAATTATCAAAAAGACTTAATTAATGCTAATAATTAAATACTTTATTTAACCGAATTCTTTGCGAACTGTGTCGCTTACAATCTTAAAATCAACTGCCTGCCACTTCTTATCTCCAACTGCCTGATACCCGGGCAAAATGCAATTCTTGCCGCGTGTGCAAGATATCATATTGCCCTTATCTTCGGTGTCAGTGGCAACAGACACTGGAGTCAGCAACTTTCGGCGGAGGCATTCGCCACTGAGTTGTTTACTGAGCACGAATTTCGTTGATCGTGTTAACTTGCATGCCAAGAACCTTAACCAGTGATTGTGCATCAATGTCCAACGATGTTTGCTTCAACTCGTCGATCGTTAAAGTTGAAAGTTCGGACTCCAGTTTCGAAGCTGTAGCTCAGTCTTGGATAAGAGTTCAATTGCTTCAGTTTTCAAATAGAGTTCAGTTCCTAAATAGAGTTGTAACCCGTCATCACATCATCAACGTGAACATCGTTGTTCAGAACACGCGCCGCGTTCGGAAACTCGACTTGCCAGTCTTCTGTTAGTTACCTAAGTACAACTAGAAATTCATAATGTGAACACAATTTGTATACCCAACCTCCGTGAATGATAGACCGAGTATTATAAAACGAGCCTAATTCGTTTGTGATGCAGTCATCAGGAGACCGCACGTGTTCTGCCGAAGACCGATTTGTGTTCTAATCGAGCTTGTTTAATAGCAACTATATTAGTTATACATTACATTTTAGCCGCTTCGGCTTTCAAGCTAGCAAAGGGCTAGCAAACGGCTCACTGTGTTTGTCCCACCACGTCAATGTCATTGGCGTAAGCTAGCAGTTGAGCTGCATTTTGGAAGATCTTGCTTCTGGTGTTGAGATTTAAATTACGAACGATCTTCTCAAGAATGACACTAAGGAAGTTACAAAACAGCGCGTCGCCTTCTTTGTTTGCTTTCGATAGGCTATCATTCCCCATACCTACCGTGACGGAACGAACAAGAAATTTTTCAACAACGATCAAGCATGACAATAAGTCCGTTTCATTTTCTCTGAACTGCTACGAATGTCTACGAATTTGCCCGAAAAACTACGAAAAAGCGTTCCATAAGCTGATTTTTTTTGTAGAAGAGAGCTCACGAGAGAGCAAAATATTTCCCCTCCGAAGAAAAAACTGTGGGCAGCAGCACGGCAGCAGATGGCTGTCAAATTGAAAATAAAAAAACCTCTGACATTTCATATGCTTGACAGCTGTTTACGAATTTCTGCGAAAAGTCGTTTTACAATTTTTGGTAGAGTTGCTCTCTGCAAGAGAGATTTTTACCCAAACTACTCAACTACGAATTTCTGTGGAAATCAATTGGAACAAACCTAATGATCACTCTGGTCTCGCCGCGATAATAAAGCTACCAAACGCGCTAGAGCAAGTGGAGAAATATGCATGCGTATACTTATAATAAGGCTGGCAACATTTCTCTAGAACCTTAATCAGAGAAATGTGTTCAAGTGTGAATAAATTTTATACGAACAAGAACCTAACGAACGAAAAGGTTCATAAGTTCATTCCGCTATCGGAATGCTTCTTCCTTTTTTGCACGTGAAGTGCTGCTGTAACGACTAAAACTCTTTTGCAGGCGACTAACGGACCCACCAAGTGCAGAGATTCGCTCACTGAAATCTCAATTCGAAATACTCCAACAGTTAATTTGGCATAATAACACAATAGTTGTAAGGTTGCATTGGGGCAATAATATCGGGCAGTTACATCCAATCCGCGAACCTACTGAGGTGCGTAGAAATCGATCCAGATATGCCTTGACAACTTGGCTGAACTTTGAGGAGATATGCATTGGAGCTTTAAAAGAAAGTGACGAGGAAAAATAAATTATTCCTTGTTAACTTGTCTTCAGGCGAGGCACGACACTATTCATGTCGCATCTAAATTGGTTTCCTATAGAGATTGGAAAAGAAACTAGACACAGTGCACAAGCGTTTGTCAGATTGCCATGGAAAGCGTTATCATTATATACACTAGCAATCTAATAGGCTATATACCTACCATAAAAGCGTTTGCCGATGATCCAGTTACGTTCAGATCAGACCCGAAGGTAGAAGCAATTAATGTCTTTCTTCAACCAGAAATGTTTCTTACTTAGTATTGAAGAAAAAAAAAGAAAATTTTATATCACTAGATACTTTATTACAAATGACTTACACTACTTGGACGGGGGAGCGAACTACTTCGCTTCGATACAATTATACGATTTTGGCGTAAGTTCCTCATGGTTGACCCACAAGGACACCCTTTGAGTTTGAAACGTATCTATATGGTGGTATTCATGTTAATACAACTCTGACCAGGGCTAAGAATACCTAGTTTCGGTTGAATTTCTACTGGTAACTACACCATAACCAGCTTCGGTGGCACTGACTTCTAGAAGGAAAAGATGGCATAGTTAAAGAAAACTAACATTGGCAAGATATTTTTTACAAGTTATACAAAAGATTAAAAAAAAAGACAACAACAGAAAAGGTGCATCAAGATGTATCCGTATCATGATACGATCACAGTGTAAGCTTAGTGTAAAGAGTTAAGGTAACTTATGTACGATGTATAACGTTAAGCTAAGAACATAAAAACGAGCAAAAATAATAAACGAAGCCGAAAACCAAAAAGTCAAAATACAAAATTACTTCAAAATGTTAGCTTAAATTAGATTATTAAGCGAGAAGCGAGCATGTATACAGCGAAATTATATTAGAAGGAACTCAAAAATTTTAATTCATTGTACAAAACAAATGAAAGTTTTGACTCAAAAAATTAAGCTCATCTGCCCAAAAGATTTACAGTGTCAAGTTCACTGAGGTGGTAGTCGTCCATCAAAATGCAGCTCGATAAATTTTGGGAAATGAAAGAATTTTAACACCGAGACTTTTTGACAATGGAAGAAAAAGAATGTGAAAAGATATACAAAACGCATTATAAGGCGCAATATAATATACAAGCTAACTACAATAACACAGGACCGCAAGCTCTTATCAATTCCATATTGAATGATGAAGTTATAGTAATCAATATATATAAAGTCTCAGAAAAATCCACCATATCATGATGCTAGAACATATTTAAAAAAAAACTTATACATTCGTATTAGGTTTTGAAAGCCACGCATGCAATTCAGAAAATAATTCATGGATGCGTAGAATGCCATCACTTTAATGCAATACCTACGTCCGAAAGAAGGAGTAATAGATAAAAACAAAGTCACCGAAATAACAATTATATTACTCTTTATTTAGGAATTGAATGTATTCAATATGTTGCCAGCACCAACCTGGCATAAAGGAATCTTTACGTACATAGTAGCATCGTCAAACTATCTGTTAGTCAGTCTTCTAGGAGATCGATTCCACCTGATGACTAAGTAAGAATTCATTTCCTGTAAACAAAGACACCAGAAACTTACTGGTGTAATATTCTACATTCAATGTGCATATCCGGGTTCTCTGTACAGATAATAATTCATAACACGGATTTTCGGCATAATATTAATAATAATAATAATATTGCGCGACAGTCCACAGGGGACCAGAGTATAGCTTGCTCTTCAGCTACTCGTGTTTTGTGCGCTGCTGTTTTCTTTAATTTAATTTAAAATTGTAAACAATAAAAGGCAATTACTATACATACATACACATACTTGTTTAAAATAATTTATTTTCTGGATAGATTAATATTTTTGATTTTTTAAATATCAATATTTAACTTATTAGAACTCTCGGTTGGTTAAGATAATTGGAGCTATTAAACTCCATCCATATATGCCAATACATATCCAGCTTGAGGTTATTTTGATCCACATTGAAGCGGCATTGGCATTAAAATATTTTATGTCAGAATTTGGCCTGAAAGAAATTCAAATTTGTAAATAGTTTTTTGAGGACATTTTGAGAAAGCAATTTTAATGTTAAAATTGATATTTAAGGAAATAAGTTCTTAAGATATTAGAATTCGATCCCGACATACATATTTAATAAGGAGTAATGGTACATTAACATTTTATACATTGACTTACATTGACGTTACAAACGCCACCAAAATAGCACCTATCTTAACAAATTTGTAAATAGAGTAGTAAATAGTAAAAATTTTCCTCACGGTATATTATTCAATCAATCACGGAATCATTGTGTGCTTCTTATCGGATCACAAAAAAAAAAAAAAAAAAAAACGATCAGAAACGGAATAAAGGAAGCACATGGGCAATGATGTGATTTCAAATTAGTTTTTACGCTCTGTAGCACCGCCGCATATGATTCGCTGAACCTTGTAATTTTACTTAATCCCCGTTAGGACGTCTTAACTTGATGCAACACAACAACTTTGTTTTTGAACGTTTTCATTACACTTGCCTGACACAAAGAAAAAATATTTCATGATCCGATTTTATTATGCAATAGACAGACTCTTACCCTTATACACTTTTAAAATTTGTTTAACATGTTACTTACTTGTACCAGTTTGTTAAGGTCATCATCACGTACAAAGAGGCCATTATAAAAACTATATGAAAGAGTGACCATGAATAAGCAACTGATTCTTTTTCATTATCGCCGTCTTCATCTTTTCCAGATTCGCCATCCGTTAACGTTGCTGCTAATACTGAATATTAGCATATTTAAAAAATAAAAATGTTCATACATGTTAGAATAATTTACATAAACGTTTACCTAAACAAAACTAGACGAATAAGTTCTACAACTTTAAAACTAAAAGAATTTTTTCAATTAACATACTTTTAAGTAATGCTTTATTTTCACGCCGTGAGTATTGCTCGATACAAGTTATCTAAACATGTTTTAAAAAATCAAAGATGTACAATTTAAAATACTGCTAATAAGCTTTCTAAAATCACCATAATCAATTAAAACAAATAAGTTCTTTAATACCCAAATATGGAGATATATATATTATAACATTCATCGCATAGACACGTGTCAAACATGTAATTTAATAATAATAATTGGATGGCGCGACAGTCCATAGGGGGACCAGGGCCGAGCTTGCTCATCAACTACTGGACTTCGGCGTGCCAGTGTCGCACTCTACCCGTTACGCCATTAATCAAATACCAGTTTTTAAGTTGGATCCTGTTGGTGAATATTTTTGTATTTTGTTTTATTAATTTATTTTATCCTTTAACAACGTGCTTTTTACTGCGATGTGTACAGTAAGGCAGGGCAGGGCTACAGCAAGGAGGGTGGGCTTCTTGGGACGCTGTTTTGTTATTCAAGGTAGATATAGGCAAAAAGCCAGCGATTGCCTCATGACAATCCGCATCAAGGCTTAATTCGGGAATATCAATCTAATTTGCGCTCACGCCAAACATCAAAGATGACTTCTATGATCTCCTAGTTGGAACATGCGATCGATGTCCCAGCTACAAAACCAACATCGTTGTAGGAGCTTTCAACGCTCAACTGGGAAAGGACACATCCGGCAACGGACTCAGGCTGTTGGACTTCGTCTCGGTGCGGACCTCTCCGTGGCTAGCGCGCAGTTTACACACCTGAATATTCGCAAAGGAATGTGATCCCCTGATCAATCCATCGTCAATCAGGTTGATCACGTTGCGATTGACGTCAGACACTCCTCTAATATTTTCAATGTGCAAATTGTCCGTGTTGCAAACACCGACTCGAATCGTTTCTCTGTTGTAGTCAAAGTAAGAGCTCGGATATCGAGACAGGCTTGTACGGTTTCACGTAGAAAACCTACTGATCACTGGAAACTTTGCGGACCGAGTCTCCCTGAAACTAGCTCAGACAACGATATTATTCAGATAAATAATATGGAAAATTTAGTTGGGAAAAAAGTGATTTGATATTTACCCATTGAAAACAGATTTACTTAAAGCAATATTATGAATTTATAAATTTATATGTACACATGTATTTTATTTCAACTTTTCTTCTAATTTCACAACAGCTTATTTTTGCTATCGGTCACTGGAGGATCTAAAGTTTTTTGTCTACTCTGACTATTTTTTAAATAATCAGTCCTCCTTTATTGTCGATACCAACTCCCCAACAAGTCGGGGTGGAACTGATCTGTACTACTATAAAGCTTTTATTAGACCTTAAAAAATGAAAATCGATAAAGTCAATCTATGATATAACACAAGCTGTAACATAATTTCAATAAAATGTTAAATTATCACATATTATAGAAAAGCACTTGTGCATAGTTTGAAAATCGTTAAAATAAGAAAAAAAAATCTTGGACATACATGAATTCTATTTAACTCTTATATGTTTAAATCTACTTTTATTAAAAAAAAAAAAACAAAACAAAACAAAACAGAAGAGTTTTTTGTTTTTGTCGGCTGATCTCAGCTTTGGATGATTTATCTTTTGAAGAATGCTTTAAGCAACACGACCAATAAAAATAAAGCATTAGTAACATATTGGAAAAATGAAACTATTTCCTTTTTTGTGCTTAAAAAATAAAAAAGAAATCAGGAACCATGATTAAGAAAAAAATCAAAATCATTTAAGATCAACATATTTCACATCAGAAATTTGATTTTACCCATTGAACAATAGTTCAAATCTTCCGGTATATATGATACATTTTTTATGAACCATCATGTGATTCTTACTCGTTTAAGTTTTGACTAAGTATCCATATATGTAAACAATAAGAAACGGTATGCATGAACAGTTTAAACTGGAAAAGGGCTTACCTTCTTTATCAGAGTCAGTATTTTGTATTTTCGATACTTCCACAGCAGAGCTTACACAATTGTAAAAAACGCACAACATCCAAACAACAAGACCAATTATATTTGCAGCATCAAAAGTGGCTTTGGGGTTATCTTTTACAAATGACATCATCCCTGGATTGCATTCTACTTCTATATATATAAAATATAAAAAAACAACACACACAGTAGAACAAAACCTGTTAATAACCAATATTTTTGTTTCTTACCAGGATTATTTGTAACTGATGACCAAGTTAAATAAACAGTGTACAACGTTACCATTGAACTTTGTAATAAGCCTGAGTGGGGAAGTCTTTCCTGAACAGCTGGCAATATGGATATAACACTCATAATAATGCAGAGGATTAAATTCAGTGAAATGAAGAATTTATTCAGAGAACAATCGTCTGACTGGAATTTTATTTTATGAATGTCCTATTTTTATTTCTTTAATGCACTTACCTTTGTGAAGTAAACAAAAAGGAGCGATATACCAATGATTGCGCAGGTATATTGCAGAAGGGTGACAAAAATTAAAGCATAATAATAACCCTTATTGGATTCAGAGTTTTCTAAAGAATAATAAATGTATTTTATAATATTCATCATTTGTTAAATATAAAGTTTACCTATCCAATTTTCTGCCAGTGAGTGAGCAAAATCGACTATTATTACAAGTTGTATTACAATAAAACCCAATCCTCCGAATAAGCCAACCCACATCATAGACGGCCCGAAAGACCCGTCAGGAATAAAAATTGCTCCAATAGTAGCACCAATGCAAAGAAGAAATTTTAATCCCCAAAATTGATTCTGTATATGAGATCGAGGATCACGTGACGATTTCACGCCAATCATCAACAATGCCATTAGAGTAAAGAAACACGCTAAACCAAAGCAAATTCGATATACAGCCATATATCCAAGTGCATATTGACAGTCAATTTGTCCCACAGTTGTTTTAATTATTTCACTGCTTGCTGATGTGTTGGAATTCATGCAGAATGGAAGTTTTTTTAAAGTGTCTTGTAATCCTGGTGACAGTGCAATGGCCCCAAATATTGTTCCGATAAGCAACATTAGGGCGTACATCAACCGAGACGAAACTGAATTGCGGCATGATGGGCATGCTTGACAGCATAAAGAACAAGCTGTTCCAGTACAGCAGCAAGCGACCTGTTAATTTTAAAAAGAAATACAAATGTGTTTACAAATGCACATACAAAATTAACATAATCACTAAAATAAAAACTCCAAAATCAGTGAAAAAATAAATATCAATTTAAAATAACGTACTTTATTGCACTCGACCCGACAAGATGCCCAGTTCTTAGCCCTCCGAAAATCTTTTTATTAACACCTGAATGCTACTAACACATTTCAATAACAATATTGAAGCTGGTCGTGTGCGTTAAACGACAAACAAATCACTACAAGCTACATGATGTGATTCTGTTTAGAAAGCCAAAAGCAGCTTTATCATATTCCCTGTGTTTTTAAGAATTTTTATTTCAATTTATATTTTTTTTTTAATTTTCATAATATAAAGTAAGCACTTTGAAAGTAGAAAGTAGTATTTGAAGTAGAGTTTGTGAGATAAAATATAAAATATATATTGTATGTATATATATACAATCAAAGAGTAATAACTGTATAAGAAAGAGCTTCTCAAACTTCGCCGATCGGAGTTGGTAAAAAACTTTAGGTCCTTTCTACTCGTGAAAGAATAGCACGGGTAACTGTTGAGCAAACTAGTTGTTAATAAAGTACGTACTTGAAAAAAATCGACGAACAATCAAATGCCTAGTCAGGCATATGCAATTTTAAAGGAAATTGACGAACACAAACTGTTCTTTTTTTATTGTTCTTTTAAATTTTAATTTCTTTTAAATTATTTCTTATACTCCTATACGTAGAGTATAAGAAATAATTTTAATAAATAATGTTAAAATACTATTATGTGATTAAGCGAAATATCTCGGGATGACTCTCTATGTAAAATTTAATGTAAGGAGCGCGTTAAAAAAGCGTGAAAACGACAACGCAGACTGGTGGGATTTCATTATTTTAAGATGAACCAAATATTTTACTTGTAAACATAAAATCATTCCAAATTTCGACAAATTTAACACTCAGGCATTTCCAAAGGATGTAATCCGCGGTACGTCAAACATTCTTTATGAAAAAAGTACTGTTACTTGAAACGAGTTGTTTTTATTGGGTAGAAATCCCTTCCGCTTTGTGAGAATAATGTTTTTTTTAAGGTGTTCATATAACCTTGCAACAACAAATACATATAATTTTTCTGTTTAAGTAGTAAGAAGTTAAGTTCTCGGGAGTCTACTTAAAAATAATTTCACAGAACCAAGTAAGTTGCTGTTGACCGTGAACATAATAAGCAACACGGTTTTCAGTTCTGCACATAAAATGTGATAGGATATGATAGCCGAAAAAACCGATAAAGCTGAAATCAGTGTCATTTATGCAATAAAATTTCACATGCCCACTTTTTACGATAGCTACCAAAAAAGCTATAAAAATGGGTTTTAAGGTTGACATAGAGATTAACTATTTCACTTTCAACAAATCGATGTGTGCGTTATATACAGTTACGGACAACAAAATAGGAGCACCGAATATTGTTTTAACTTTCATAGAAAAACTAAAAGCATTTTGTACCTGTAGTCCTTTTTATTTTATTTTATTCTTCTTTCAAAAATAAATCATAAAAAGTTGAAAAGTATTTAGGTCATAACAAAAACTATTTTTTTTTATAAAAAGCGTGAATAGAATGGGGGCAAAACAGTAAGACCACCACAAAAAAATAGTAAATTTATAGTTAATGTTCTTTAACTTTTCTTACTATTTAGTGGAATACCCTTTATTTTTTATCACAGCACGCACTCTTCGGGTATGGATTCGACCAATCTGCGGTAAGTGCTTGTCGATATGACGTACCAAGCTGATTGAATTTTGCTCTGAAACTATTCTTTATTTTTTGCTTCTTCAGCTCCAATGGATTCTTCCACAATTCCCCACAAGTTTTCCAGAGGACTAAGGTATGAAGATTAAGACGGCCAGGTCATGGGATCGACATTATGCTCTTCCAATCACCTTTTTACTTTGCCCGCTGTATACTTCGGGTCGTTATCGTGCATAAATTGCCATTTTAATGGCATCTCCCACTCAGTATACGGGAGCATCACGTATTCCAATATTTTGGTGTACAAATACTGGTCCATGGTATCCAACATAATGGACCAACACCATACCAAGAAAAGCATCCCCAAACCATATTTCCGCCTCCATGTTTAACGGTTTTGCTTGTGTACTGAGGCTAGGCTGAGGCTGCATTTTTTGGACGTCTTACCCACCTCTGACCATCTGATCCCACCAAACCAAACCTTACTTTCATCTGACCAAAAAATATTTCGCCATTTTTTTTTCGTTTTCTGGGCCTATCCACTCGAGATGTTCTACTACTGGATTCTATATTCTACTCTTTCTATGTTTTTTTTTTGTAAGAAGTGATACCTCCCTGGGGCTTCTTCCAAAGAGATTTTGTGCTTCTAGCCTCCTTCGAACTGTTCTAGAACAAACAGGTAAGTCCAGTTCACGTTTGATGTCTACAGCTGACAAAAACGGATCTTTTTTGGCAAGCGCTCAATGTGAAATTCATTTTCTGGAGATGTTTTTCGTGGACGACCTGTTACCATGTGAGATTTAAGCGGCTGTAGCGCATTAAAACAAATGTCTTTGATCATCCCACTAGTCTGTACACCTTCCGCTGTCACTTTTCTTCCTGTGTAAGTTTATAGATCAAGTCCCTTTCGTTTTTTTTTTTGCCTGGTTTCATGAATAATTCGATGCATTTTAACACACAGATATCGTTACTTCTATACTTAGAGTGAACTGGTTTAAAAATAATATAAAGCGTAATTATTCACACTAAGAAAATAAAAAACAATTAAACTGGTCTTAATCTTTTGTCCAAACGTTGTGGCAGTTCCTTCACATTTAAAGACAAATTTTCTTCAAATGTTCTTGTTTCTTTGTAATTTTTTGTTGTGAAGAAAGTACCGCTACCAACAAAGAGAAATATGCAAACAGACGACATATTAATTTTTTTTCAGTGAAAATACTGCTCTTATTGTTTTGTCACTCACAGTGAAAATTACCACAGCTGAAAAAATCATATTGCGATACGAAATTGTTGAAAAGAGCAACAACAAATATTTTTTTGTTCATATTTTACTTATTTATTATTGTAACAAAATGAAAAAGAGGATTTCCTTTTATTAAAAGAATTAATATAAAAAAGAAACAAACACTATTCAATTTTACCAAAATGGCTCAGTAAAAATTATTAAATTTAATAACGGTACCTTCAATATTATATGATTTTCTTTTCATTTTTCCTTAAACTTTATAAATTGCTTTAATATGTAGTTAGAACGTGTTCATTCACAAAGTATACTCGCAAAGGGGCGCCACACTTCTATTAAGATCCGAGATTTAATAAATGAACATTATAAAGTTGGGAAAAGTCAAAGAACAATTGGTAAAATATTAAACAAAGCTCGAGAGACTGTAAGAAACGTAATTTTGAAGTAAAACAAGGAGAAACGAATAATTAATAAGCTAAGAATAAGTCCAAAGAAAATTTTTACCTCCTATAATGGGCGCTGGATCATCAGCAAATTTAAGAAAAACCCAAGGGTGAGTGTGCCAAAGCTACGTGATATGGTAGAACAACTTTAAAACATGAAATGTAATGCAGAAACAATTCTAAGGGTTTTGCGAAAGCTGGATTAAAAGATAGAATTGCACGGAAAGTCATTTTTCAGTCAAAAAATAAAAAGGTACGACTAGAATACGCCCATCGCATAGCTTTGAAAGGTTTAGTTCTGGAAAGACGTTTTATTTACGGACAAAAAAAAAAATTCGACTTATCTCGAAAGCACAATGAGATGAATCCAGTCAATTTCCGTGCAACTATCAAACATTGAGGGGGGCATGTAATGGTCGTCTTGCCTGTTCACCTGCGGGTTTTGGAAAATTACATTTTATAGACAGAATTATGCATAGATACCAATATTTGAGCATATTAAAATCTAACTTAATAACCAGTGCTGCGAAACTGGGCATCTAGTTTACATATCATTTCTACCAGGACAATGATACGAAGTACACGGCGGGGATTCTCTATATCTCTATCTCTATAAGATATCTCTATATCTATAAGAATCATATCCCCTTTTTTCATTAATTAATGTGGTATTTTTAATGGTGGGCAATTTTCACTGTGTGGTGAAATTTAATAGTATTTGTTTCTTTTTTACGTTTATTTTTTTTATAAAAGGAAGTACTTTTTTTCATTTGGTTACAATAATAAATAAGTCAAATACTAACAGAAAAATATGTTTTGTTGTTCTTTTTAATAATTTCGAGTAAATTTCGCAATATATATATATTTTCAGCTGTGGGACTATTTCACTGTGAGTCACTGTATATATGCCGAGAAGACAATAAACGCATATATAATTCCGTGTGAAAATATGTGACTAGACTTTAAATGTTCTCTCTTGCAGAATATAGTGAAGCGTGCTAAAATCAATAAACTTCCTTTCTTTTTATTGCACTCTGTATATTATTCACGCAAACTTGTATATAACGTCGTAAAACATATGTTTTTTTGCGATTTATTTAGCAGTTTTCTTGAAAATCGAATACGATAAAGAAACTCACAAACGCACTTAGTTTTTAGTTTACCTGTGCTGCTGAACAAAGTGCTAAAGCGGCCCCCATTCCTTGGCTTTTAAAATAATTAAGAGATCTAACAATTGCAACTTAAATACTATTATCGACTTTTCTCTACAGGACAGTAAATTTTGTTTGTTTTTGTTATTTATTCAAGAGATGTCATCATAAGATAAATTGCATGAATGCGTCATTGGAAATAAAAGATTTCCAGTGGAAAAGCTAAACTAGGTGAATTCAAAATGTAGACCATCACCTCCACTACTGGAAATCACATTCTATAAAACATCCAACAGACTACAACCGAGCTTGAAACTTACTTATGAAGTGGGGTGAATATGAGCAATATCGAAAATTGCACTCGTGCATTTTTGCTATTTATCGAATTCCATCTTTTTCTTTTTCTTCTTGTGGCTATACAGTCCGCGATGAACCTGAGCCTCACACAACATGCCTCTCCGGCAAGCACGATCTTTCCCTAGCTGTCCACAACTGCGCCCTCCAAGTTGACTGATGTCGTTCTCCACTTGTGTGCGCCATCTTAGCCTGTTGCGTTGTCCCAATGGCTCTGATTCGAAGGCTTTTCGGGCCGGAACGGTGGTGTCCATACGCTCTATACGGCCCAGCCATCTTAAGCGTTGTATCGGAAGACGCTTGACAAGGCGCATGCCGCTGTACAGCCCATAGAGTTCGTTGTCAAATCTTCTCCTCCAAAAGCCATGAAGGTAAACAGGACCAAAAATCTCAC
The DNA here is from genome assembly GCA_955652365.1 of Eristalinus aeneus. Classification (NCBI taxonomy): domain Eukaryota; kingdom Metazoa; phylum Arthropoda; class Insecta; order Diptera; family Syrphidae; genus Eristalinus; species Eristalinus aeneus. The sequence goes on from OY019134.1 coordinate 25,432,930, forward strand.
TCAATACTTTTCTCTCGGAAAGGTTAAGGGTTTCCTCAACCGCTTTAAGTAAAGTCCAGGTTTCCGCACCACTGGGATGATCAACGAACGAGTTTTAGGGAGACTTGATGGGCAAAGTTCCCAGGGATTTGTTGCGATTGTAGTTTTCCGACGTCAAACCGTTTTGGCCTGTCTCGACACTTTGCTCTCTTGATACCCGGGTTCTTACCTTACAATAAGGTGTAGACCCGAGTCGATGTTTGCACCTTGGAAGGTTCGGACATCAAAAATACTGGAGGAGTGTCTGACTTCGATTACAACGTAATCAATCTGATTGACGTTGGACCTACGACCCCGTCAGCGAACGCCTCATGACAATCCGCATCAAGACTATATTCGGGAACATCAGCCTAATATACGCACACGCCCCGACAGAGGAGAAGGATGACAACACCAACACTTCTACGATCTTTTAGAAAGAAGATCGTTCTAGGCGATTCTTTGCTGGAGTCATCGGTAAACACAGCCTGCACGACAACACATGAGGAAACGGACTCAGGCTGTTGGACTTCGCCTCGGGGCGGAACCTCTCTGTGGCTAGCACGCGGTTCCGACACCTGGACATTCACAAAGGGACCTGGCGATCTCCTGATCAACTAACCGTCAACCAGATTGATCATGGTGCGATCGAAGTCAGACACTTTTCCAGTATTCTCGATGTCCGAACCTTCCTAATAAGTCATTTTTTGCCTTCAACAGTGTAAAACCAGAAACCAATAAGGAAGAGATGGACAACTGAACAGCTGTTCAAACAGCTGATTTCCCATTTGTCCAACGACCGTTTGACTGTTATTTACGTTGTCTACTAGACATAACCCGGACATAACCTCAAATTCTGAAAGTTATTTACGTATCATCAAAAACTGTCTCACTTTACTCACACATGTTAACGTTTCCCCTCCAAAATTGTCAATATATGCCACCAATAGTGTCAAACACAGAAACCAATAAGGAAGGAGATGGTCAACTGAACAGCTGATCAAACAGCTGATTTCCCCTTTGTCCTACGACCGTTTGACTGTTATTTACGTGTTTTAGTAGACATAACCTCAAATTCTGAAAGTTATTTACGTATCATCGAACATTGTCTCACTTTACTCACACATGTTTACGTTTTGATTCATATGCTCTCTCCTTCTAACAGTGTGAAGAGTGAGGAGATTTTCTGAGCCTCGTTTAACTGAGTTGCTGCTGACAAAATCCTTATAACGGGCTCAATAATGCCTGGTGATACGTCCAGTTTATGTGCCCAATCCTGAAGCGTTCGTATACCAGGAAGAGGAAAATTTTTTTGTTTTAATAATTTGTACGCCTTGGCACTTGTCGAATAAAGCGTAATCGAATGCGCGATATCCGCCTCAGACCAATGTTGTCGTTTTATCCCATTCTTGAGTTTATTCACTTGGCCTTAATTTATAAACGTAACTTCTGATTAATATATCATATATATTTTATATATTTTACCTGGTGTAAAAATTTCTTTTAATCTCTTCTCCATATTAAGTCTCTGAAATTCGGATTTCTGCAGCTTGTTTTGAAGGGACAATATTTCCTTTTTGTGGGACTTTTCCCTCTCCTCCTTTTCATTTTTTAGTTCATAGCTGAAAATGTATTATTAATATTAATATCTACATTGACATATATCTAAAAAATCATACATTTCCAGCTATAATATTTCTATATGCTTATTTAGGTCATCAATCTTTTCCTGCTCTTGACTGTTTTCCGAAGCAGTAATACAATTATTATTTGGGTCAATGTCAATTTCATCCAAACGAGTTACAGAAACATCATTAGCCACTGGTTTCTCCGCTAGTAGCTCTGCAATCATTTCATGTGTTGCCTTTGATTGCATTCTGATGTCGCGGGATGAAGGAGCGACTATTGCTCTCGGTTGGATTGTTGGAATTGTTCCCGCCTTCAACTTATATCCATTATTTTTGCAAAGGCCTGTAATAAAATTGTGACTTAATATGTAAGTAAATAAACAAATCATCTTACCCATTTCAAATTGCAAGTTTCTTTCGAAACTATCCGCAGTGAAATGTGCAGAACATATCCGGGCTGTGTTTGGATTGAAATTATCCTTTCTCCTGCAGAAGTGAATCCACTGTTTCCGCAGGATGTTGTGTTTTGGTACCGTATAAAACCGAACATTCGGTTTTCCCTTATTGTTGTTTGCATTGCAGCCAAACACAGCACACCTCATTTTCAAAAATTACTCTTTATTTAATTGTTTATAAATTTCAAAATGTGTTTCTTTTAATTTTTTTCAAATAAACGCGCGGAAATCGCAGTCAAATCTGGCATCCGTATATAAAAAGTAAACATCCGTTGTCTCCGCTTACGTCATCAAAAATTGACAGAAGGTGACAGACATGCGCAATGCGTAATCTGTATTTCTATCATTCTTGGAGCTAACTGTCTTTCTATTGGTCTCTGGTCAAACACTCGTAAATTGTCAACTGTTTGTGAATTCATCAGCCATTTTGTATACAGTCAACAAAACGTGTTCAGAAAATCAACTGCAAATTGTTTGCGCAAATAAGTGTAACCGAAACTTTAAAATGATTTTTTTTTATAAATTGATAATCCGATAGCATTTATATTTAAAATAACTATAATATGTAGAAAAACAGGAGAGTAAAGCGTGCTGAAAAGTCGCACATTTGGGAAAGATTTATTATCAATTGATGTTCCGAGTTACGCGTATTATAATTAAAATATATATTTGGTGTTACATATTATTCTTACAAAATGTTATTTTTATTGTCCAAGTGACATCCATTCAATATGAAAGGTGTTGTAATCAATAAAAAGAATGAAACCTAACACAAAAACAAATATTACACATATTTCGTGCAATGAAAATAACAACAATAAAAATAAAATGAATATATTTTAAACAACATTGTCTAATTTAACTCAGAGCGAAGATATATGACAATTGTAACATATTTAATATACTTAAAACAATTAAGTCGCTTCAAAATGAGAACATATTTACAAATTCAAGATACCTTTTGAGTATTATTTCAGGCGATAAGAAAAAAAATAATTTCAGACATAATATTTATTAACAACAGTTATAAAATTAATACATTTATTAAAACCGAGTTATAGAATTTAAAATAAATAGTTGTTGTTCAGTATTTTGTAATGTTTATAAACTCATAAATACGACTTAGTTAATTATTGCGTTTAAACCAAGTGTATATCCTCATTTTGTTCTTGAATTAATCATAAAGTTTTAGGAATATTGTTTTTCTGATGTTACTACTGCCTTACAAACATAATTTCTGAACGCGACTATAGGCAATCATTACTTTGTGTTGGAAGAAAGTAAACTTCTCTCTTTAAATTTTATGTTTTATATGCCCTCTCCTTCTAAGAGTTTTAAGAGTGAGGAGATCCACCGTATAGACAGTTCATACGTATTCTCATTTAAAAAAAAAAAAAAAATTCTGTCTGTGAATCAGCTGTTCAGGAGGGGAAATGTTATAAAAAATGCTGTCAAAATGAATTCAATGGCGGGAGACGAGGGAGTTGACTGCCTCCCTATTGGTCTCTGCACTAAACATAGAAGAAGACTGGAAACCTTGTAAAGAAGCCATCAAAGAAGGTGCCACTGATGTGCTGGGTTTCACGTCACCACCCAGAAGGAACCCATGATTTGACGATGAGTGCAGGCAAGCACATGTAGGCAAACAAGAGGCCTATAAGGCGACGCTGCATCGAACGACGATGGCTGTTCGGGAGCTCTACGAACAGAGAAGAAGGAAAGAGCACCGACTTCTCATAAAGAAAAAGAAGGAGCATGAGAAGCGCGTGGTCGAGGAAGTGGAAAGGTGTTATGGCAGAAATGAAGTTCGAAAGTTGTACCGAAAGGTAAAACAACTATCCTTAGGATAAAAGGCTCGGACCAATGCCTGCCGGGACCAGAATGAACAACTAGTAGTAGAGTCGCAGTCTGTGCTGAGAATCTGAAAGGGTCATTTCTTTAGGCTCTTTAACGGTGATGACGGCTGTTAGGCAGAATTTTCCACTCGATTTGGACGATGATGGACAAGAATTCCGTCCGACTTAGACGAGGTGAATATAGCAATATCCAACATGAAGTCGAACAAACCTACTGGAGCGGATGGATTCCAAGCAGAACCATTTAAAGCAGTTGGGGATGAGTTGGTTGGGCGCGTGCGCCAGCTCACCTGTCCTCTCTGCCGTATTGTGTGAGCATCTGAAACCGTTTGTCCATGATCTGATGGGACCAGAAAAGTCCACAATAGACCAGATATTCGCGTTACGGCAGATCCTGGAAAAGACTCAAGAACTGCAAATCGACACTCACCTCACATTTTATGGCCGCATGACAGTGTGCATAGAGACGAGCTATACAATGCCATGTCTAGTTTTGGCATTCCTACCAAACTCGTCAGATTGTGTAGGATGACGATGGAGAACTCTCGCTGCTCCGTCAAGGTCAGTATCGAACTCACCGAGGCGGTAAATGAGGGCAAAACTAAGTGCATGCAGTCATCCAGGAAGGATATACAGCATCGACGTCTCGGACAGAGCATCACACTAGGCAGCAGAAACAACTTCGAGGTAGCCAAGGACTTCGTCTACCTCTGCTCTGCGGTAAACAGGGACAACATCATCAGTACCGAAATCAAACGCAGAATCACTCTTGCCAATCGGTGTTTTTTTGGCTCAAGGGGCAATTGAGTAATAAAGCCCCCTCTCGAAGGACTAAGCTCGCTTTATATAACAGCTGGAGACAGCTGGAGAGAGAGAGTTCTGGCTGGAGAGGCATGTTGATTAATGCCCAGGTCCACGCCGGACTGTAGCGTCACAAGAAGAAGAAGAAGAAGAAGAAGAAGAAGAAGAAGAAGAAGAAGAAGAAGAAGAAGAAGAAGAAGAAGAAGAAGAATGTCTTCCTTAATATTTTTATTTCCGCTTCTTTTAGCTTCCTACAAAAAAGCTCGCTCAAATACAATGGGGTAGCGCGTAGGAAGAACACTGAAGAACCTTGCAGTGAACGTTAGTTCGGTAATAAGAATCGAACCTACTAGTGGTTGCACTAGAACCAGCTTTCGGTGCCGCTAGTTTCGTAAGGTAAGAACGGGATAGTTGAGTCATCTTTTTCCATGGACATTTTTTTAAATCCGGAAAAGGAAATAATCACTAGGGGCAAGTTCTATACTATAGGATGGGTGTTGGATTTCTTCGAAACCACAATGTAGCGCAGCAGCCTTGCAAACTCGCGCCGTATGAACAGGAGCGTTGTTATGAAGAAGCAACACACCCGCTGCGAGTTTACCCCGTATTTTCTTTTTAATTTCCTCCCGCAAATTATGCAAAGTGGAAGCGTAGGAGGTGGCGTTGATGATTTCACCTCTGAGTCAGGAAAAACTGTGGTCATGATTTTCCCGGCAGACGGTGCGACTTTGAAATTCTTCGGGGTGTCTGTTCCTTTTTTTTGCCACTGCATGAACTCTTGTATGCTTTCAGGGTCATAGTGGTGAACCCATGTTTTGTCCCCGGTAACGATTCGATCCATAACACCGTCCGCGTTCTCACTACACATCTCCAAAAGCTCTCTACAGCATGCGATCCGATTTCTAAGGTGCTGTGAGCTTTCGTGGCACCCACCTTGCACTGACCTTTGAAAAGTTAAGATGGTCATGAAGAATGGTGTGAATGGTACTAGTTGAAAGCTTGGTGATCTCTGCCATCATTTTCACCTTTATTCGTTCATCTTCAAGAACAAGTTTTTCGACTTCTTTGATGCTTTTTCCCGTAAAAGCAGTAGCCGGAGCGAGGGTCGTCATCAATGCTCTCTTTGCCTCTCTTGAACTCACTTGACCATTTTGCACCGTTGATAATGAGGGTGCGGAACCCTGGTAAACAGAAACCATCTCTTCATAAATATTGTTTTTATTTTTTCCTTGCTTAGTGAGAAATTTAATTACAGCGCGATGCTCAATTTTCATCATCATCGTCTCAATTGCCATTATGATTCTGTTTAACTAAGGTTAAAACGCGAATTGATAATCGCATTTATATAAAATTTTACATGAACGCACTAAAATAATAGTATTACTTGATACATAAGTCAATTTATATAGCTTCACCCCGATATATTGAAGGCACCTCGTAAATAACACATACGTCCTGGTGCACGCGTCCGTATCATATTACGGGCATAGTTAAGTTTAATGTAAATAGTAAAGTAGGTATAGGCTTAGACGGAAGTTACTGTTAATTAGTTTTAATTTTAACAGGTCTTATTCTTAGCATTAGTAGTTTCTTGGGGGAAAATTAAAAACAAAATTAGGATAATTACAAGAAAAAGAAAGAATTAAATAAGCCAAAAGGCAAGAACAAAATAAGCCTAGGATAGCTTAGAGTACTTGTAAGAAGTCATAAAGATTAGATAGGTAAGCTAGTTGAAGTATTTTTGTCTAGTATTAAAGAGAACCATTATGAATTAATAAAAAAATGCACTGAAAAAAATAAGGATCGAACGAAAATTAACGCTCTCGAACTTGTTGCAATCCCACAATCCTGACATGTTGATGGTAAGCGAAACTAAGCTAAAACAGACGTACCTCTAAGATACGTTATGCAATATGTTAATACCTATGAATTTAACTATAAGTAAACGGAACTGAAATAACGCTCTTTAGTTAATTGAAAATCCACAATCCTGACGTGCTTATAACTAGCAAAACTTATCTAAAATAGACGCGCATACTCGGCTCTTATCTGGACGTGATGCTAATCGGGAGAAGATACTTAACGTTGCGTGATACTCAAGGAACAGTTTATCTGTTATGAAGTATGACAGTGATAACGCGATAATACATCCCCCAAATAAGCTGCATAAACTGGAGAAATATGCTTAATTCAGATATATGATAACTTAGAATCTTAGTGCTAATATTCAAATCACTTTAATTAAATGTGCAAATGTTATTTGTACAGGAGAAGAAATATTAAAGGAATTCCTATGAGTAAAAACCCCTATAAGACAATAAAAAAAGAGTGACAAAACCGTACAAATATACCCATCTTAGCTCATGTATATGATAAAAACTAAGCAATATATAAGAGATTGTAGCAAAAAATATGAAGAACAAACAATAACCGTAAAATAATTTTAAACAACAGATGATATACAATGAAAGATCAATTATGAATAATAATAAACCATAAAAAATATATACAGATATTTTCTTATATCTATAAACTAATGAATAATATATGGATAAATAAACAGATACATTATTAAAAAAATAAATTAATAACATTTATAATATTAAAATATAATTACCCAGATTTTATAGAAATAAATAGAGAAATAAGTTAACACAGATAAGAAAAGCATTTTGATAAATGAAAAAAAAATAAGCTAAAAAAAAAGCAAAAACAAAAATGTAGAGTGATGTAAGTTAAGTAACTAGTGAATTTTCAACTACACTATATTTAGAAAAAAAATCTCATGAAAAAATCAGCTTGTTCGTGTAAAGCAAGAGTCAAAAATCACAAGGAAGATTCAGGATCATTTTGAGAATCTATGCTATCTGAAACTTCTTGGTGTGTATTTTTGCGCAATTTCCCCACACTAAAGAGCCATGTTTGCTTAAAAAACGACATTTTGATGGCAATATTCACTTTATTTAATGTATTATTTATTTGTGTACCGAAGGTTAATTTCGGGTTCAAGTATACGCTAAGGTACTTGACGAAACTACTCCACGGTATAACACAGTTACAGACAAGGTGATCTTTTTCTGGTGAATGATATTAATTGAGACTTTTCACTATTAATGTTAATTTTCCAATTGTCACAGGATTCATAAAAAAGTATACGTTTCTTCCCATCCCTCTGTTGATTCTTTCCTTGTAAGATGTTCTTTTTTATTTTATTTTCGAACGCAAAATTTAGTGTCCGGACGAATTTATTTTAGTGTCCGGACAAAGACAGTTTTATATAAATTAACAAAACAATGTTCGAATTCAAATATATAAACTTAGATCTTTATTTCAGTCTGTTTTTAATAAAACATAAATATAAAAATTAATTCAATAAATAAATAAAAAAATTAACGGAAGCAGAAACATTTCTTTGCAAATAGCAATGGTAAACCAAAAAATCAAAAACTTCAGTTACTAGGCAATAAATTATTTTAAAAATGCATGTTTTTTCTTTTATAATTTTTATTCTATTTGGCATCATTTTAACAATTTCTATAGTTTAAAAAATTTGTTTGGAGAGATATGGTTATTGTACCATGCTACTACAAAATTCATAAAATTGGTTACAATAATATCACAGATCTTTTTATACATTTTGTAAATACGTAAATCAATAAATAAGTAAATACATAAATAAATAAATAAATAAATAAATAAGTAAGTAAATAAATATATAAATAAATAAATTAATAAATAAATAAATAAATATATATATATATATATACATATAATAAACACAAAAATAAATAATAAAGAGTAAAGAAATAAGAATAAATAGATGCAAGGGAAAAGAATAAACATGAAAATACAATGTTAACTAGATTGCACAATAATTTAATGCGTGAAATTGGAAATATAGGGATTTTGTGAAGACAAACACGATAAGTTATATTTGCATCTTAAATTTTCAAGTCCTTCTGCTACCATCAATGCCAGCCAGTTCATGTAAATATTTGGTAGGGAAGAACCATGGGATGTTTAATATTAATTTAAGCAATTTGTTTTGTGCAGTCTGTAGCTTTCGCAAGTGACTTATCGCGCAATTACCCCAGACGGGAGACGCATAAAACATAATGGGCAGAAAGATCGCTTTAAAAATTAGAAATTTGTTTGCATTGTTCAGTCTCGAATTTCTGCAAATAAAAGGATAAAGATACTTTAATACAAGCAATACTTTTAATTTAACCAAAAAACTGACGAATTTAACTAAATTATTTATTTTCTTAATGTAAGCATTTATATGACGAATTAAACGTCGTTGCATGTGAGCTCTTCAGGCGGATATATACGACTATGGTTAAAAGATTATATTTTGGAATTAACTTCAGATTCTATTCGTTAAACCATATTTTGGGACAAAAGATGATTTTTCCTACACTGTATATAACTATTGGGTGATCAGAAACACAACTGGGAATATGATTGTATCTCTTTAAAACTAATTCACGAATATTATAGATTGGCTTGGATTTGGGACTGAATGCGCTGAATTTTTTTTCCGGTTATTTTTTTTAACTCAACAGTTTATACTAATGAGAGAAATAATTTCTTAGAAATCAATATCCAATCGTAACATTTGCCATTTTCTTCTGATAAAGTTCTTACTTTTCAATAAATATAACATGGAATGCTGAATAATGAGAGATCTAGTGCATTCTGACTTCTTTCGGACGGTAACTTGTACACTATCTCTAATATTTGTTTTGGGTTAGGGAGTTTGTTGAGAAAAATGGAAACGTTACGTCCACAAATGTATTTTACATAAAAAATGGGTTGCAAAAAGGGACAGTTGGTTCACCGACCCTTTTCACTATATTCACTAGCGATTTATTGGTTCCATACCGCATTTAATAGCGTACGCCGAGGATCTTATAGCGTACAGATGAACATAGTTTATTTTTTTTCTTTGTAAGTTTTAGTTCAGTTTAAATTTAGGATAGGTTATAATAATAATAATAATTTTTGGCGCTACAGCCCAAAGGGGGACCAGGGCCTAGCTTGCTCATCAACTATTCAACTACTCAACTACAACTCGTGTTGTGCGCGCTACTGTGCTCTCACGAGTAGAAGAGACCTACAGTTTTTTGTCGACTCCGAACGGCGAAATTTGAGAAGCTTTCTTAGACAGTTATTACTTTTGAGTGTTGTCAGCAGCTCGAAAGAGGTGGTGCCGTGAAACATTCGAAAAATTGGTGTTGAGCTTGGAGTCGAACCTAGACCCTTCGGCGCGTGAGCGTCGCACTCTACCCACTATGCCACGGTGACCACTTAGGATAGGTTAGGCTAGGCTAAAAAACAAAGGAGTCAAGTTTTTTTTACCTTTTCTTGGATAAAAAAAAAAACACATACATATACTATTATATTGAGGCACATACATATACTATTGAGTTGAAAATAAATAAAAACCAAAACTATTTGGAGTCTTATTTATTTCTTTAATTTGAAGGATCACGTCCGCTCCCATTAGCTGCCGGTTCCAGAAGAGGGATCCTGAACGTGTCATGATAATGACATTTCGATAAAAACTCCTTATAGACGCCTGCAGACAGGAAGAATAATACTTGCTTGATGGTGACATCTCACTCCCCCGCCGCTAAAATGTTTTCGGTACGTTGCCGAAAACGCCGAAATCGGTCCGATACGAAATGTTTCAAGTTCCAGTGATCAGAGCACAACGAACGGCCCTGTAAACGTTGGCGATAACTTATTTCGTGCTGGATTTTTATCTGCAATCTTTCGAACGACGAGGTCTCCAACTTCAAATCCAGATGTCGGGTGGTTCCGATCATGTTGCTCCTTACGTATTGCCTTACCGGTGTCTGAACGTCTTACCGCTTCGAAGCGAGCTTCTTTTAGTGTGATAGATAGTTAGATATTTTATTTCTTGCATAGTATAACAGTGTATAAATAACAATAGTTGTGCTCTAGCTTGCTCAGAGATATAGTTTCTAGAAACTTTACTACTGAAAATTCAGTCACATTATGTTATAAATTGTTTAAAGAAATGAGTACGTTTGGAGGAAAACTATGGGAAAAAACCTCCATTTGAATTGAATATCACAGATGAATAACAAAAAATAATGTTTATATGTATAATACAGAGTAAAGTTTGGTAGATAATGAATAATAGAAACATATAATATACAACAAATATTGATAAATAATAAATAATATATAACAAAACATATAATATATAACAAATATTGATAAATAATAAGCAATAAATAATAAGTAATAAACAATAGATAATAAATAATAAATAATATGAAATTAACAATAAATAATAAATAGATAATAAACAAGTATTAAATAGAGTATTTGACAAATGACAAGTATACAAATTATACTAGCTGTAAGTTTCTACTGAGTTCATTATCAGTAATACCGCATCTTAAGATAAAATTGTTATTGAGAACTTCAATCCTTCTTCCAATCTGTATAGCACCGGCTTGTTCATGAAGAATAAGGGTGGAAAAATCTCGAGGCAGATTAAGCATCATTTTAAGTACTTTGTTTTGCGCTATTTGCAGTCGCTTAATATGAGTTTTCGCGCAGTTTCCCCAAACTGGAGAACCATAGGTTATCAATGCTTGAAAAATTACCTTAAAAATTATTATTTTCTTCTTTTTGTTGAGCAAAGACTTGCGATTGATAAGAAAGTAAAGTATTTTAATGAGAATATCAATTTTGGCTAACGTCTCACGTATATGATATCCGAAGGTCAATTTCTGATCTAAGTACACCCCAAGGTACTTTACAGTATCTACCCACGGTATAACATTGTTATCCAAATTGACATTACCAGTAGGTAAAAAGGAGCTTAATCTTCGTCTTGTGAAGAAAACAGCACAACATTTACCGACATTAACTTTAACTTTCCAATGTTTATAATATTCGAAAAATGTTTGAATTCCAGTTTGTAGATTGTTTTCGATCACAGAACCGTAAGTATGGGAAGAGTACAAAGCTAAGTCATCAGCATAAAGAGCAATTCCACAACTGGGCACATAAGGTAGGTCTGTCAGAAAGATATTGAAAAGAACTGGAGCCAGAACAGAACCTTGTGGAACCCCAGCCGGAACAGATTCGGTGGAAGAGAACGCTCCATTAACGTAAGCCCTGAAGGCTCGCCCGAACAGAAAACTTTGCAGAATTTTAACTAGATATATAGGAAAATTCAATTTAAGCATTTTGTATATTAAGTCATCGTGCCATACTGAGTTAAATGCCTTTTCAATGTCGAGAGGGACAAGACCAGTCGATTTTTGGAGATTGAATTGTTCCTTAACAGTTTTACAAATTTTTAGTATCTGATGTGTCGTGCTATGAATTCTCCTAAATCCAAATTGTTCAGGAGGTAGCGTATTAGTGGCCCTCAAAAAATCTTCAATTTTGGTTTTAATGACTTTTTCGAAGAACTTACTAAAACAATTTAAAAGACTAATAGGTCTATAGCTTTTTGGATTAGTTGGATTCTTCCCATATTTAAGCAGTGGTACCACCTTAGCCATCTTCCATATTTTCGGAAAATAAAGCAGTTTTAAGCATGCATTGATTAAGAATGCTAAGTACATCAAGGCACCGGCTGGAAGTTTTTTTTATTACTAAATTACTTATTTTATCTAGCCCGGGGGACTTACGATTTTTGAGATGTAAGACTATGAACTTTATGTCGTCTACTGTTGTGAACTCAGTAGGAGGTAGTGAGATAACTGAGGTATTAAAGGCAGATACCTCACTTTCAACTTCAGCGTCGAAAGGAGATGAATAGTTAAAAGTTGTTGTGTGATTATCGAAGAAAGAGTTCGCTAATATTTCTGCTTTATCCTCGTTATTTAATATTGTTGCCCCATGCATTTCTAAGTTCAGGCAGTGGTTATCTTTTTTTCGCAAAATTTTTGCTGCGTTCCAAAATGGTCTTGAATTTGAGTCCAGCAGTCTTAGTTTACTGTTCCAAAGAGTGTTTCTATATTCGATTATTCGAATTTTGACCAGACGTATGAGAACGTTCATTTCATAAAAGTCGCTTAGTGATCTGTCTGTAATGATTTTTAATCTTTATTAGATTGATAATTTCCCGAAGTAGACTAAATACCCTTCTAGGAGTTGTTTTAAAAAAGACAGACGCGTGGATGCTCTCTGATATTTTTTTTATAAAATGCTTCAATTCGATCGTCGATATCTTGGAAGCTATTTACGCCGGAAAGCTCTTTCGGAAAAGTGCGTAGGCTATTTGATAAATGGAATTTAAAAAAGTTCCAGTTAGCGTTTCTATAATCTAAATATTGCGCATTATTATAACTAGGACTAAGTAAAATATCACAGCTGATAGGAAGGTGGTCTGAACTAAGCGCATTGTGTACAATGGGAGTTGTAAGTAAATTGGGAACAGTAGTTATAAAAAAATCTAATGTTGCCGAAGAATACCTACTGCAGCTAGGGATGTATGTAGGACTGGGTGGTTACATTATAGTAAAATTATGCCTTAAGCATAAGTTATATAACGTGTTTCCCCACACATTTGCCCTTAAACATCCCCAACTTCGATGCCTACAATTCAAATCACCTCCTATGATAGCATTATCATAGCATAATAATCTTCTGTGGTAATTTTTCAAGCATTGATTTTTATATGCGTCACGTGATCCTCCAAGAAAATATACAGCAAACATTTTTAGAGAAGTACTATTATTGAGTTGAATTTCGACTCCAATACTTTCAAATACTACAGAGTAGGATAATGGCAACACGTTATGAACAATATTTTTTTAACAAGGATGGCAACACCACCGCCTCTTCCATACCGATCACAGCGATAACAGGAGTAATTACTACACTGAAAACGAATGTTACATTGTAGATCTGTTGCACAAATAAGACAGACATCGACATCCAGAGTGGAGAGAAAATTGAAAAACTCAAAGCCCTTGTTGCGAATGCCTCTGACATTCCAACATAAAAGTTTGAAATGTGACTGAGCATTACTTGACATTATTATAAAGATATTTACATGCAAGCTGAGCAATTACTTTAAACTGATGAGCTTTAGATTTATAATTTTCTAGCTCAGTAACCATATCAAACATTAAGGAAGATAATTCTTCATAAGAAAATAGGTCATTATTTGCAGGTGAAGAAAAGTTGAATCCAGCTCGCTCGTGAGTGGTATGTTGTTGGGTTGGAGATTGTTGCTTCGCCCAGTGAAGTTGATGTTGCTGCAGTTTGTTTGATGAGCGGGGGAGAGAAGGGAAGTCATCTACACTGTTGACATTGAAAGTTTTTGGTTCTACTGATGGTTTCACTTGTGGTCGCAATGAAATATGTGCGCGGGAAGGAGAATTTTTTTTATTGTTTTTTTGGATGACGTTTGAATAGTCGGTACGACACTTGCAATTTTCATCCGTAGATTTTTGGTTGCCTCCACAGTTTGCACATTTGGATATTCCTGTAGAAGTGCACAGATTGGTTTTGTGGTTACCTGAGCAGTTAGCTTAGAAAGTTTTAACATTACAGTGCCTTTCTCCGTGCCCCCACATTTGACAATTGCGGCATTGAGTGATGCTTTTCTTAGCGCGGCGTTAAAATTCCCATCTCACCTGAGTGCAGAATATGGATTTAATGTTTTTTCTAAGATCAGAAAGACGAATTGACCCGTTCTCAAAGTAGATGATATAAAGAATTTCCACATATTTCTCATATTGTTTCTTTATGATTTTAATTTCGTTGCACTTGAGTCCGAGAGTGGTTAGTTCATTTTTGATTAAATCCAGCGGGTATTCATAGAGACCAAAAAGCACTACTTTAAATGATCTTTCACATTTAAGATCATGCGAGAAGAACTGACAATTATTTTCCTTTAATGCATTTAAGGTTGTTTTGTAAGAATCCATTGATTCCCAGAAAACTTTAATGCCTATAGAAATTTTTTTAACACTGTAGTCTGTTATTTCAAGTTCACTCAGTAAATTATGCACGAAATCGCAATTTTTCTGTAAGATTTTTATTGGTGGAATCGCAAGTTTCTTTGGCATTATTTGCTCCGATTCTTTGGTGCACATATCCTCCCCAAGATCAGTGTCTTTGTGAGATAGGAGAGGCAAAAATTTTGTACCGCGACGCAACATTTTGTTAGTTGAGGATGAAGAATCCTCAAGAGTAAAGGGGCGACGCTTCAGTATGGCGGTTGTTTTTTTTTTAAGATTCAGCGTGAAGACAAAAGCTCAACTGATTGCTTTGACAGATCATGAGAGACTGATTCTTCTAGTGTGATTCGCAACCACTATTGGCAGCAGCTCTGTCCACGCTATTTCTGGTGCGTTTATAGCTTCAATACGTAATCCTCGGACTATGGTATCATTTGCCTTCTCACACAAACCGTTTGCCTGAGGATGGTAAGGCGCTGTGGTTTGATGTTTGATCGATGCCGCACAAGGGAATCGACAAAAACATTTTGCTGTTAAGTTTGGTCCTCTATCACTGATGAGTACTTCTGGTGTGCCTACCTTACCACAAATACTACCGCAAGACACTCCAATTCAGTTGCGTGATATCGTTGTTCGTGGGTATTGAGACGACGTCAATGATAAGCCACAACACGCTTCTGTCCGTCATCTACAGGTTGCGTGAGGATTGCCCCAATGCCTACGGTGCTGGCGTCAGTGTAGAGAAAAACTGCTCGGTCACTTCTAAATATAGCGATAACAGGTGCTGTTGTAAGAGCGACTTTAATTGCATCGAATGCCTGTTGTTGCTGAGAGCTCCACAAGAATTTTGCATCGCTTCTAGCTAGGCGAGTGAGAGGTTCCGCTAATGTGCTTAAGTCCTTGATGCGTCGTCGGTAGTAGTTCGCTAGGCCGAGGAATCGTTGTAGAGATTTGACACCTGTAGGAGCCTTATATTCCTGAACTGCAGCAAGTTTTGCGGGTGAAGGAAGAACTGTTCCGTCGTAGATGATGTGTTCTAGGTCCGATACGAAATGTTTCAAGTTCCAGTGATCAGAGCACAACGAACGGCCCTGTAAACGTTGGCGATAACTGCTGTATGGTTATCTGCAATCTTTCGAACGACGAGGTCTCCAACTTCAAATCCAGATGTCGGGTGGTTCCGATCATGTTGCTCCTTACGTATTGCCTTACCGGTGTCTGAACGTCTTACCGCTTCGAAGCGAGCTTCTTTTAGTGTGATAGATAGTTAGATATTTTATTTCTTGCATAGTATAACAGTGTATAAATAACAATAGTTGTGCTCTAGCTTGCTCAGAGATATAGTTTCTAGAAACTTTACTACTGAAAATTCAGTCACATTATGTTATAAATTGTTTAAAGAAATGAGTACGTTTGGAGGAAAACTATGGGAAAAAACCTCCATTTGAATTGAATATCACAGATGAATAACAAAAAATAATGTTTATATGTATATTACAGAGTAAAGTTTGGTAGATAATGAATAATAGAAACATATAATATACAACAAATATTGATAAATAATAAATAATATATAACAAAACATATAATATATAACAAATATTGATAAATAATAAGCAATAAATAATAAATAATAAACAATAGATAATAAATAATAAATAATATGAAATTAACAATAAATAATAAATAGATAATAAACAAGTATTAAATAGAGTATTTGACAAATGACAAGTATACAAATTATACTAGCTGTAAGTTTCTACTGAGTTCATTATCAGTAATACCGCATCTTAAGATAAAATTGTTATTGAGAACTTCAATCCTTCTTCCAATCTGTAAAGCACCGGCTTGTTCATGAAGAATAAGGGTGGAAAAATCTCGAGGCAGATTAAGCATCATTTTAAGTACTTTGTTTTGCGCTATTTGCAGTCGCTTAATATGAGTTTTCGCGCAGTTTCCCCAAACTGGACAACCATAGGTCATCAATGCTTGAAAAATTACCTTAAAAATTATTATTTTCTTCTTTTTGTTGAGCAAAGACTTGCGATTGATAAGAAAGTAAAGTATTTTAATGAGAATATCAATTTTGGCTAACGTCTCACGTATATGATATCCGAAGGTCAATTTCTGATCTAAGTACACCCCAAGGTACTTTACAGTATCTACCCACGGTATAACATTGTTATCCAAATTGACATTACCAGTAGGTAAAAAGGAGCTTAATCTTCGTCTTGTGAAGAAAACAGCACAACATTTACCGACATTAACTTTAACTTTCCAATGTTTATAATATTCGAAAAATGTTTGAATTCCAGTTTGTAGATTGTTTTCGATCACAGAACCGTAAGTATGGGAAGAGTACAAAGCTAAGTCATCAGCATGCAGAGCAATTCCACAACTGGGCACATAAGGTAGGTCTGTCAGAAAGATATTGAAAAGAACTGGAGCCAGAAGAGAACCTTGTGGAACCCCAGCCGGAACAGATTCGGTGGAAGAGAACGCTCCATTAACGTAAGCCCTGAAGGCTCGCCCGAACAGAAAACTTTGCAGAATTTTAACTAGATATATAGGAAAATTCAATTTGAGCATTTTGTATATTAAGTCATCGTGCCATACTGAGTTAAATGCCTTTTCAATGTCGAGAGGGACAAGACCAGTCGATTTTTGGAGATTGAATTGTTCCTTAACAGTTTTACAAATTTTTAGTATCTGATGTGTCGTGCTATGAATTCTCCTAAATCCAAATTGTTCAGGAGGTAGCGTATTAGTGGCCCTCAAAAAATCTTCAATTTTGGTTTTAATGACTTTTTCGAAGAACTTACTAAAACAATTTAAAAGACTAATAGGTCTATACCTTTTTGGATTAGTTGGATTCTTCCCATATTTAAGCAGTGGTACCACCTTAGCCATCTTCCATATTTTCGGAAAATAAAGCAGTTTTAAGCATGCATTGATTAAGAATGCTAAGTACATCAAGGCACCGGCTGGAAGTTTTTTTTATTACTAAATTACTTATTTTATCTAGCCCGGGGGACTTACGATTTTTGAGATGTAAGACTATGAACTTTATGTCGTCTACTGTTGTGAACTCATTAGGAGGTAGTGAGATAACTGAGGTATTAAAGGCAGATACCTCACTTTCAACTTCAGCGTCGAAAGGAGATGAATAGTTAAAAGTTGTTGTGTGATTATCGAAGAAAGAGTTCGCTAATATTTCTGCTTTATCCTCGTTATTTAATATTGTTGCCCCATGCATTTCTAAGTTCAGGCAGTGGTTATCTTTTTTTCGCAAAATTTTTGCTGCGTTCCAAAATGGTCTTGAATTTGAGTCCAGCAGTCTTAGTTTACTGTTCCAAAGAGTGTTTCTATATTCGATTATTCGAATTTTGACCAGACGTATGAGAACGTTCATTTCATAAAAGTCGCTTAGTGATCCGTCTGTAATGATTTTTAATCTTTATTAGATTGATAATTTCCCGAAGTAGACTAAATACCCTTCTAGGAGTTGTTTTAAAAAAGACAGACGCGTGGATGCTCTCTGATATTTTTTTATAAAATGCTTCAATTCGATCGTCGATATCTTGGAAGCTATTTACGCCGGAAAGCTCTTTCGGAAAAGTGCGTAGGCTATTTGATAAATGGAATTTAAAAAAGTTCCAGTTAGCGTTTCTATAATCTAAATATTGCGCATTATTATAACTAGGACTAAGTAAAATATCACAGCTGATAGGAAGGTGGTCTGAACTAAGCGCATTGTGTACAATGGGAGTTGTAAGTAAATTGGGAACAGTAGTTATAAAAAAATCTAATGTTGCCGAAGAATACCTACTGCAGCTAGGGATGTATGTAGGACTGGGTGGTTACATTATAGTAAAATTATGCCTTAAGCATAAGTTATATAACGTGTTTCCCCACACATTTGCCCTTAAACATCCCCAACTTCGATGCCTACAATTCAAATCACCTCCTATGATAGCATTATCATAGCATAATAATCTTCTGTGGTAATTTTTCAAGCATTGATTTTTATATGCGTCACGTGATCCTCCAAGAAAATATACAGCAAACATTTTTAGAGAAGTACTATTATTGAGTTGAATTTCGACTCCAATACTTTCAAATATTACAGAGTAGGATAATGGCAACACGTTATGAACAATATTTTTTTAACAAGGATGGCAGCACCACCGCCTCTTCCATACCGATCACAGCGATAACAGGAGTAATTACTACACTGAAAACGAATGTTACATTGTAGATCTGTTGCACAAATAAGACAGACATCGACATCCAGAGTGGAGAGAAAATTGAAAAACTCAAAGCCCTTGTTGCGAATGCCTCTGACATTCCAACATAAAAGTTTGAAATGTGACTGAGCATTACTTGACATTATTATAAAGATATTTACATGCAAGCTGAGCAATTACTTTAAACTGATGAGCTTTAGATTTATAATTTTCTAGCTCAGTAACCATATCAAACATTAAGGAAGATAATTCTTCATAAGAAAATAGGTCAGGTATTTGCAGGTGAAGAAAAGTTGAATCCAGCTCGCTCGTGAGTGGTATGTTGTTGGGTTGGAGATTGTTGCTTCGCCCAGTGAAGTTGATGTTGCTGCAGTTTGTTTGATAAGCGGGGGAGAGAAGGGAAGTCATCTACACTGTTGACATTGAAAGTTTTTGGTTCTACTGATGGTTTCACTTGTGGTCGCAATGAAATATGTGCGCGGGAAGGAGAATTTTTTTTATTGTTTTTTTGGATGACGTTTGAATAGTCGGTACGACACTTGCAATTTTCATCCGTAGATTTTTGGTTGCCTCCACAGTTTGCACATTTGGATATTCCTGTAGAAGTGCACAGATTGGTTTTGTGGTTACCTGAGCAGTTAGCTTAGAAAGTTTTAACATTACAGTGCCTTTCTCCGTGCCCCCACATTTGACAATTGCGGCATTGAGTGATGCTTTTCTTAGCGCGGCGTTAAAATTCCCATCTCACCTGAGTGCAGAATATGGATTTAATGTTTTTTCTAAGATCAGAAAGACGAATTGACCCGTTCTCAAAGTAGATGATATAAAGAATTTCCACATATTTCTCATATTGTTTCTTTATGATTTTAATTTCGTTGCACTTGAGTCCGAGAGTGGTTAGTTCGTTTTTGATTAAATCCAGCGGGTATTCATCGAGACCAAAAAGCACTACTTTAAATGATCTTTCACATTTAAGATCATGCGAGAAGAACTGACAATTATTTTCCTTTAATGCATTTAAGGTTGTTTTGTAAGAATCCATTGATTCCCAGAAAACTTTAATGCCTATAGAAATTTTTTTAACACTGTAGTCTGTTATTTCAAGTTCACTCAGTAAATTATGCACGAAATCGCAATTTTTCTGTAAGATTTTAATTGGTGGAATCGCAAGTTTCTTTGGCATTATTTGCTCCGATTCTTTGGTGCACATATCCTCCCCAAGATCAGTGTCTTTGTGAGATAGGAGAGGCAAAAATTTTGTACCGCGACGCAACATTTTGTTAGTTGAGGATGAAGAATCCTCAAGAGTAAAGGGGCGACGCTTCAGTATGGCGGTTGTTTTTTTTTTAAGATTCAGCGTGAAGACAAAAGCTCAACTGATTGCTTTGACAGATCATGAGAGACTGATTCTTCTAGTGTGATTCGCAACCACTATTGGCAGCAGCTCTGTCCACGCTATTTCTGGTGCGTTTATAGCTTCAATACGTAATCCTCGGACTATGGTATCATTTGCCTTCTCACACAAACCGTTTGCCTGAGGATGGTAAGGCGCTGTAGTTTGATGTTTGATCGATGCCGCACAAGGGAATCGACAAAAACATTTTGCTGTTAAGTTTGGTCCTCTATCACTGATGAGTACTTCTGGTGTGCCTACCTTACCACAAATACTACCGCAAGACACTCCAATTCAGTTGCGTGATATCGTTGTTCGTGGGTATTGAGACGACGTCAATGATAAGCCACAACACGCTTCTGTCCGTCATCTACAGGTTGCGTGAGGATTGCCCCAATGCCTACGGTGCTGGCGTCAGTGTAGAGAAAAACTGCTCGGTCACTTCTAAAGATAGCGATAACAGGTGCTGTTGTAAGAGCGACTTTAATTGCATCGAATGCCTGTTGTTGCTGAGAGCTCCACAAGAATTTTGCATCGCTTCTAGCTAGGCGAGTGAGAGGTTCCGCTAATGTGCTTAAGTCCTTGATGCGTCGTCGGTAGTAGTTCGCTAGGCCGAGGAATCGTTGTAGAGATTTGACACCTGTAGGAGCCTTATATTCCTGAACTGCAGCAAGTTTTGCGGGTGAAGGAAGAACTGTTCCGTCGTAGATGATGTGTTCTAGGTCCGATACGAAATGTTTCAAGTTCCAGTGATCAGAGCACAACGAACGGCCCTGTAAACGTTGGCGATAACTGCTGGATGGTTATCTGCAATCTTTCGAACGACGAGGTCTCCAACTTCAAATCCAGATGTCGGGTGGTTCCGATCATGTTGCTCCTTACGTATTGCCTTACCGGTGTCTGAACGTCTTACCGCTTCGAAGCGAGCTTCTTTTAGTGTGATAGATAGTTAGATATTTTATTTCTTGCATAGTATAACAGTGTATAAATAACAATAGTTGTGCTCTAGCTTGCTCAGAGATATAGTTTCTAGAAACTTTACTACTGAAAATTCAGTCACATTATGTTATAAATTGTTTAAAGAAATGAGTACGTTTGGAGGAAAACTATGGGAAAAAACCTCCATTTGAATTGAATATCACAGATGAATAACAAAAAATAATGTTTATATGTATATTACAGAGTAAAGTTTGGTAGATAATGAATAATAGAAACATATAATATACAACAAATATTGATAAATAATAAATAATATATAACAAAACATATAATATATAACAAATATTGATAAATAATAAGCAATAAATAATAAGTAATAAACAATAGATAATAAATAATAAATAATAAATAATATGAAATTAACAATAAATAATAAATAGATAATAAACAAGTATTAAATAGAGTATTTGACAAATGACAAGTATACAAATTATACTAGCTGTAAGTTTCTACTGAGTTCATTATCAGTAATACCGCATCTTAAGATAAAATTGTTATTGAGAACTTCAATCCTTCTTCCAATCTGTAAAGCACCGGCTTGTTCATGAAGAATAAGGGTGGAAAAATCTCGAGGCAGATTAAGCATCATTTTAAGTACTTTGTTTTGCGCTATTTGCAGTCGCTTAATATGAGTTTTCGCGCAGTTTCCCCAAACTGGACAACCATAGGTCATCAATGCTTGAAAAATTACCTTAAAAATTATTATTTTCTTCTTTTTGTTGAGCAAAGACTTGCGATTGATAAGAAAGTAAAGTATTTTAATGAGAATATCAATTTTGGCTAACGTCTCACGTATATGATATCCGAAGGTCAATTTCTGATCTAAGTACACCCCAAGGTACTTTACAGTATCTACCCACGGTATAACATTGTTATCCAAATTGACATTACCAGTAGGTAAAAAGGAGCTTAATCTTCGTCTTGTGAAGAAAACAGCACAACATTTACCGACATTAACTTTAACTTTCCAATGTTTATAATATTCGAAAAATGTTTGAATTCCAGTTTGTAGATTGTTTTCGATCACAGAACCGTAAGTATGGGAAGAGTACAAAGCTAAGTCATCAGCATGCAGAGCAATTCCACAACTGGGCACATAAGGTAGGTCTGTCAGAAAGATATTGAAAAGAACTGGAGCCAGAAGAGAACCTTGTGGAACCCCAGCCGGAACAGATTCGGTGGAAGAGAACGCTCCATTAACGTAAGCCCTGAAGGCTCGCCCGAACAGAAAACTTTGCAGAATTTTAACTAGATATATAGGAAAATTCAATTTGAGCATTTTGTATATTAAGTCATCGTGCCATACTGAGTTAAATGCCTTTTCAATGTCGAGAGGGACAAGACCAGTCGATTTTTGGAGATTGAATTGTTCCTTAACAGTTTTACAAATTTTTAGTATCTGATGTGTCGTGCTATGAATTCTCCTAAATCCAAATTGTTCAGGAGGTAGCGTATTAGTGGCCCTCAAAAAATCTTCAATTTTGGTTTTAATGACTTTTTCGAAGAACTTACTAAAACAATTTAAAAGACTAATAGGTCTATACCTTTTGGATTAGTTGGATTCTTCCCATATTTAAGCAGTGGTACCACCTTAGCCATCTTCCATATTTTCGGAAAATAAAGCAGTTTTAAGCATGCATTGATTAAGAATGCTAAGTACATCAAGGCACCGGCTGGAAGTTTTTTTTATTACTAAATTACTTATTTTATCTAGCCCGGGGGACTTACGATTTTTGAGATGTAAGACTATGAACTTTATGTCGTCTACTGTTGTGAACTCAGTAGGAGGTAGTGAGATAACTGAGGTATTAAAGGCAGATACCTCACTTTCAACTTCAGCGTCGAAAGGAGATGAATAGTTAAAAGTTGTTGTGTGATTATCGAAGAAAGAGTTCGCTAATATTTCTGCTTTATCCTCGTTATTTAATATTGTTGCCCCATGCATTTCTAAGTTCAGGCAGTGGTTATCTTTTTTTCGCAAAATTTTTGCTGCGTTCCAAAATGGTCTTGAATTTGAGTCCAGCAGTCTTAGTTTACTGTTCCAAAGAGTGTTTCTATATTCGATTATTCGAATTTTGACCAGACGTATGAGAACGTTCATTTCATAAAAGTCGCTTAGTGATCCGTCTGTAATGATTTTTAATCTTTATTAGATTGATAATTTCCCGAAGTAGACTAAATACCCTTCTAGGAGTTGTTTTAAAAAAGACAGACGCGTGGATGCTCTCTGATATTTTTTTATAAAATGCTTCAATTCGATCGTCGATATCTTGGAAGCTATTTACGCCGGAAAGCTCTTTCGGAAAAGTGCGTAGGCTATTTGATAAATGGAATTTAAAAAAGTTCCAGTTAGCGTTTCTATAATCTAAATATTGCGCATTATTATAACTAGGACTAAGTAAAATATCACAGCTGATAGGAAGGTGGTCTGAACTAAGCGCATTGTGTACAATGGGAGTTGTAAGTAAATTGGGAACAGTAGTTATAAAAAAATCTAATGTTGCCGAAGAATACCTACTGCAGCTAGGGATGTATGTAGGACTGGGTGGTTACATTATAGTAAAATTATGCCTTAAGCATAAGTTATATAACGTGTTTCCCCACACATTTGCCCTTAAACATCCCCAACTTCGATGCCTACAATTCAAATCACCTCCTATGATAGCATTATCATAGCATAATAATCTTCTGTGGTAATTTTTCAAGCATTGATTTTTATATGCGTCACGTGATCCTCCAAGAAAATATACAGCAAACATTTTTAGAGAAGTACTATTATTGAGTTGAATTTCGACTCCAATACTTTCAAATATTACAGAGTAGGATAATGGCAACACGTTATGAACAATATTTTTTTAACAAGGATGGCAGCACCACCGCCTCTTCCATACCGATCACAGCGATAACAGGAGTAATTACTACACTGAAAACGAATGTTACATTGTAGATCTGTTGCACAAATAAGACAGACATCGACATCCAGAGTGGAGAGAAAATTGAAAAACTCAAAGCCCTTGTTGCGAATGCCTCTGACATTCCAACATAAAAGTTTGAAATGTGACTGAGCATTACTTGACATTATTATAAAGATATTTACATGCAAGCTGAGCAATTACTTTAAACTGATGAGCTTTAGATTTATAATTTTCTAGCTCAGTAACCATATCAAACATTAAGGAAGATAATTCTTCATAAGAAAATAGGTCAGGTATTTGCAGGTGAAGAAAAGTTGAATCCAGCTCGCTCGTGAGTGGTATGTTGTTGGGTTGGAGATTGTTGCTTCGCCCAGTGAAGTTGATGTTGCTGCAGTTTGTTTGATAAGCGGGGGAGAGAAGGGAAGTCATCTACACTGTTGACATTGAAAGTTTTTGGTTCTACTGATGGTTTCACTTGTGGTCGCAATGAAATATGTGCGCGGGAAGGAGAATTTTTTTTATTGTTTTTTTGGATGACGTTTGAATAGTCGGTACGACACTTGCAATTTTCATCCGTAGATTTTTGGTTGCCTCCACAGTTTGCACATTTGGATATTCCTGTAGAAGTGCACAGATTGGTTTTGTGGTTACCTGAGCAGTTAGCTTAGAAAGTTTTAACATTACAGTGCCTTTCTCCGTGCCCCCACATTTGACAATTGCGGCATTGAGTGATGCTTTTCTTAGCGCGGCGTTAAAATTCCCATCTCACCTGAGTGCAGAATATGGATTTAATGTTTTTTCTAAGATCAGAAAGACGAATTGACCCGTTCTCAAAGTAGATGATATAAAGAATTTCCACATATTTCTCATATTGTTTCTTTATGATTTTAATTTCGTTGCACTTGAGTCCGAGAGTGGTTAGTTCGTTTTTGATTAAATCCAGCGGGTATTCATCGAGACCAAAAAGCACTACTTTAAATGATCTTTCACATTTAAGATCATGCGAGAAGAACTGACAATTATTTTCCTTTAATGCATTTAAGGTTGTTTTGTAAGAATCCATTGATTCCCAGAAAACTTTAATGCCTATAGAAATTTTTTTAACACTGTAGTCTGTTATTTCAAGTTCACTCAGTAAATTATGCACGAAATCGCAATTTTTCTGTAAGATTTTAATTGGTGGAATCGCAAGTTTCTTTGGCATTATTTGCTCCGATTCTTTGGTGCACATATCCTCCCCAAGATCAGTGTCTTTGTGAGATAGGAGAGGCAAAAATTTTGTACCGCGACGCAACATTTTGTTAGTTGAGGATGAAGAATCCTCAAGAGTAAAGGGGCGACGCTTCAGTATGGCGGTTGTTTTTTTTTTAAGATTCAGCGTGAAGACAAAAGCTCAACTGATTGCTTTGACAGATCATGAGAGACTGATTCTTCTAGTGTGATTCGCAACCACTATTGGCAGCAGCTCTGTCCACGCTATTTCTGGTGCGTTTATAGCTTCAATACGTAATCCTCGGACTATGGTATCATTTGCCTTCTCACACAAACCGTTTGCCTGAGGATGGTAAGGCGCTGTAGTTTGATGTTTGATCGATGCCGCACAAGGGAATCGACAAAAACATTTTGCTGTTAAGTTTGGTCCTCTATCACTGATGAGTACTTCTGGTGTGCCTACCTTACCACAAATACTACCGCAAGACACTCCAATTCAGTTGCGTGATATCGTTGTTCGTGGGTATTGAGACGACGTCAATGATAAGCCACAACACGCTTCTGTCCGTCATCTACAGGTTGCGTGAGGATTGCCCCAATGCCTACGGTGCTGGCGTCAGTGTAGAGAAAAACTGCTCGGTCACTTCTAAAGATAGCGATAACAGGTGCTGTTGTAAGAGCGACTTTAATTGCATCGAATGCCTGTTGTTGCTGAGAGCTCCACAAGAATTTTGCATCGCTTCTAGCTAGGCGAGTGAGAGGTTCCGCTAATGTGCTTAAGTCCTTGATGCGTCGTCGGTAGTAGTTCGCTAGGCCGAGGAATCGTTGTAGAGATTTGACACCTGTAGGAGCCTTATATTCCTGAACTGCAGCAAGTTTTGCGGGTGAAGGAAGAACTGTTCCGTCGTAGATGATGTGTTCTAGGTCCGATACGAAATGTTTCAAGTTCCAGTGATCAGAGCACAACGAACGGCCCTGTAAACGTTGGCGATAACTGCTGGATGGTTATCTGCAATCTTTCGAACGACGAGGTCTCCAACTTCAAATCCAGATGTCGGGTGGTTCCGATCATGTTGCTCCTTACGTATTGCCTTACCGGTGTCTGAACGTCTTACCGCTTCGAAGCGAGCTTCTTTTAGTGTGATAGATAGTTAGATATTTTATTTCTTGCATAGTATAACAGTGTATAAATAACAATAGTTGTGCTCTAGCTTGCTCAGAGATATAGTTTCTAGAAACTTTACTACTGAAAATTCAGTCACATTATGTTATAAATTGTTTAAAGAAATGAGTACGTTTGGAGGAAAACTATGGGAAAAAACCTCCATTTGAATTGAATATCACAGATGAATAACAAAAAATAATGTTTATATGTATATTACAGAGTAAAGTTTGGTAGATAATGAATAATAGAAACATATAATATACAACAAATATTGATAAATAATAAATAATATATAACAAAACATATAATATATAACAAATATTGATAAATAATAAGCAATAAATAATAAGTAATAAACAATAGATAATAAATAATAAATAATAAATAATATGAAATTAACAATAAATAATAAATAGATAATAAACAAGTATTAAATAGAGTATTTGACAAATGACAAGTATACAAATTATACTAGCTGTAAGTTTCTACTGAGTTCATTATCAGTAATACCGCATCTTAAGATAAAATTGTTATTGAGAACTTCAATCCTTCTTCCAATCTGTAAGAAGGATTGAAAATCTCGAGGCAGATTAAGCATCATTTTAAGTACTTTGTTTTGCGCTATTTGCAGTCGCTTAATATGAGTTTTCGCGCAGTTTCCCCAAACTGGACAACCATAGGTCATCAATGCTTGAAAAATTACCTTAAAAATTATTATTTTCTTCTTTTTGTTGAGCAAAGACTTGCGATTGATAAGAAAGTAAAGTATTTTAATGAGAATATCAATTTTGGCTAACGTCTCACGTATATGATATCCGAAGGTCAATTTCTGATCTAAGTACACCCCAAGGTACTTTACAGTATCTACCCACGGTATAACATTGTTATCCAAATTGACATTACCAGTAGGTAAAAAGGAGCTTAATCTTCGTCTTGTGAAGAAAACAGCACAACATTTACCGACATTAACTTTAACTTTCCAATGTTTATAATATTCGAAAAATGTTTGAATTCCAGTTTGTAGATTGTTTTCGATCACAGAACCGTAAGTATGGGAAGAGTACAAAGCTAAGTCATCAGCATGCAGAGCAATTCCACAACTGGGCACATAAGGTAGGTCTGTCAGAAAGATATTGAAAAGAACTGGAGCCAGAAGAGAACCTTGTGGAACCCCAGCCGGAACAGATTCGGTGGAAGAGAACGCTCCATTAACGTAAGCCCTGAAGGCTCGCCCGAACAGAAAACTTTGCAGAATTTTAACTAGATATATAGGAAAATTCAATTTGAGCATTTTGTATATTAAGTCATCGTGCCATACTGAGTTAAATGCCTTTTCAATGTCGAGAGGGACAAGACCAGTCGATTTTTGGAGATTGAATTGTTCCTTAACAGTTTTACAAATTTTTAGTATCTGATGTGTCGTGCTATGAATTCTCCTAAATCCAAATTGTTCAGGAGGTAGCGTATTAGTGGCCCTCAAAAAATCTTCAATTTTGGTTTTAATGACTTTTTCGAAGAACTTACTAAAACAATTTAAAAGACTAATAGGTCTATAGCTTTTTGGATTAGTTGGATTCTTCCCATATTTAAGCAGTGGTACCACCTTAGCCATCTTCCATATTTTCGGAAAATAAAGCAGTTTTAAGCATGCATTGATTAAGAATGCTAAGTACATCAAGGCACCGGCTGGAAGTTTTTTTTATTACTAAATTACTTATTTTATCTAGCCCGGGGGACTTACGATTTTTGAGATGTAAGACTATGAACTTTATGTCGTCTACTGTTGTGAACTCAGTAGGAGGTAGTGAGATAACTGAGGTATTAAAGGCAGATACCTCACTTTCAACTTCAGCGTCGAAAGGAGATGAATAGTTAAAAGTTGTTGTGTGATTATCGAAGAAAGAGTTCGCTAATATTTCTGCTTTATCCTCGTTATTTAATATTGTTGCCCCATGCATTTCTAAGTTCAGGCAGTGGTTATCTTTTTTTCGCAAAATTTTTGCTGCGTTCCAAAATGGTCTTGAATTTGAGTCCAGCAGTCTTAGTTTACTGTTCCAAAGAGTGTTTCTATATTCGATTATTCGAATTTTGACCAGACGTATGAGAACGTTCATTTCATAAAAGTCGCTTAGTGATCTGTCTGTAATGATTTTTAATCTTTATTAGATTGATAATTTCCCGAAGTAGACTAAATACCCTTCTAGGAGTTGTTTTAAAAAAGACAGACGCGTGGATGCTCTCTGATATTTTTTTATAAAATGCTTCAATTCGATCGTCGATATCTTGGAAGCTATTTACGCCGGAAAGCTCTTTCGGAAAAGTGCGTAGGCTATTTGATAAATGGAATTTAAAAAAGTTCCAGTTAGCGTTTCTATAATCTAAATATTGCGCATTATTATAACTAGGACTAAGTAAAATATCACAGCTGATAGGAAGGTGGTCTGAACTAAGCGCATTGTGTACAATGGGAGTTGTAAGTAAATTGGGAACAGTAGTTATAAAAAAATCTAATGTTGCCGAAGAATACCTACTGCAGCTAGGGATGTATGTAGGACTGGGTGGTTACATTATAGTAAAATTATGCCTTAAGCATAAGTTATATAACGTGTTTCCCCACACATTTGCCCTTAAACATCCCCAACTTCGATGCCTACAATTCAAATCACCTCCTATGATAGCATTATCATAGCATAATAATCTTCTGTGGTAATTTTTCAAGCATTGATTTTTATATGCGTCACGTGATCCTCCAAGAAAATATACAGCAAACATTTTTAGAGAAGTACTATTATTGAGTTGAATTTCGACTCCAATACTTTCAAATATTACAGAGTAGGATAATGGCAACACGTTATGAACAATATTTTTTTAACAAGGATGGCAGCACCACCGCCTCTTCCATACCGATCACAGCGATAACAGGAGTAATTACTACACTGAAAACGAATGTTACATTGTAGATCTGTTGCACAAATAAGACAGACATCGACATCCAGAGTGGAGAGAAAATTGAAAAACTCAAAGCCCTTGGTGCGAATGCCTCTGACATTCCAACATAAAAGTTTGAAATGTGACTGAGCATAACTTGACATTATTATAAAGATATTTACATGCAAGCTGAGCAATTACTTTAAACTGATGAGCTTTAGATTTATAATTTTCTAGCTCAGTAACCATATCAAACATTAAGGAAGATAATTCTTCATAAGAAAATAGGTCAGGTATTTGCAGGTGAAGAAAAGTTGAATCCAGCTCGCTCGTGAGTGGTATGTTGTTGGGTTGGAGATTGTTGCTTCGCCCAGTGAAGTTGATGTTGCTGCAGTTTGTTTGATAAGCGGGGGAGAGAAGGGAAGTCATCTACACTGTTGACATTGAAAGTTTTTGGTTCTACTGATGGTTTCACTTGTGGTCGCAATGAAATATGTGCGCGGGAAGGAGAATTTTTTTTATTGTTTTTTTGGATGACGTTTGAATAGTCGGTACGACACTTGCAATTTTCATCCGTAGATTTTTGGTTGCCTCCACAGTTTGCACATTTGGATATTCCTGTAGAAGTGCACAGATTGGTTTTGTGGTTACCTGAGCAGTTAGCTTAGAAAGTTTTAACATTACAGTGCCTTTCTCCGTGCCCCCACATTTGACAATTGCGGCATTGAGTGATGCTTTTCTTAGCGCGGCGTTAAAATTCCCATCTCACCTGAGTGCAGAATATGGATTTAATGTTTTTTCTAAGATCAGAAAGACGAATTGACCCGTTCTCAAAGTAGATGATATAAAGAATTTCCACATATTTCTCATATTGTTTCTTTATGATTTTAATTTCGTTGCACTTGAGTCCGAGAGTGGTTAGTTCGTTTTTGATTAAATCCAGCGGGTATTCATCGAGACCAAAAAGCACTACTTTAAATGATCTTTCACATTTAAGATCATGCGAGAAGAACTGACAATTATTTTCCTTTAATGCATTTAAGGTTGTTTTGTAAGAATCCATTGATTCCCAGAAAACTTTAATGCCTATAGAAATTTTTTTAACACTGTAGTCTGTTATTTCAAGTTCACTCAGTAAATTATGCACGAAATCGCATAATTGGTGGAATCGCAAGTTTCTTTGGCATTATTTGCTCCGATTCTTTGGTGCACATATCCTCCCCAAGATCAGTGTCTTTGTGAGATAGGAGAGGCAAAAATTTTGTACCGCGACGTTGAGGATGAAGAATCCTCAAGAGTAAAGGGGCGACGCTTCAGTATGGCGGTTGTTTTTTTTTTTAAGATTCAGCGTGAAGACAAAAGCTCAACTGATTGCTTTGACAGATCATGAGAGACTGATTCTTCTAGTGTGATTCGCAACCACTATTGGCAGCAGCTCTGTCCACGCTATTTCTGGTGCGTTTATAGCTTCAATACGTAATCCTCGGACTATGGTATCATTTGCCTTCTCACACAAACCGTTTGCCTGAGGATGGTAAGGCGCTGTGGTTTGATGTTTGATCGATGCCGCACAAGGGAATCGACAAAAACATTTTGCTGTTAAGTTTGGTCCTCTATCACTGATGAGTACTTCTGGTGTGCCTACCTTACCACAAATACTACCGCAAGACACTCCAATTCAGTTGCGTGATATCGTTGTTCGTGGGTATTGAGACGACGTCAATGATAAGCCACAACACGCTTCTGTCCGTCATCTACAGGTTGCGTGAGGATTGCCCCAATGCCTACGGTGCTGGCGTCAGTGTAGAGAAAAACTGCTCGGTCACTTCTAAAGATAGCGATAACAGGTGCTGTTGTAAGAGCGACTTTAATTGCATCGAATGCCTGTTGTTGCTGAGAGCTCCACAAGAATTTTGCATCGCTTCTAGCTAGGCGAGTGAGAGGTTCCGCTAATGTGCTTAAGTCCTTGATGCGTCGTCGGTAGTAGTTCGCTAGGCCGAGGAATCGTTGTAGAGATTTGACACCTGTAGGAGCCTTATATTCCTGAACTGCAGCAAGTTTTGCGGGTGAAGGAAGAACTGTTCCGTCGTAGATGATGTGTTCTAGGTCCGATACGAAATGTTTCAAGTTCCAGTGATCAGAGCACAACGAACGGCCCTGTAAACGTTGGCGATAACTGCTGGATGGTTATCTGCAATCTTTCGAACGACGAGGTCTCCAACTTCAAATCCAGATGTCGGGTGGTTCCGATCATGTTGCTCCTTACGTATTGCCTTACCGGTGTCTGAACGTCTTACCGCTTCGAAGCGAGCTTCTTTTAGTGTGATAGATAGTTAGATATTTTATTTCTTGCATAGTATAACAGTGTATAAATAACAATAGTTGTGCTCTAGCTTGCTCAGAGATATAGTTTCTAGAAACTTTACTACTGAAAATTCAGTCACATTATGTTATAAATTGTTTAAAGAAATGAGTACGTTTGGAGGAAAACTATGGGAAAAAACCTCCATTTGAATTGAATATCACAGATGAATAACAAAAAATAATGTTTATATGTATATTACAGAGTAAAGTTTGGTAGATAATGAATAATAGAAACATATAATATACAACAAATATTGATAAATAATAAATAATATATAACAAAACATATAATATATAACAAATATTGATAAATAATAAGCAATAAATAATAAGTAATAAACAATAGATAATAAATAATAAATAATAAATAATATGAAATTAACAATAAATAATAAATAGATAATAAACAAGTATTAAATAGAGTATTTGACAAATGACAAGTATACAAATTATACTAGCTGTAAGTTTCTACTGAGTTCATTATCAGTAATACCGCATCTTAAGATAAAATTGTTATTGAGAACTTCAATCCTTCTTCCAATCTGTAAGAAGGATTGAAAATCTCGAGGCAGATTAAGCATCATTTTAAGTACTTTGTTTTGCGCTATTTGCAGTCGCTTAATATGAGTTTTCGCGCAGTTTCCCCAAACTGGACAACCATAGGTCATCAATGCTTGAAAAATTACCTTAAAAATTATTATTTTCTTCTTTTTGTTGAGCAAAGACTTGCGATTGATAAGAAAGTAAAGTATTTTAATGAGAATATCAATTTTGGCTAACGTCTCACGTATATGATATCCGAAGGTCAATTTCTGATCTAAGTACACCCCAAGGTACTTTACAGTATCTACCCACGGTATAACATTGTTATCCAAATTGACATTACCAGTAGGTAAAAAGGAGCTTAATCTTCGTCTTGTGAAGAAAACAGCACAACATTTACCGACATTAACTTTAACTTTCCAATGTTTATAATATTCGAAAAATGTTTGAATTCCAGTTTGTAGATTGTTTTCGATCACAGAACCGTAAGTATGGGAAGAGTACAAAGCTAAGTCATCAGCATGCAGAGCAATTCCACAACTGGGCACATAAGGTAGGTCTGTCAGAAAGATATTGAAAAGAACTGGAGCCAGAAGAGAACCTTGTGGAACCCCAGCCGGAACAGATTCGGTGGAAGAGAACGCTCCATTAACGTAAGCCCTGAAGGCTCGCCCGAACAGAAAACTTTGCAGAATTTTAACTAGATATATAGGAAAATTCAATTTGAGCATTTTGTATATTAAGTCATCGTGCCATACTGAGTTAAATGCCTTTTCAATGTCGAGAGGGACAAGACCAGTCGATTTTTGGAGATTGAATTGTTCCTTAACAGTTTTACAAATTTTTAGTATCTGATGTGTCGTGCTATGAATTCTCCTAAATCCAAATTGTTCAGGAGGTAGCGTATTAGTGGCCCTCAAAAAATCTTCAATTTTGGTTTTAATGACTTTTTCGAAGAACTTACTAAAACAATTTAAAAGACTAATAGGTCTATAGCTTTTTGGATTAGTTGGATTCTTCCCATATTTAAGCAGTGGTACCACCTTAGCCATCTTCCATATTTTCGGAAAATAAAGCAGTTTTAAGCATGCATTGATTAAGAATGCTAAGTACATCAAGGCACCGGCTGGAAGTTTTTTTTATTACTAAATTACTTATTTTATCTAGCCCGGGGGACTTACGATTTTTGAGATGTAAGACTATGAACTTTATGTCGTCTACTGTTGTGAACTCAGTAGGAGGTAGTGAGATAACTGAGGTATTAAAGGCAGATACCTCACTTTCAACTTCAGCGTCGAAAGGAGATGAATAGTTAAAAGTTGTTGTGTGATTATCGAAGAAAGAGTTCGCTAATATTTCTGCTTTATCCTCGTTATTTAATATTGTTGCCCCATGCATTTCTAAGTTCAGGCAGTGGTTATCTTTTTTTCGCAAAATTTTTGCTGCGTTCCAAAATGGTCTTGAATTTGAGTCCAGCAGTCTTAGTTTACTGTTCCAAAGAGTGTTTCTATATTCGATTATTCGAATTTTGACCAGACGTATGAGAACGTTCATTTCATAAAAGTCGCTTAGTGATCTGTCTGTAATGATTTTTAATCTTTATTAGATTGATAATTTCCCGAAGTAGACTAAATACCCTTCTAGGAGTTGTTTTAAAAAAGACAGACGCGTGGATGCTCTCTGATATTTTTTTATAAAATGCTTCAATTCGATCGTCGATATCTTGGAAGCTATTTACGCCGGAAAGCTCTTTCGGAAAAGTGCGTAGGCTATTTGATAAATGGAATTTAAAAAAGTTCCAGTTAGCGTTTCTATAATCTAAATATTGCGCATTATTATAACTAGGACTAAGTAAAATATCACAGCTGATAGGAAGGTGGTCTGAACTAAGCGCATTGTGTACAATGGGAGTTGTAAGTAAATTGGGAACAGTAGTTATAAAAAAATCTAATGTTGCCGAAGAATACCTACTGCAGCTAGGGATGTATGTAGGACTGGGTGGTTACATTATAGTAAAATTATGCCTTAAGCATATGTTATATAACGTGTTTCCCCACACATTTGCCCTTAAACATCCCCAACTTCGATGCCTACAATTCAAATCACCTCCTATGATAGCATTATCATAGCATAATAATCTTCTGTGGTAATTTTTCAAGCATTGATTTTTATATGCGTCACGTGATCCTCCAAGAAAATATACAGCAAACATTTTTAGAGAAGTACTATTATTGAGTTGAATTTCGACTCCAATACTTTCAAATATTACAGAGTAGGATAATGGCAACACGTTATGAACAATATTTTTTTAACAAGGATGGCAGCACCACCGCCTCTTCCATACCGATCACAGCGATAACAGGAGTAATTACTACACTGAAAACGAATGTTACATTGTAGATCTGTTGCACAAATAAGACAGACATCGACATCCAGAGTGGAGAGAAAATTGAAAAACTCAAAGCCCTTGTTGCGAATGCCTCTGACATTCCAACATAAAAGTTTGAAATGTGACTGAGCATTACTTGACATTATTATAAAGATATTTACATGCAAGCTGAGCAATTACTTTAAACTGATGAGCTTTAGATTTATAATTTTCTAGCTCAGTAACCATATCAAACATTAAGGAAGATAATTCTTCATAAGAAAATAGGTCAGGTATTTGCAGGTGAAGAAAAGTTGAATCCAGCTCGCTCGTGAGTGGTATGTTGTTGGGTTGGAGATTGTTGCTTCGCCCAGTGAAGTTGATGTTGCTGCAGTTTGTTTGATAAGCGGGGGAGAGAAGGGAAGTCATCTACACTGTTGACATTGAAAGTTTTTGGTTCTACTGATGGTTTCACTTGTGGTCGCAATGAAATATGTGCGCGGGAAGGAGAATTTTTTTTATTGTTTTTTTGGATGACGTTTGAATAGTCGGTACGACACTTGCAATTTTCATCCGTAGATTTTTGGTTGCCTCCACAGTTTGCACATTTGGATATTCCTGTAGAAGTGCACAGATTGGTTTTGTGGTTACCTGAGCAGTTAGCTTAGAAAGTTTTAACATTACAGTGCCTTTCTCCGTGCCCCCACATTTGACAATTGCGGCATTGAGTGATGCTTTTCTTAGCGCGGCGTTAAAATTCCCATCTCACCTGAGTGCAGAATATGGATTTAATGTTTTTTCTAAGATCAGAAAGACGAATTGACCCGTTCTCAAAGTAGATGATATAAAGAATTTCCACATATTTCTCATATTGTTTCTTTATGATTTTAATTTCGTTGCACTTGAGTCCGAGAGTGGTTAGTTCGTTTTTGATTAAATCCAGCGGGTATTCATCGAGACCAAAAAGCACTACTTTAAATGATCTTTCACATTTAAGATCATGCGAGAAGAACTGACAATTATTTTCCTTTAATGCATTTAAGGTTGTTTTGTAAGAATCCATTGATTCCCAGAAAAAAATAAATATGCACGAAATCGCAATTTTTCTGTAAGATTTTAATTGGTGGAATCGCAAGTTTCTTTGGCATTATTTGCTCCGATTCTTTGGTGCACATATCCTCCCCAAGATCAGTGTCCTTGTGAGATAGGAGAGGCAAAAATTTTGTACCGCGACGCAACATTTTGTTAGTTGAGGATGAAGAATCCTCAAGAGTAAAGGGGCGACGCTTC
Organism: Eristalinus aeneus; assembly: GCA_955652365.1. Taxonomy (NCBI): domain Eukaryota; kingdom Metazoa; phylum Arthropoda; class Insecta; order Diptera; family Syrphidae; genus Eristalinus; species Eristalinus aeneus. The sequence goes on from OY019134.1 coordinate 25,469,077, forward strand.
AGTATGGCGGTTGTTTTTTTTTTAAGATTCAGCGTGAAGACAAAAGCTCAACTGATTGCTTTGACAGATCATGAGAGACTGATTCTTCTAGTGTGATTCGCAACCACTATTGGCAGCAGCTCTGTCCACGCTATTTCTGGTGCGTTTATAGCTTCAATACGTAATCCTCGGACTATGGTATCATTTGCCTTCTCACACAAACCGTTTGCCTGAGGATGGTAAGGCGCTGTGGTTTGATGTTTGATCGATGCCGCACAAGGGAATCGACAAAAACATTTTGCTGTTAAGTTTGGTCCTCTATCACTGATGAGTACTTCTGGTGTGCCTACCTTACCACAAATACTACCGCAAGACACTCCAATTCAGTTGCGTGATATCGTTGTTCGTGGGTATTGAGACGACGTCAATGATAAGCCACAACACGCTTCTGTCCGTCATCTACAGGTTGCGTGAGGATTGCCCCAATGCCTACGGTGCTGGCGTCAGTGTAGAGAAAAACTGCTCGGTCACTTCTAAAGATAGCGATAACAGGTGCTGTTGTAAGAGCGACTTTAATTGCATCGAATGCCTGTTGTTGCTGAGAGCTCCACAAGAATTTTGCATCGCTTCTAGCTAGGCGAGTGAGAGGTTCCGCTAATGTGCTTAAGTCCTTGATGCGTCGTCGGTAGTAGTTCGCTAGGCCGAGGAATCGTTGTAGAGATTTGACACCTGTAGGAGCCTTATATTCCTGAACTGCAGCAAGTTTTGCGGGTGAAGGAAGAACTGTTCCGTCGTAGATGATGTGTTCTAGGTCCGATACGAAATGTTTCAAGTTCCAGTGATCAGAGCACAACGAACGGCCCTGTAAACGTTGGCGATAACTGCTGGATGGTTATCTGCAATCTTTCGAACGACGAGGTCTCCAACTTCAAATCCAGATGTCGGGTGGTTCCGATCATGTTGCTCCTTACGTATTGCCTTACCGGTGTCTGAACGTCTTACCGCTTCGAAGCGAGCTTCTTTTAGTGTGATAGATAGTTAGATATTTTATTTCTTGCATAGTATAACAGTGTATAAATAACAATAGTTGTGCTCTAGCTTGCTCAGAGATATAGTTTCTAGAAACTTTACTACTGAAAATTCAGTCACATTATGTTATAAATTGTTTAAAGAAATGAGTACGTTTGGAGGAAAACTATGGGAAAAAACCTCCATTTGAATTGAATATCACAGATGAATAACAAAAAATAATGTTTATATGTATATTACAGAGTAAAGTTTGGTAGATAATGAATAATAGAAACATATAATATACAACAAATATTGATAAATAATAAATAATATATAACAAAACATATAATATATAACAAATATTGATAAATAATAAGCAATAAATAATAAGTAATAAACAGTAGATAATAAATAATAAATAATATGAAATTAACAATAAATAATAAATAGATAATAAACAAGTATTAAATAGAGTATTTGACAAATGACAAGTATACAAATTATACTAGCTGTAAGTTTCTACTGAGTTCATTATCAGTAATACCGCATCTTAAGATAAAATTGTTATTGAGAACTTCAATCCTTCTTCCAATCTGTATAGCACCGGCTTGTTCATGAAGAATAAGGGTGGAAAAATCTCGAGGCAGATTAAGCATCATTTTAAGTACTTTGTTTTGCGCTATTTGCAGTCGCTTAATATGAGTTTTCGCGCAGTTTCCCCAAACTGGACAACCATAGGTCATCAATGCTTGAAAAATTACCTTAAAAATTATTATTTTCTTCTTTTTGTTGAGCAAAGACTTGCGATTGATAAGAAAGTAAAGTATTTTAATGAGAATATCAATTTTGGCTAACGTCTCACGTATATGATATCCGAAGGTCAATTTCTGATCTAAGTACACCCCAAGGTACTTTACAGTATCTACCCACGGTATAACATTGTTATCCAAATTGACATTACCAGTAGGTAAAAAGGAGCTTAATCTTCGTCTTGTGAAGAAAACAGCACAACATTTACCGACATTAACTTTAACTTTCCAATGTTTATAATATTCGAAAAATGTTTGAATTCCAGTTTGTAGATTGTTTTCGATCACAGAACCGTAAGTATGGGAAGAGTACAAAGCTAAGTCATCAGCATGCAGAGCAATTCCACAACTGGGCACATAAGGTAGGTCTGTCAGAAAGATATTGAAAAGAACTGGAGCCAGAAGAGAACCTTGTGGAACCCCAGCCGGAACAGATTCGGTGGAAGAGAACGCTCCATTAACGTAAGCCCTGAAGGCTCGCCCGAACAGAAAACTTTGCAGAATTTTAACTAGATATATAGGAAAATTCAATTTGAGCATTTTGTATATTAAGTCATCGTGCCATACTGAGTTAAATGCCTTTTCAATGTCGAGAGGGACAAGACCAGTCGATTTTTGGAGATTGAATTGTTCCTTAACAGTTTTACAAATTTTTAGTATCTGATGTGTCGTGCTATGAATTCTCCTAAATCCAAATTGTTCAGGAGGTAGCGTATTAGTGGCCCTCAAAAAATCTTCAATTTTGGTTTTAATGACTTTTTCGAAGAACTTACTAAAACAATTTAAAAGACTAATAGGTCTATAGCTTTTTGGATTAGTTGGATTCTTCCCATATTTAAGCAGTGGTACCACCTTAGCCATCTTCCATATTTTCGGAAAATAAAGCAGTTTTAAGCATGCATTGATTAAGAATGCTAAGTACATCAAGGCACCGGCTGGAAGTTTTTTTTATTACTAAATTACTTATTTTATCTAGCCCGGGGGACTTACGATTTTTGAGATGTAAGACTATGAACTTTATGTCGTCTACTGTTGTGAACTCAGTAGGAGGTAGTGAGATAACTGAGGTATTAAAGGCAGATACCTCACTTTCAACTTCAGCGTCGAAAGGAGATGAATAGTTAAAAGTTGTTGTGTGATTATCGAAGAAAGAGTTCGCTAATATTTCTGCTTTATCCTCGTTATTTAATATTGTTGCCCCATGCATTTCTAAGTTCAGGCAGTGGTTATCTTTTTTTCGCAAAATTTTTGCTGCGTTCCAAAATGGTCTTGAATTTGAGTCCAGCAGTCTTAGTTTACTGTTCCAAAGAGTGTTTCTATATTCGATTATTCGAATTTTGACCAGACGTATGAGAACGTTCATTTCATAAAAGTCGCTTAGTGATCTGTCTGTAATGATTTTTAATCTTTATTAGATTGATAATTTCCCGAAGTAGACTAAATACCCTTCTAGGAGTTGTTTTAAAAAAGACAGACGCGTGGATGCTCTCTGATATTTTTTTATAAAATGCTTCAATTCGATCGTCGATATCTTGGAAGCTATTTACGCCGGAAAGCTCTTTCGGAAAAGTGCGTAGGCTATTTGATAAATGGAATTTAAAAAAGTTCCAGTTAGCGTTTCTATAATCTAAATATTGCGCATTATTATAACTAGGACTAAGTAAAATATCACAGCTGATAGGAAGGTGGTCTGAACTAAGCGCATTGTGTACAATGGGAGTTGTAAGTAAATTGGGAACAGTAGTTATAAAAAAATCTAATGTTGCCGAAGAATACCTACTGCAGCTAGGGATGTATGTAGGACTGGGTGGTTACATTATAGTAAAATTATGCCTTAAGCATAAGTTATATAACGTGTTTCCCCACACATTTGCCCTTAAACATCCCCAACTTCGATGCCTACAATTCAAATCACCTCCTATGATAGCATTATCATAGCATAATAATCTTCTGTGGTAATTTTTCAAGCATTGATTTTTATATGCGTCACGTGATCCTCCAAGAAAATATACAGCAAACATTTTTAGAGAAGTACTATTATTGAGTTGAATTTCGACTCCAATACTTTCAAATACTACAGAGTAGGGTAATGGCAACACGTTATGAACAATATTTTTTTAACAAGGATGGCAGCACCACCGCCTCTTCCATACCGATCACAGCGATAACAGGAGTAATTACTACACTGAAAACGAATGTTACATTGTAGATCTGTTGCACAAATAAGACAGACATCGACATCCAGAGTGGAGAGAAAATTGAAAAACTCAAAGCCCTTGTTGCGAATGCCTCTGACATTCCAACATAAAAGTTTGAAATGTGACTGAGCATTACTTGACATTATTATAAAGATATTTACATGCTAGCTGAGCAATTACTTTAAACTGATGAGCTTTAGATTTATAATTTTCTAGCTCAGTAACCATATCAAACATTAAGGAAGATAATTCTTCATAAGAAAATAGGTCATTATTTGCAGGTGAAGAAAAGTTGAATCCAGCTCGCTCGTGAGTGGTATGTTGTCGGGTTAAAGATTGTTGCTTCGCCCAGTGAAGTTGATGTTGCTGCAGTTTGTTTGATGAGCGGGGGAGAGAAGTGAAGTCATCTACACTGTTGATATTGAAAGTTTTTGGTTCTACTGATGGTTTCACTTGTGGTCGCAATGAAATATGTGCGCGGGAAGGAGAATTTTTTTTATTGTTTTTTTGGATGACGTTTGAATAGTCGGTACGACACATGCAATTTTCATCCGTAGATTTTTGGTTGCCTCCACAGTTTGCACATTTGGATATTCCTGTAGAAGTGCACAGATTGGTTTTGTGGTTACCTGAGCAGTTAGCTTAGAAAGTTTTATTATTACAGTGCCTTTCTCCGTGCCCCCACATTTGACAATTGCGGCATTGAGTGATGCTTTTCTTAGCGCGGCGTTAAAATTCCCATCTCACCTGAGTGCAGAATATGGATTTAATGTTTTTTCTAAGATCAGAAAGACGATTTGACCCGTTCTCAAAGTAGATGATATAAAGAATTTCCACATATTTCTCATATTGTTTCTTTATGATTTTAATTTCGTTGCACTTGAGTCCGAGAGTGGTTAGTTCATTTTTGATTAAATCCAGCGGGTATTCATCGAGACCAGAAGAACTGACAATTATTTTCCTTTAATGCATTTAAGGTTGTTTTGTAAGAATCCATTGATTCCCAGAAAACTTTAATGCCTATAGAAATTTTTTTAACACTGTAGTCTGTTATTTCAAGTTCACTCAGTAAATTATGCACGAAATCGCAATTTTTCTGTAAGATTTTTATTGGTGGAATCGCAAGTTTCTTTGGCATTATTTGCTCCGATTCTTTGGTGCACATATCCTCCCCAAGATCAGTGTCTTTGTGAGATAGGAGAGGCAAAAATTTTGTACCGCGACGCAACATTTTGTTAGTTGAGGATGAAGAATCCTCAAGAGTAAAGGGGCGACGCTTCAGTATGGCGGTTGTTTTTTTTTTAAGATTCAGCGTGAAGACAAAAGCTCAACTGATTGCTTTGACAGATCATGAGAGACTGATTCTTCTAGTGTGATTCGCAACCACTATTGGCAGCAGCTCTGTCCACGCTATTTCTGGTGCGTTTATAGCTTCAATACGTAATCCTCGGACTATGGTATCATTTGCCTTCTCACACAAACCGTTTGCCTGAGGATGGTAAGGCGCTGTGGTTTGATGTTTGATCGATGCCGCACAAGGGAATCGACAAAAACATTTTGCTGTTAAGTTTGGTCCTCTATCACTGATGAGTACTTCTGGTGTGCCTACCTTACCACAAATACTACCGCAAGACACTCCAATTCAGTTGCGTGATATCGTTGTTCGTGGGTATTGAGACGACGTCAATGATAAGCCACAACACGCTTCTGTCCGTCATCTACAGGTTGCGTGAGGATTGCCTCAATGCCTACGGTGCTGGCGTCAGTGTAGAGAAAAACTGCTCGGTCACTTCTAAAGATAGCGATAACAGGTGCTGTTGTAAGAGCGACTTTAATTGCATCGAATGCCTGTTGTTGCTGAGAGCTCCACAAGAATTTTGCATCGCTTCTAGCTAGGCGAGTGAGAGGTTCCGCTAATGTGCTTAAGTCCTTGATGCGTCGTCGGTAGTAGTTCGCTAGGCCGAGGAATCGTTGTAGAGATTTGACACCTGTAGGAGCCTTATATTCCTGAACTGCAGCAAGTTTTGCGGGTGAAGGAAGAACTGTTCCGTCGTAGATGATGTGTTCTAGGAATTCTATTTCCGGTTGGGCAAAACAGCACTTTTCACGTCTCAATCTTACGTTCGCATTCGTTAAACGGCGGAATATTTCGCGTAGGAGCTTCACGTGCTGGCTTATACTGACGCTGTATACGATGGTCGTCTAAGTAAGGAATGACGCCATTGTTGATCAAGTCACCCAAGATTTGTGGCACGATTCGCTGAAAAGAACGTGGCGTATTTTTTAACCCAAAAGGTAATACGAGCAATTCGTATTGGCCGTCTGATGTGACGAACTACGTTTTTCCAATAGACTCTTCGTCTAATGCGATGTGCCAGTATCCCCATGCCATGTCTATGGTGGAAAAGACACGTGAAGTTGACAATTGATCGATGACGTCCTGAATGCATGGAATGGGTTCTCTTCGTCGATGGTGACTGCATTTAGCCGACGATAATCTATGCAGAATCGTCAACTTCCGTCCTTTTTCGGTACAAGAGTAACTGGGGAAGCCCATGGGGACGATGACCTCCGGATAAATCCTTTCTGAAGCAGTACTGCGATTTGGTTCCTGATTTCTTTAGTTTCTGTATCTGAGTAACAATATGGACATTGAGCGATAGGTTGCTGTTGCGGTAGCAGCCGAATTGAATGGTATACGTCTGGAAGTTGCCCAACATCGTTGCTTTCTGTAGAGAAGAGCTGCCGGTAATCATGTAGTATATTTTGAATCTGAGGATCGTTTGAAGCTCCTGGTGCTGTTGTGAGACATATATGAAAACGCTCGTCGGCGGGATCTATGGTGTAAACTAAATTGCGCGAGAAGTCAAGTTGAAGGCCAAATAGCTTACCCGTGTTAAGGTCGATGATGAAGTCGTGCGGTGAATGTTGCAACACATGTGCTGTGATTCTGGGAGTAGTCAAGCCAATGGTAAGGTAAAGTGTGAGGCGGCCGTCGCTAATTCTGTTGCCGTTGACGTGTGTTATGGCGATAGCTGAGTGCGGATCTATATGAACATTTAATTCTTTGGCGAGAGATGAACTAATGACATCGATAGTACTTCCCGAGTCGATGATTGCTCGTGTTGGTGTGTTATTGATCCGCACAGCTATGTCGATTAGTGGCGACCGCCCAGGAAGTTTTTCTGGATCGGGGTTTTGTCGAGTTCCGGTGTCTCTGTTGCAAGTTTTGTTGCCGTTACCTCGCTATCCGTTATTTGGGGTCTTGGTCGTGGGCATTCCCGGTTCCAATGCCATTGCGTCTCTCCCATCTGTGCACAGTTTCGACAAGGGGTAGGCGGTTTTTGTTTAAATCGTTGCTTGCCGTTTGTCTGAGTAGCCAGGACGATTCGTCGATGTTTTTGTGAGACGGATGAGGACTTCTGGGGTGTTGCTTGCCGTCCGACAGTTGCCTCTAGTTGTAGTGCGATTGCAAGCCAATCGACCGCTGTACTGGGTTTTGCACACAAGAAGAATCCACGGTACCGTTGGGGCATGCCTTCCGTTAGTTGAGCGACGACATCCGAATTTGCAAGCTGAGCATGTCGCAGGAGCCGCATTTTATCTTCGTAATAGGTGGTAACAGTCTCTGAAGGCTTAAGGAATCGATGTTGAGCCTCTACTAGTGGATTAGTTACAGCTGGTCCGAATCGTGAAATGAGAGCCTCGCGCACTTTTGTTCACGTGAGGGTCGCCATGTATGGGGCTACATCTGATGCGTACCAGTTGAGCGCATCATCCACTAAGTAAGCCATGAGTTCAAAGATACGTTCTTTATCCGCTTTGCCACGAGTTACAACTTCGGAAAGATTTCACCAAAGGTCCGCTCTGATTACCGTTTTATGTCCTCAGAATTTTGCTTGAAGTTGCCGTCCCCCGCAATGATTAGTGTTTGCGTTTGATGCAGAGGAAGTGCTCCGATGAATAACTTCCACTTCGGTGTCTTCTGTATCCGTCATAATGCTGTCGTTGCTCGGTTTTCAGTATCGTTTACCAGAACGTAGAACTTTCATGGGACTTCCGCCCTATCACGTGTTTCTGTCCAATAAAGATGGGACTGCTTTACGTTCCTAATCTTCTTCTTGAGCTGTAATCCTGGTCTGGAGATGCAATTCTGGATAGGCGCCTATTATTTTCGGCGCTAGTTGAAAATAAATAAAAAACAAAATTATTTGGAGTCTTATTTATTTCCTTAATTTAGAGGATCACGTCCGCTCCCATCCGCTGTCGGTTCCAGAAGAGGATCCCTCTGAACGTGTCATGATAATGACATTTCGATAAAAACTCTTTATAGATGCCTGCGCCTCCTATCGGCAGATAGGAAAAATAAAACTTGCTTGATGGTGACATCTCAATATTGTACTTAAAAATTATTTAACAAAACTATGCCCAAAGGCAATTTTTAAATTAGATACAGATTAGCTTAGATCCCCTGCTTATGGTTAGTAAGTTATATTTGAGAACTATTGTTAGGATAATTGTAAGCTAGTTTTAAGTATTTTCTAGAATCAAGATACTATTATTCAATACATTCAATAAAATATTAATTGAATTGTCAATTTATTCAATCAATTCTAAATTGGTTGTACAATTGTTGAGAACACACGAAAGATGATAACGGAAATCTTAATATTGCATCTTATGAATTCTTGAACTAAAATTATTACCGCTCAGGAACTTACGTCATCTTTCCTTCTGCCGATAAATCATCCCCTCTGGTTTGCGTAAGTGGGGGCATAGTTCCAGAGCAACCGCATCACTTCGGACAGCCCCAAATTCAATTCCGTCATCGCCTTCCTGAGATACATTTGACTAACGAAGTGTAAAGACCACAAATAGAATATAAGTATGGGACATTTAAGCAAGACCTTATACCCAGGTTTTCAGAGTCAAAGAACCGCCAACTTAACAGACTGATGACCAATCTTTAACTAGAGGACAGGTGTTTATCAATTTACCTGGTGAGAACGTTACTGACGATGGATGCATATCATGCCCAGTCACGTTCAGGGCATATTGTCCGGCAACTACGGAATGTCTCTCCCAGCTTTAGCTGAGATTGCAGACAGGATCATTGAGAACACATCTGCTCCTATAGTTTGTGCTATGCATATACAAGAAGCGAAGTTTGGTGTACACTTTGTCCAGCAATCGCAGATCAGTCTAAAGAAAATCTGTGCCCGTTTTCTTTAGACTGAGCTTCGAGTTTCTCGACCACACCACACAAACACCAATAGGACCATTTCGCGAAGAGAACTTTCAACTTTACTTGGGCCTATGGCGTACGATCAATTGGAAATTCTTAGTAGCAGTTGTCAAGACCGCAATCATCGGCGCTGATTTTTTGGCTCACTACGGATTAATCATCGATCTTAAATCTAGACGTCTAAACGATGCCAAATATTCCATCGTAGTAACCGTAGTAACTAACCACATCAGTATTTGGTCTCTCGAATGTGGATGATCAACCCGTTGCAGAATGATCACGACAACTTGCCGGTGAGAAGTGGTACCCGACGATGTTGAGAAGAGAGCTGTGACCACTCCACCACTTCTTTTGGAACATTCCCCGGTTCGGTCTCAAAAATGCTACGCAGACGTTCGAGCGATATATGGATAGAGTCCTTTTTGATTTGGACAACATATTCGACTACATCGCTGTATTCCTTGTATTCTCTGAAACAGCAGAGCTCCATCGCAAACATTTACGCGCAGTTTTTCGACGATTGGCAAAGTATGGTTTGAAAATAAACATAAGTGTTTTCGGCAAACCAGAAGTTACCCACATCTTGGGCATACAATAAATGGCACCGGATGTAAAGTATCTCAAGAAATAAATCAGGGTATCATGGTGTACCCCAAGCCTTAAACTATTTTCAAACTCCGCCGATTTCTTATGCTCCCATATGCAAATACCTATCAACGAGTTTTTTGAAGAAATCGAAGAAAAACCATCATCGGCAGATTTCAACAGATTTAAACTAAATCCGTGCCATAACCTTTCTCATCCAGGCGGCAGAGCTACAAGTGTCAAGCTTCGGCAAAAATACATCTGGCCGAACATCAAGAACGATCCACTGCAATGGTCTCAACTTGAATTGAGTGTCAGCGTTCCATGCCTCACGATTTAGCCGATTCGCTAAATGCCAACACAATTCCTCAAGCAAATCATCGCTTCGACCGTGATTATGATCGATCGACCAAGGAGGTAACCTTGACATAATAATAGCAGACACAGAACCACAGACATCTTTTCATCATACAGTCCAATGGGATGATTGATCGCTGGCACAGGTCTGTTAAACCAGCACTTATGTGCCATCCGAACATCAGATGGGCGAGAACACTTTCGAGTGTGCTCCTGGAACTTCGGCCCGCATACAAAAATGACAAAGGCGTCTCCAGCTGAAATGTTTTACGGGGGTTCAATCCGAACCCCAGGTGAGCTTTACACGAATGGTGAAATTCCTTCTTATCCACACGTCTTCCTTGAAATTCATCGCCAAAATATGAGTGACATACGACCAGTCCCAGCGGCCCATCATCACAGCAGAAACAAAATCTTCGTGTATCCGGCTTGGTGTATTCCTCGGCTGCGATGTTGTTCGGTAACCACTGCAAAAACCGAATTCACGTCCACATCCAGTTGTACGAATAATCACGGACCGACTATACTCCACCAACTTAGGAAGCAAGTTAAAAAAACATCTCCATCGATCGTCTATAGATATTCTAACGTAAAAACAAACACAAGCAACAGCTGTAAAGAAAAATGCAACGTTTGTTATGCAGCGTGATTTCACCGCTGGAGGGGGATAATATGGTAGTACTGTACTTACACAGAGTACACTACAGATGCAACTTCATTTCAACTAAATTACAGCGGATAAAAACATCTTCGGACAACAGACATTATATAGTGTACGCAGTAGAATATCATATTACGAATAACAAAATAAAATAAAATAAAAATAAAAATTAAATTATAGATAAATCAACGTGCGTTTATCTAAACAACTACAGAGCTTTGAAAGTATAAGATGATTCTCCAGGGAAGTAAACCAAAAAGATTTTCAATTTGAAGTCACGTTCGAATTACAATTCAATGCTGATATTCTCAATAACTGATGTATTTACTCTAGGATGTAAGGAGTGAATTATACTTTTTTAACTACTCTACCAGTCTTATTAATTCGAAAAAGCCTGTAACAAAGATGAACATTTTATTTCGTTAACGACATAAGCTCTAAACAACAAATAATTCAACAATAAAAGTAATGAATCAATCCAATAATTTTATTACGAGAACCTCTTGCAAAATAAGAGCTTAATTTCACTATCAGAATTGCTTGACATTATATAAGGTTTACAATTTTTCAATAGTTTATGTAAGGAGCAAGTATCCGTCCTGAAATGCGGCATTTATTTAAAAGTTTTATTATTTTACATTTGTTGTTTGGGGAAATTATTTTAAATAGTATAGTTTTAATCAGGGCAAGTATTTTGTTTTATCAATGTTAACATGCTGCACATTACTTGAAAAATTTTGTTAATGTTGAGTCATTGGCTTGGTTTACCATAGTTAAGTAAACCATTTTTTTTAATTTTTGATGAAAGTGATATATTTTGTGTGTGATATCGTTTTAGCATATTTTTGTGCCACTCTCTGTTTTGTTAAATTTATAGACTCCAGTCACTCACCCCTGTCTCTTCAGCTTAGAAAACAACCTCAGTGACATCGCGCACATGGTGGCATATCATGCCTTTATGAAATTTAATTGATCATGCAATTTCATTGACACTATATTTTTTTTAATTTTAATGTAAGAAGTAAATTAATTGTTATATATTATATATTGGATAAATCGACAGTCCACAGAAGGACCAGGGACTAGATTGTTTATCAACTACCCGTGTTGCGCGCTACTGTTCTCTCATAAGTAAAAGAGGACGACTTCAGTTTTTTGCCGACTTTGAACGGCGAAATTTGAGTTTTTTTTAGACAGTTATTACTGCCCTGAATGGAAGTAATTTAGCCGTGAATAGAACGAAGGTCCAACGGCGTGTGAGTGTCCACTCTATTACCCATTAAGCCACGGCGGTCACAAATTAATAATGTGTATCACAAATAGTTTGAGTCTGAAGTATTTTGGAGTAAAGTTCCAAACCCCTTATGCCAATATAGTAAAATTTCTCAAAAAGTATAAATATGATGATAGATTTTCAATTTAAAAAAGCCTTGCCCTTGTGGTTACGTTTTTCATTTAATTCTTTTTTTTTCAAAACAAATAATTTATATTCACACAAGTCGTGCACGAGAATGACATTTTGATTATGTGAAACTTGCTTGAATTTGTAAAAAGATATAGAATGTATAAGGCTAAAAAATTATTGTCCTTATTTTTCATCTCACTACCAGTTTCCAATAATAAGACATCTATGGTTTCTGTAGTGTGGTGAACTAAATTTCAAGGTAAACAACAAAATATTCTAAGATTACCGTTACAAAATAGAATTATTTTTATTAATTACATTAAAATTGCACATTGCTATATACAGTAATATATTTGCAGAGTATGTGTCAAAAAACTTTAACATTTATTTTTATTTAAAAGCACATTTCAATTTTTTGTTTAACTATATTTCATAATTTTTAATTACGAAATAAATGCTATGTATTAAGAAAGAATAAACCTAAAAATACTGAAAAAGCAAATATTCTAGCACCAATCATAGTACATTTATGAGGCAAAAAGGTATTTTTCGATATGTTTTTTTATATATGACTGTTGATTTTTGTGACTGCTGCGTTTATAGCCTTGGCGACATACTCTATATTATTATCATTTAATCCGCACATGTTTATTCGACCCGATCTAAGTAAGTAGATGTGATATTCCTCCACCAGAAATTTTACTTGGTTTTCTAAAAAAAACGAAAAGCAATACAATGAAGATCAATAAACAAATTGTTTTTTTCTAACTATCGCGGACTAAGGGGTTTTTTATACCCTTAGCTGATCGGAATTAAATCACAGCACAGGCCGAATGTATAGAGTAAGAGAGGGAACGGAATTGGAATGAGCGGCAAGTTGGGCTGGAAAGATCATTCCATATTCGTGTGGTGCGACTGAAGAACGAGTCTCTAAACTTAACTGTACGTCCGAAGGTGGGCTTAAGGGTGAATGGGTGAGCATTCCTAGCGAGGCAAGTATTGCGGTTGAATTCTTGAAAAGGAGGAATGACGCTGGCTAACTTATTAGAGCATTTTTGTTAAAATAGCGATAAAATAGTGATAGAGACGCAACATTTCGTCGATGTTCTAGCGAGTCGATTAACTTCGCAACATATGTATATAATTATTACCAATAAGTTTTATCGCTTGCTGTTGGATTCTCTTTAGTAGGTGCAGAGAGGTCTTAGGAGCACCGGACTAGATAGGAGCGTTATACTCAAGCTTTAGGCGGATGTACGCCTTATATATTGTTGCCAGGTCAAAATCGTTGAAATATTTCTGGCATCGGTTTCAGAAACCTAGACATTTTGTTGCTTTTTTATCGATCTCGAATGTGTGATCGTTCAAATTTGTTGAGCATCAAACTCATTGAAAGTTGAGTTGCTGTCCACGTTTGGATCAGAGTCTATAAACAAAGTATTAGTGGAATAACTGCTTACAGACATGGAGTTTTAACCAGAGGAAATTAAATTCCGGATTGGTAAGCAATATCACCACACACGAAAGTAGTGAGATCGCGAAGTGGGAAAAACAAAGGCACAAAGCTATGTCCAGGCAGGTTAGAATCCGACAAGGTGGTATTCTCACCTACCTGTGTTTCACTTAGCACCAAGTGCACTGGTTTGTAGCGGGAGAAGCGTGCGGAAGCTCACATCAACCCGGAATTGCCCTTGCAGTAACCAACTCCGAGTATGCAGTTGGTAAAAGCAGAATTTGGAAGTGTAAATTTTACAGCTTTACAACATGTGAATTTTCAGAAAATCATCCTACTAAAAGGGATAATTAAAATGTTCGAATGAAACATTTGAATATAAACAGTCAACTTCTCCAAGTCGAACTTTCTTTAACTTGAATTTCCCTCTAACTCGATTTTTTCTCACTTTATTTTGGCATTCCCCTCAATTTTATATTCAAAAATTCATCCTCTGAGTCTAACTCTCTTTAAGTAGAAAATCTCTCTTACTCTTCGAAACATAATCAAAAGTGGACTGTCTATTCGTTATGTCGTTAGTTAGGCTCCAAACTATCAGTTTTTAATTTAAAAGCAGTGATGTTTTTCTGCTTCAGTTTGTGTTGGAAATCTTTAAAAGAGTAACACACAGACAGCTGCTCGTGAAATTCCAATTGAAAGCATTTGTTCATGTGTTGATTAATTCAACAGATTAAAATAAAGCCATTAGATATTAATATAAAACTCTGTTTAGTTACTTGAAAAATCGTTTTTTAAAAAGGTATACACTCCAACTGTAACCTTATGTAACAAGTTTCTATGAATGAATTCTCCTACTACACCAAAGTGAAATTAATTATAAAGTTCAAAAGGCTACGTAACCAAAAAAATTGAATTTCTTGAACTTACAGAGCCTTGAGACGTTGTCATTCTGGCATCTGCCAGTCGATGACAAGGAAAGGAGGCTGCTGTGCAATAGTTGCACTAAACGTAACTCAACGAACACTTCCCCCCCATAAAAGCCTCAATTTTTATTATTTACAAAAGTAAAAAATAGTAAGGGGCCTTTTACTTTAAAATAAAAACTCTTCACCTATTTGTTTATATTTAAACAAACACACACATATATGAGTAGCATTAAATTCTGCTTGTTTCTTCGATTAGAAGTTTATAATGAAAAGATATGTGAATATATAAATTAATTTTAATTTGCCAACCAATTCATTTCCCTGGGGCTTTTCAGTTTTACGTTTTTTAAAGTTTTGATAATTTCATGGTCAATTTAATTTAAAAATTTTCGGACAGTTACGTATTGATGTCAAAAACAATTTTAATTTAACATCCTTTGAATACTATTTAGCAATTGTAGTTACCTAGTGTAAACATCACCCATTCTCAAATATGGACTATATAATAAAATTCGTATATTTTGAAAGGAATCTTATAGTAATTTAATTCCAATAAGGCAAAAATGCATGTTAAATAATAGACTAATCACAAATTTTATTAACCTACCATTTAATCCAGTATAAGAAAACATTCCGATTTGTTGAGTTATATGTTCCCAGCTTCCAGGTGTCCCCAATTCAATTAAAAGTTGTAACAACTTCTTCCTCATTGTGCTTATTCTTCTAGACATAGTTTGTATACAATCCATCCTATGAGGTATAAAGGGATTATAATAAAAAAATATTATAATAAAAAATGTTTGTATAAAAATATGCATCAGTTTAATTTTGCAGTTAATAAAAACAATAAATTTATTTTTAGATTGCGTACACTTTAATTAGAATTATAAGATCTTCTTCTTCTTCTTCTTGATTGATTTAATATGGGTATGGAAAATATATCACTCCCTCGCAGTTGATAATAATTTATTTCTCTTTCAATACTCGTAATTTAAGTAAACTTTTTTATATTTTTAATGTCCGCAGGCTATTATTATAATTATCTACTTGCGAGACCGATCCCTAACACAACATTGGTTGTTTGTCATTTTGGAATGAAACGACGTTAACGAAACAATGGTAACAACGACGAACATTTTGTATATTTTTGTAATACATATTTCAAAATAACAAAAGGAATTCAGTTTTTTATACATACCATTCTTGTCGAAGTTCAGGACTGTTTAAGATTGTTGAGACAATTCTACTGCCAAAGGCCGGAGGGTTTGAATATGTCATCCTTACTAAAAGAGTGAATTGAGAATGTAGTGCTTCTTTCGTTGATTGAGATTTTTGAACCACTGTCAAGTTTCCAACACGTTCACCTATAAAGTAAATAAATTACATAAAAGTCATAATAAATTTTAAGACACACTTTGTTTCCGCATAGATATTGAAACACAAATCTAGTTAATGACAAACAAATGTAAATCTTGAAAAAATAGGCATAATCAATAGAGCTTGTCGACATTGTTATTATAGAAAGTATTCATTTGGACACAATAAAAGTTATCTAAAATTAAAGTATAACATAATTTGTGAACGTCGATTGCCGCTTTTCAACAATATTGTTGGAGATAAATTGGTCTGGTTGTTTCGCTCGAAGTTGACGCAGACGTGATGCAGGGTTCAGTTGCATTCTAAAAAATAAAGGAGACTGTCACGGAAAAACGTATGTCAATGGCTACATCAATTTTGAAAATAAATGATTGTACGGCCTTGAAAATAATGAATGGGCTCGTCGATTTTTACTTTTCATTTCAAATACAATGTATCATGAGACACTTTATCATTATTTGTAATCATTTCATTATATAAAATCAATGCTCACATTTATTAAAGATAAATGTTTGAATAATCGTATTTCCTTGCTCTTAGAGGGAAAAAGTGAAACAGGTTGAAGAGTTACGTGTTTCGGCAATCAGCAAATTTCTATATTCTGTACTAAAATTTTATATCGTTACACATATAATAATACTTACAGTACAATCCAAAGTTCTTTGCGAAAGACTGTGCAGCAAATAGCTCAAAACCCATTTCGGTAAAGTAACGTACAGCCCATGCATCGTTATTAGGGTCTCCACTAGCAAACCCTTGATACGCGGAATCAAAGAACGGAAATAGTTTTTTTGATTGCATAACATCTGCAATTTGTTTCCATTGTTCTTTAGAAGGATCGCAGCCCGTAGGGTTATGGGCGCAAGTATGTAATATTATAACTGCACCCTCGGGAGCTTTATTCAAATCAGAAATAAATCCGTCAATATCAATGCCACGTTTTTCTTGGTTCCAATACCGATAACTTTCTCCGGTTTGAAACCCAGCTGCGAGGAAGACACTGCGATGGTTTTCTAAAACAATTCTAACTCATTATTTGTTAAACCGTGTTAAATCTGCTTTTCTACATACCCCAAGTTGGATCTGAATAATAGAAACATGTTTTCCCCAATTTTTTTGCCAAGAAATCTGCTCCCAGACGTAAGGCCCCTGTCCCCGAAAGTGTTTGAATTCCA
Organism: Eristalinus aeneus; assembly: GCA_955652365.1. NCBI lineage: Eukaryota > Metazoa > Arthropoda > Insecta > Diptera > Syrphidae > Eristalinus > Eristalinus aeneus. The sequence goes on from OY019134.1 coordinate 25,486,258, forward strand.
AATGCCTTTAATATATAAAAATAAAAATCATATAAGAGAATGAGAAATAAAATTAAATAAAGCTGACAACTGAGCCTAAGACAACTGTTTATTAAATATGCCGTGTCTAAATTCGATTTGGCGATATTGGCCTAGCGATCTTGTAACAACCAAACGCACTTTACTTTAGATCGTCAAATATTTAGATTGCGATGATGAGCTGTGCAGTAGACTGTGGTTTTTAACAGATTTGTCGAAATAAATTTTTTAATCCTTTTGCAATCTAAAATGGAATTGCTAACGACTTTGGCAAATATACGTTCTTCTCTGTCGCTGATTTTTCTTTTTCTGCCTCACCGTCACTTCACCGCGCCTTTCTGGTTATTAAATAAAATGTAGAATTTATTGTTTTTTAGCACGCAATCTCATACGCTAATAGATATTATGCCGGTACGATAAAAATATGTTTTATAAATCTTAAGCAAATTCTTAAATAATTTTCTAAAATAATAACTAGGATATAATTTCGCAAACTCAGTAAATGCATATTATTACCCTTTTTTCGGCTAAGGCAGTTGAATTTTCTCCTAGAAGAAGTTTAGTTGCCGCAATCGTAAACGAATCGGTCCCTTTATAGGAGTGTTATAATTTAATATTGATGTATTAATAATTTGTGTTCAATAATTTACCACAAACAGGCAGATACTCGTGGTTTATGGATTCGTCACTAGCAATTTTTATTTCAGTTTTTCTTACAACAGGTAAAACCCATGGTTTTCCGTTCACATCACGATAGGCTGCAATTATTTTGAAAAAAAAAAAAAAAAAATTAATAACATTATTGATTGAATTAAGTAGAAATCATTAACTAAAAAGCAAACATGTAACAAAAAAGACAAATTTCTGATTATTTTTAATTCGTCTTATTTATAAAATCAAAAAAAGGTCGCCTCTTTGCACGAGCACTTATCAAATTGTGTAAATTATAAAAACTAATGAGCATTTAACACATCACACGAAAGTTAGAGTGAGTGAAATACTGCGGCCAGCCTGTCAGGATTCCAGCAAGGTGTCTTTGCAGACACCTGTTTAGTTAGGAGAAGGGCTTTCGCACATTGAGGATATATGCAGACTTTAAGTATCTTAATAAAATAGACCTGCGTCACAATTATTCTTAACCACTCATTAAAGACAAAATGATGGACTAAAATGGAAAAAGTTTTATACAAAATACAAACAATTGTCCCAGGAGTTATGTGATAGTTGCGTCGTCTTGTTAAAACCACAGCTTCTGTTGTGCAATTATTAATTTAATGATGAAAAATTCAGTGATCATCGCTTGAAAGCGATCACCAATGACTAACGTTCTGATATGCATTGTTCTTAAAGATGTACGGACTGATACTTCAAATTTCATCAAGATCGATCAAGAGTTTTAAAAACTACAGATTAGTTTCCGCGTTCCACATACAAGGGCACAACTGAAGGAGGCCGAAGAAATTGTTTCTCCAATATGATAATGACGGAAATTTGTATGACCTTGCCCAAGAATAAGAATAAAATCTAAATCAAAAGAGTGTGCTATCAGCAAAAAATCTAAAGTAAAAGAGTGTACTATTAGGAGACAAACAGTCGTTCACAGATTTCCGCGGAGTATGCAAATATTTCGACTACGCAAGAGAAAACAGTGTTTTTAACAGAAACAGAACTAGTAAAATCAAGTGGGACCGGAAACGCCGATGGTAGAGCGATAGTTCTAGAAAACCAACAATCCCGGGTTCGAAATCCGAGAAAAAAGAAAGACAAGTGAATGTAAAGAAAAGAGTGACGAGCGACCCGAGCTAAGCGAATCCATCGACATTTAAACATCGGTGAGGTCAGGCCGCCATACATAATGTTCCTCCACTTCCAGTTCACGGCGAAGAAAGCAGCTGAAAGAGCAGCAAAACAAAAGAGTACAAAGAGAACCTGAAGCTGCAAGAAAGGAGCGAAAAGAGTTAGAACTACAGCAACAATAGCAACCAAAGCTGACACAGTATGTCACATTTAAGGCAGACCAAATGCCGAGGCAACAACACAAGAAACAGCAGGACCAACATCGTGCTACTGTTTTCTCACGAGTAAAAGGGACCTACCGTTTTTTGCCGACTCCGAACGGCGAGGTTTGAGAAGTTTTTTCTTAGACAGTATTACTCTATTATATTATATTAACTTGGCTGTAGCAGCCAGCAGCCTTTTGTTGTTCTCTACATCTTTTAACTTCTAGTTATTCTTCTAGTAAACAATTCTGCTGTTGTGCACCACTAGTTAATAATTATTATTATTATATGTAGAAATAAAGTCATATCAGAACGTGGATCACCACACGAGGAACTGTTTAAATACGGTAGGGTATGGTTTCGGTAATACATGCCCCAATTAAGCTGGAGATCCAAACGCATCCTTATGATTACAATAAGTTGCGCTGGCCACGTTTCTCTAGAACATTAATGAGAAAAATAAGCTCGAATGTTCACATCCTTCTACTAACAAAAACCAAATGGACGAAGGGGTTGATGTGTATGTCACACAGATGGACGAAGTCATTAAACGGGCAATGGACAAGACGAGCTCCCAGTTAGCACAAGCCGATTGTGGCGACATCTATCGGAATGCTTCCATCGACTTCACGTGCAAAAAAGGAAACATCTGTCAAAACTTAAACTCCCGCACAGGCGGTTTATGGATCGACAGAGTGAAGAGATTCACTCTCTGAAGTCTCTGATAAAAGTACTCCAACAATTAATCCGGCATAATTTCTTTTTTTTATTTAATATAATATTTGACTAAATTCTACCTAATATTCAAATCTTTTAAACATGTTATTTTTTTCATATAATAAAGAAAATTACATTTTACAAATATATTTGTTTGGAAAAGTATGATTTTATTGCTAGTCAAGCATTTAACAAAAATAATTAACTTTTATTTTACAGATACAACAGATACAATGTATTTGTAGATTAGGGATTTTGACAGAGTTAGCTTAATGTCTAAGAAAAAATTATAAAGAAGATGACTGAAAGAGGAAATCACGGCGGGAGGTCGTCGGGAATATGTAAGAAGACCAAAGAATGAAGAAAATAATCTCCGTTATACAATTAAAACTGTTAAACACGGAGAAGCAAAACTAATGATTTCTCATGTAATGGGTTTGGGCCTATATATCCTATCAAGGGTATAATGGACAGTGCTGAGTACGCTTAAGATTTAGAAAAGGTTATGCTGCCATATGCCGAGGAGGAAATGCCACTGGATGGGTTATATCAACAAGATAATGACCAAAAACATACGTCAAAACGGGCAAAATCTTGGTTTGATGAAAAAAGAAAAACCGTTATGGAGTGGCCAGCACAATCCCTTGACCTAAACCCCATTGAGAACTTGTGGGGCGATGCTAAAATTCTGTCCATGATGCCAAACCAAAAAACGCCAAGGAATTGTGGGAGGTAGTGCGAGACTCATGGTAAAAAACAAAGGCTTTGCTACTAATGGTAAGCAGCAAATAATAATGACTTCATATTGTTTCATTGACTTCTGTTGTCTAGGCACAGCATAATTCTAAACAATGCTATTTTTATGAACAACTGCGAAATATATATACAATATGGAAAAAGAAGAAGATATTTTTAATGCGTGCAGTTTAGTCTTTTTGGGTTATTTTTTGTCTCGAGTAATAACTCTTTTCTTTTTTCAAAAAAGTGAAGTCGATAAACATTTTGAAACGGTCATAATAATTGTTGGCGCTACAGTCCAAAAGGGGATCAGGGCCTAGCTTGCTCATCAACTACTCGTGTTGTGAGCGCTACTGTTCTCTCACCTACAGTCTACAGTTTTTTGGCGACTCCGAACGGCGAGAAGCTTTCTTAAACAGTTATTACTCTTTGAGTGTTGTCAGTAGCTCGAAAGAGGTGGTGCCGTGAAAAATTCGAAAAATTGGTGTTGTGCTCGGAGTCGAACCTAGACCCTTCGGCGTGTGAGCGTCGCACTCTACCTACTACGCCACGGGGAACGGTCATAGTGAGAAATAATTGTAGAATTGTAGTACGTTGCTAACATCTCCATTCTACTGGATAACACTAATGGAGTAACAAACATGAAAAACAACTGTCAACGGAGGCACAATCGGGAACACAAATTAATCAAGCATAAAATCTAGATAAAAGTGGATTAATAATAATTGTTGGCACTACAGTCCATAGGGGGACCAGGACCTAGCTTGCTCATCAACTACTCGTGTTGTGCGCGCTACTGTTCTCTCACGAGTAGAAGGGACCCACAGTTTTTTGCCGACTCCGAATGGCGAAATTTGAGAAGCTTTCTTAGACAGTTATTACTCTTTGAGTGTTGTCAGCAGCTCGAAAGAGGTGGTGCCGTGAAAAATTCGAAAAACTGGTGTTGAGCTGGGAATCGAACCTACACCCTTCGGCGTCTGAGCGTCGCACTCTACCCACTACGCCACAGCGACCACTTAAAAGTGGATTATCGTTCGTAAATTCATATTTATTTAAAAAAAAAAAACGTCCGACGCGGAATACTACCTGTTTGGTCAAATAGAACCAAGTAATGACGATTGTATTCATTTAAATCAAACCTAAAGAGAACCATGCAAATAAATTTCTCCGACAAGATAAACTTTCTTTTTTAAGAATGAAAAACAGTCGATGAATCTCCGCTCAGAAGATCCTAGGTAAGACGAACTAAATTCCAGAAGCGTTTTGTCTTTGGAAGTTTTAAATAAAGTCTGCATAGAGGAAAAATACTCTAGGTAGTATCCACGACTGCGAAAATCCGTCACTGTTTTCAAAGATTAAACTTCATCATTCTAAGGATGCTACTGTAATTCCAATATGTAGCCGACTGAAGACAACAACCCTACGATTCCGTCCTTCCACCACCACCAAAGGCAGTAGCGGAACGCGTAGAGTACTAAGAACATTTGTGATACAAATGCTCAGAACCTATTCTGCGGCAGCAGCAATCCCAACAAGAGAGGTTCACATCTTATAGATTTTATACCATCGTCTTACCTAAACATACACAATATTGTCCCCCAGCCAACCTTTGTTACGAAAACAGGACGGAATGTGATCGACTTAACGCTTTCCAACAAGTATCTTAAGGAGATCACAAACTGGAAAGTTCTGGCAGAACTGTCTATCTCAGATCATAGAAAATTTTGCAGGAAAGTAGGAATCCCAGAAAAACCAACATTAGTTGTTATGGTTTAAGGAAGAGTTAACTGCGTTGAACGCTATCTAAGCTCAGAAGAAAAAGTAAGCTTGAGGAAGGTGTTCAAGCTCTGAAGAAGACTAACCAAATACTTCGAACTGGCATGCTAAGTCAAAAATACCCCCTTCTCACCTCTTTCGTTTTGTAATGCGGAAATGTAGACAATTCAGCAGGAGAACCCAGAAAAAACAGAATACAGGAACCCAGAAATTGATCTCGCTCATGATCAATCTGGAGAAGGGCTAGAACTTTTACCAATCAAAACGGAATGAATATAAGGCAACAATTCGAGCTTGTAAAGTGCCTCCCGTAGAGACTTTTGTGGAAAGAGCGAAAGAACTGGTGAAACCTCTAGTTTGGTGCAGTCAGGCTAAACACATTAAAAATAACATTTCGTATACTGAATCAAACACTCACTTTTAGGCTTAAAACAGGGATCAACCCTTGGAAGTACTTACTTGATAATCCAGGAAAACAAATTTTTCCTTAATTTAGCCGGCAGACTTAATTCGATAAGACTTGACTATTCAAGTCAAAAAACGGATATTCAGAATCGAATGACCGAATTTGGAGTTTTTCAAAATCGGAAATCACCCAGTAAGTGGCTGATTAGTTTTCATGTAAAGTACTTGAGTGAAATGAATAAAGGTACCCGTAACGTATCTTTATTAATTTGTTGTTTCTTCTGCTATGCTCGCATTAGACTTGGAAAACTTAAAGGTAGTAAAGAAACTTTGAATAAAATAAATACATATCTGAAAATCTTTCTATATTTATTTTCTATACTTCTATGCGAGTAATTGAAATCTAGGGGACCAGCAATGTCTAAGTATATCGAATACAACACAAGACTCCTTGAAACATATTGTGTTTGCATTTTTATTACAAATAAAAATTCAAGAATCAACAAATGTGAAAAATATTCGTAACACACAAGCAGAGTAATTAAGAGTAATTATTCATCTCACAGACTAAGTCAAATAAACAATTATTCATGGAAAAAAGAATCGAAACATTGCGGACAAGGAAGGCAAATGCTGCCTTACGTCTTAAGATTTGCAAGGCAATTGTTTTATAAGAATTATCCGCGAAATTTGTTTTCCTCTTTAATGTCAAACTTATGTAATTCAAATATATATAAGGTCTCACTAATGACATGCATATGGACAATCGAACCGCAATAGTGCTTTGAAGATTACGCTATATTTAAGAAAAAAACGCATTCCGAGTGAAATATTCTGTGGTGTGTTTAGAGTTTCGTTGAATTAATTTTCGACTCATCGACATTCTACTTTACAAGAACAGCAATGATGTGCAAATTAAGGATGTAAACACCATTATAATGATATCGTATTAAAAATAATACAACAAAATCTTCTACTACCTGTTTAAAACTGTCTTTTCACACTGATCACTCCACGGGATTTCAAATCGATCGGACTTTTAAATCACTAATCAGGCTTTAAGCCATTCATGACCAACATACAGCTTTATTAGATTAAGCAGGCAGTTGTGTCAATTCTTTATTTTATGTCCTATATACACACATGGTGGCCGCCGTGGCGTAGTGGGTAGAGTGCGACGCTCACACGCCGAAGGGTCTAGGTTCGATTCCCAGCTCAACACCAATTTTTCGAATATTTCACGGCACCACCTCTTTCAAGCTGCTGACAACACTCAAAGAGTAATAACTGTCTAAGAAAGCTCGTGAGAGAACAGTAGCGCGCACAATACGAGTAGTTGATGAGCAAGCTAGGCCCTGGTCCCCCTCTGGACTGTAGCGCCAACACTTATTATTATTATTATTATTATATATACATTATATACAAACACAATTTTTTTGTAAAAAATACGTATGTATAAATATATGTTTAATATACATGTATATATATACTCCATTCTATACACGAATTCTTGATTCACTGCTTTGAAGTTGTTCAGTATTTACATTTTAAATGCTTCTAAAGTGTAATCAATTTTATAGTTCTTTGAGTAATAATAAACAATTTATTAACCGTTTCCCGAAAAATAACCTTTCTTGTTTTTTATTAAGTATTTATTTGTATGTGAAACGACAGTTGCTTTGCTAACCAAATCAATATAATTTATTATATTTTTATATAGTATGCATTTTATAAGGTATTTTATTGGTGGAGTGTAAAATTTAACAAAAAATATCTATATTTAACTTATGGTATACATATGTATGCATACTCAATTAACGGCTTGGAAACAAAACAATTCCAATTAAAAGTTTTATAATCTTTTCTTTATATTTTTATCTAATCTATAATGATCATTAATTGCAAGGTAGGAAATATAGACACAATTTTGTTTTTCAATGCTTTTTTCGTGATAAGAACGAATTCATGCGTACAATTAACATTCATTCAAATATTCACTTACATATTTATTGACGTTGAAAAACTATTCAATTAAGATCAATTTGAGTAGCACTGCTCAGTTTTGATACATACGTATTCACTTAAATTCTACTATATACAGATGCATTCAGGCAACCCAATGAACAGTATGTTACGTGCGGTTCATATGATTCTATGTGATTTTTAATTTTAACCTCAATAACCTTGGATGACGTATTACTCGTGGAAGAGGAAGTATTTTAGTGCAATAAATGATGAATTATTAATTTATTTATTTATTCACATACCGCCCACGCCAAGATTAGTTTTTTTTGGATGGCTATCGTCCATATAAGCTCTATTTAGAGCAAAGACCTCAATTGCCGGTCCTCTTTCAACACTTTCAAAAATTGACATTCTCCGACTTAAGTCACCACTTGGCACGCAAACACCTAATGAACAGTTGAGTATCACCGGTCACAACTCGGTTTTGTTTGGTTCTTTGAATGATTGCTAAAAAATCAACCATAAAGAGATGCTAAGCAACGGTTTGCAAAGTGAAAGGTTTGACAGACAATCATAAATTTTGAAGTTAAGTACAAGCTTCATTGTTACCAGGGATGAATGAGGAAGGAGACGCACAGTTTACAGCTAATTGATCAGCTAATATACACTGGCTTTTTACGAACTTTGACGGTTATTTACGAATTACTGTTAAGTGTTCACAAGATCAACGAAATAAAATCAAAGGGTGGAAAAAGAGGAAGCTGTGGATCTCTATCAGTTATTGGTCCCTGATTTTTACATTTAACAAATCAAAATGATACAAAGCAGACACCAATAGGAAGACAGTCAACGCTTAATTCTACCGCCATTGAATTCATTTTGATAGCGTTTTTTTTTATAATATTTCCACTCTTTTAACAGCTGAATCACAGACAGGGTTTAATGTTTTTATATTAGAATACGTATGAGCTGCCTATATGGTGGGTACGGATGAAACTGTTTTAAGTTAGTTTTTAGTTTTTACTTAACTTTGAAATTCATGATTGTCTGTCAAACCTTTTCCAAATGTGCGACTTTTGTGCATGAGTTACCCTCTTGTTTTTCTACACATTTCATAAGTTATAAATTTGAATGGTATCATATCCATTTATTAGAATTAAATTCCATTGAAGGTTTCGACTACACTAACTTAAGAAAACAATTTGGAATATGTCTTACGAACGCGTTATGTGAGCCACACAAGATAACTGGAGAATTCAGGCTCTGACACATAGAATCAGTTACTAGCGTGAGCGTCAGCTTTACTTTGACAGATGCATAGAAATACATGTATTGAATTTCAAATTAACATTTGCTCAGTGGGCAATTTACGGGTTTTTGAAACCAGAGAAAGTCAACTCCCTCGCGACCCGCCATTGAATTCATTGAATTCAGGTGTTATAATCAATAAAACAAAAAAAGAAACCTAACCCAAAAATATATATTAAACATGTTTAGCGAAGTCAAAATAAAAAGAATAATAATGAAACGAATATATATATCGCGAAACATTTTTTTCTAATTTAACTCAGAACTAATATGTATGACAATTGTTATACATTAAATATACTCAAAACAATTAAGTTGGTTCCAATGAGAACGTTTTTACAGATTTAAGATTCCCTTTGCGTACTATTTCAATAAGAACAAAAATAATATCAGACATAATACAATTTTAAACAACAATGATATACAACTATAGAAAATGAGTTATAGAATTTAAAACCAGTAGCTGTTTTCCAGTGTTTTCTAAAGTTTATTAGTTCATAAATACTTTTTAATAATTTATTGCGTTTCAACTAGTTTATGTATTTATTTTGTTCTTGAATTAATCAAAGTTTTAAGAATATTGCTTTTCTTCTCTCCTTTAATTCAACTCTTCAGTTTGAAGAGTGAGGAGATCCACCATACAGGCAGTTCACACGTATTCTCATTTAAAAACAAAACAAATCCTGTCTGTGAATCAGCTGTTAAAGGAGGGGAAATGTTATAAAAACGCTGTCAAGATAAATTCATGGTCGTGAGACGAGGAAGATGACTGTCTTCCTATTGGTCTCTGCCCCAGAAATGGCAAAGTATAAGTAGCAGTCACTTTTAGAACAAAGAATATTATCCGATGTCTAAATACATCCCATTGTACAGTAAGATACCAAAATTAATGATGAAATTGTTTCTGTCAATTGCTTTATATTAAGTACTACCCATCATTGGTAAACAAATTTTAGTCCTCAAATTTTACCCTTTTTTATGCTTCTAGATGATATGTGCGTATATTTGATGGATATAAAGATGGCGGCGGAGAGATTTGTAATGTTCTTTCAATTTCATCTACTACTAAATACGCGTGATTCAATCTCTCGATATTAACGATATTTATTTTTCTTTTAATTCATTTTATTTCCATAAATAATAGGTAACAGTTTGATTTTTTTTTGCGAAGCCATAGAGGCTTTTCTGCAAAAGATTGCGTTTCATAATTTATAGAACAAAATTTAGAAGCAAGCTAAGTTTGGAATTGGAGTAATTTGTTTTGAAAATATTATAACTAAGAAAAGTTGACATTTGTAGTTGGTATTGTTATTAATGAATAAAGTGTTATTTAAGAGCAATTTAAGAAAAAAAATTTTATCACATTTTTTCTAATACTCAGGTTTTGGATACTTCTGAGTTCTTGCGGAATACCGTTCAAGATGTGAGGTACACTGCATTTCAGCTTTCGTCTTCCATAATTGTTATTAAAACGAGGCTTATAAACCATGCCTTGAGCCTGCCTTCTGGTTTTGATTTCATGTTGAATTGGCGTTACAAATCGGTTGTCATGATAGTACTCCAGTATAAGGGTCATCTTGTAGATATCTTCTACTGAAAGTACTTTGAAACGCCGCTGCTCTAAAGGGTTGTGCTGGGCACGAGCTTCGATCTTCTTTAGGGCTGACTTCTGAAGTTTTTGAATCTTCTGGATATGTGTCACTGTACCTCAGTTTTGATTCAACAATGGCAAAATATACTTGTTTTAAGACATCATTAGTGGCATGGTACTGTAGATAATTTAGTGCGTATAAAGATCGTCTTAGGCTTCCACAAAGTTCATCTATGTGCATATACCACAGGAAGTTGCTGTCAATGGTAACTCCCAAATATCTATAATTTGCTACCGTTTCGATAGGACTACACGTGGACTTAGGACATTGTTCTTTCTGAATTATATTTGTGACTGTGTAGCCTTAAATTGAGGACTTCGAATGTGCATCATCTTCGTTTTAGTTGCATTTATTGAAAGGCCGTGGTCACGACACCACTTCACCGCGTTGTCGAATTCATCCTGCATAGTTTCAAGTGCTATCTTCAAAGATCTGTGACGTGCCACTATTGCCGTGTCATCTGCATATGCGAATGGAACCACGCGAGCAGTCTGCCATTAGCCCTCTTATAACAATGTGTTCCAGAACTTCAATTAGTTTCCCGTGGTTCAGGGTATCGGAAGCTTTGCTGAAGTCGACAAATAACACCAGGATATGATAATTTTTATTAAGGCTTTCATTAACACAATTCGCGAATTCCCCTAATAACTTACAAGTACTTTTATGCCTCTGGAAACCGTACTGGCTTGGGTTTATCAGAGAATTTTTCTAAATGAATTCTTGGAACCTTTTGTTATAACCTCTTCCATACACTTTTTAATTACCGGCTATATTGATATTGGGCGATAATTTTTTAGTTCGATTTTCGCACCTCCCTTATAAATCGGTCTGATCACTGCGATTGAAATCAACAGCAAAAAGTATCGTTTATCCTATTATTTATTTCGTGATCGATCTAATTCCCGTTTTGGAGTATCATTTTGTAAAAATATATGTACACGTATAAAGATCATAAATAATATATTTGATATGATGTTTAGCAGGAACTGGCTTCAGATTTCGCTTGTGCACAAGAAACTTTTCAAGAAAGATGTAAGAATTGGATGGGTGGTCTTCATTCGTATGCGCCTCGAACAGTGCAGACTGGAATCAATGGTGGGAGATTGACCTATCGTCCTATTTTTGAACGCTTGCACATATCATAATGAATTTTTGTTTATTACTGGTCATTCATAACGTTGACAAATTAGATGTGTTCCCGTACCCGAAACAAGCAACATAAAACAGTAAAAAAAAAACGCAAATCAACCCATGTCAGTTTCCGTACGGCGTATGCCCGAAAAATGTGTTTTCTGTCAATTGAGCGCTTTCTCTTGATAGTAAAATATTTTCCCTCCCTACACATTTCAACCCAAGAAATTTTTGTGGATAGGTTGTTGGTTTTCTATCAAATTAATTGGTGTGCGTACATAGATGAGTGTTCCCATTATCTTTGTTTATGAGTCTAAAATTTTGTTCTTGTTTTTGTTTTCTGTAGCGATAAAATGAAATTTTTTAATAATATGCTTTACACAGTTGGTTAAGATGCGTTCAATCTCTCTGAGAGAGTTTTACCCCCACTTCTTAATATATGATAGACTTCAGAATTTGGTACATAAAGTACTGGAACACACCTATTATTTTACAGCCAGACTTGCTTCCGGGGTGCAATAAATTGTGAAATGTGTCAAATACATAAGTGGTCGGATTTCGTTGTGTTAAATTTCAGAATAGATGTCCTGTAACTGTGGACAGAATGCTTATGTTTGTATTTTCAGACATGTATTGCATTTGACGAGTTGTTGAAAACAGATCTACCAAATGAAGCATCGTCATCTTGAAGTGATTGCGTACTTGAAGTTCTATATTCTCTTAAAAAGGTTTCAGTCTCAATTCATAAAAACGAGGTATGTTTTGGCTGATAAAATGGAGATAACGAAGTTGTCTCTCAATTTTTGTTTGAACACGTGAATTAAAGGTTTCTGGTCGGTTAGGACAATGAACTTGAAACTTTCAATCCATGATCAAAAGAACTTAAAGACACTTTAAATCTAATTCGTGATATAATTGATATAATTTCTTTGGGTAATATCTGAACGGTTCCAAGACACTGTTGTCTGTATGTTTTTCGAGAACAGCTCCAATACGTTGTGTCGAATTTTTGACATTATCGGGAAACCGATGAACAATTGCAGAAACGTTATTTTTATAAATGTTCTTTTTCTTATTTTTCTTGTGGCAGTACGGGTAGCCCTAGGTCACAACCAACATGCATTTGCAGCCAGCACTATCTGTCAAAGATCAACGCAAACAGGACCAAAAATCGCGCGCAAAACTTTTCTCTCGAAAAGACTGAGGGCTTTTTCACCCGTCCAAGATTCCGCGCCCCATTTATCGCGGAGCCGAGGTAGACGAAGTCCTTGTCTACCTTGAAGTTTCTGCTGTCTAGTGTGACGCTTTCTCACCCGTCCAGGTTTCTGCACCCCATTTACCGCAGAGCCGAGGTAGACGAAGTCCAAGTCTACCTTGAAGTTTCTGCTGCCTAGATGTTGTGTGTCCTTCCTTGATGACAGCATGCACTTAGTTTTGCCCTCATTTACCGTCAGACCCATTTTAGCCGCTTCCGCTTCAATGCCAGCAAATGCTTCATTGACGGCTCGCTATGTTGTCAGCGTAAGCTAGCAATTGAACTGACTTCTGGAAGATCGTGCCTCTGGTGTTAATTTATGAGTTACGCACGATTTTCTTGAGGCTGATATTGAAGAAGTCACATGACAGTGCGTCGCCTTGTCTAAAACCTTTTTTGACATTGAAGGTCTCGGAGTTCGTTACCGACCTTGACGGAGTAGCGAGAGTTCTCCAACGTCATCCTACACAATCTGACGAGTTTAGTAGGAACGAAAAATCTAGACATGGGAGTGTATAGTTCGTCTCTATGCACACTGGTGAGGATCTGGTCTATTGTGGACTTCCCAGGTCTGAAACCGCACTGATAGGGACCTATCAGGTTATGGACAAACGGTTTCAGAAGCTAACACGATACGGCAGAGAGGATCTTGTAGGCAATGTTATGCAGGCTGATCCCTCAATAATTGGCGCAGTCAAAGGGGTCTCGGTCAAACGACGCTGAGATTGTACTCATGGGGCTTGCTTTCCTCCGACCATATTCTACAGATGAGCTAGTGCATGCGCCCAACTAAGTCATCTCCAGCTGTCTTAAATAATTCTGCGGGCAGTTCATCCGCTCCAGCAGCTTTGTTCGACTTCGGCTTCGATATTGCTTCGTCTAAGCCGGTGAAACTGAATTCTTGTCTATCATCAAACTGAGTAGAACATTCTGCCTAACAGCGGAATTTGCGCCATCATCACCGTTAAGGAGTCTACAGAAATGATACTTTCAGATTCTGAGCACAGACTGCGACTCAACCACAAGTTGTCCATTTTGATCCCGGAAGGTTTCGGTCCAAACTTTGTAACCGCTGGAAAGCTGTTTGACCATATGGCAAAACTTGCGGATTTCATTCCTGCCATAACACCTTTCCATTAACTCGACCTCGCCGTTCTTATGCTTCTTCGTTTTTCTTTTGAGAAGCCGGTGTTTTCCCTTCTTCTCCGTTCGTAGAGTTCAAGAACAGTGCTCGTTGTTCGATGCAGCGTTGTCTTATAGGTATCTTGTTTGGCTACATATACTTGCCTGCGCTCGTTGTCAAAGATCATGGGTACCTTTAGGGTGGTGACGTGAAACCCAGCACATCAGTGGCAGTTTTTTTGATGGCTTCTTGACAACGTTTCCAGTCATCTTCTTTGATTAGTGTAGCCAGCATCGAACTCTGAGCGAGTTTTAGAGAGACTCGGTGGTTTCTTACCTTGGCTACAACAAGGTGATGATCTGAGTTCATGTTAGCACCTCGAATGTCCCCCTTTTCCAGCAGAGCGTTGAAGCCTCCTAGAACGATCTTGGTGTCGTAGCTGAGACATTGATCGTATGTTCTTTCTAGGAATTCATAGAAGTCATCCTTGGTGTTGTCATCCTTCTCCTCTGCCGGGGGTTTAGTTGATTTTCCAGAATTTTTCCTTGATGCGTATTGTCATGAGGCATTTGCGGACGGAATCGTAGATCAAGAATTCGAACAACAAATCCGCATCCGAATAAGCGCTGCTTTCTTTTTCTGTAGCAATCACTGTAGTAGATGTCGCAGTTATTTATCGTTTTTTTCCTGGGCTCATCCCATTACACTTCCTCGAAGGCGATGATGTCTGCTTTGTAGCAGTTAAGAGCCTCTGCAAGATAAGTTAAGGGACCTCAAATATCACATGCAAAACCGAAAATCATTGTCCTTAAAACGTTTGCTGCGGTTGTCAACAGTTGATCCGTTCTTATCCGACGCATGCCGGGCTTTCTGAAGTAAATGTTTTTAAGTGCGTGAGGAAGTTAACCTCACGCACAACACATAAACTGGTAGGTCATTATCCAACCCACCGGCAGAGGAGTTCCCTGCATACATTGGTTCACCATACAATGGGTTTTGTGATGGCTATCCAGCTTGACCACTACCTCACTAACAAGGATAGTGTGATCAACAACGTTACTTCGTGTGGGCAGACTCGTGCCCCTTAAAAAATTAAAACTGTGCTTTAATAAACTGGGCTAACAAGTTCATTTAGTGAGTTAAATGAAGTTAATTGTAATTCTTCCTAGCTAACAATAAAAGTGATCTAACTATTAAAAGTAGATAAATAAAATGTTACATTGTATACCAAGCGCTTGGATGTATATAAAATGATTCAGTTTCATAGAATTTTATAAAGCTTCTCCATGTAGGCTTTTTGTTTTAGCAATCGAACTTTTTCTATAAAGAATTGTATTGGTCTGGCACAGAGAAGCTTCTATATTTGTTCTGTGCGTCTGATATCTAGTTGAAAAGTGCACGAGACATTTATTTCGTACAGCATGTTAGGAAAGTAGTTATTCAAGATTACAAACATTTTTTCTTTTCTTTGTTTTTAACTGTTAATCACTGTATTTTTGGAAGAGTTAGCTGTTGGCCACTGTAGCAAAGGACACTGAAGGTACTGCACTAATAATCGTACATCCTTACATCGGATGATGCAATAACCGCAAAATCATAGAAAATAAATAACACGCCTACGGAGTTAGAAATGTTAAAAATACGTTTAGAAAAACTAGAAGAAACGTAGACAGAGTTCTCGGGCTTGCATAATAAACTCATTAACGCCATGCAGGGTGATGAACTTGGTGTAATCGAAAACGAATTCGTGGATTATGAAAAAAGGTTCTTTTGGCATATTTTGCCATTGTTAAACCCATTCGTGAGCGAAAAACGCCCGTAAAGAACAATCCGGATTCATCGGTAAAAAGTCCTCTTCTCGATCAACAATCTTCACTTCTTCACTAAAAAACCTGAACACCGACAATCGTGATTCCTTCATATTCTGGAAACTATCAGTAAATGTTTCGTGATCTTTTTTTGGGTTCATCAAAGAACTCTAACATCGAAACAAAAGTTTCACTACTGTTGCGAAAAGCGAAATTAATTTTAACGACAATACAATTTAGAAGTACGAATTAGAAATAAAAACCTTGCTGAAAAAAAACGTTAAAAAATATTATTTATTAATACAACCTTCCTCGATGATGGTCCAATTCAAAAGAGAACGAAATCATACATTCAAGAAACCAAATAGTCTCGTTACAATTGAGAACATAATCAAAGATATACAGCAAGTACTTACATAAGCATAGTATGAGCGTAACAAGATCATTTAACAGAGATAAATTACATTTGCTTTAACATAATGCAGTGAGCTTAAACACAGAGCACATAAGCTTTTACCAATTAGATGAGAAATGAGAGTAGTTATAGCATAATGAGAAATCAAAAACATAGAATATGAGCGTAATGAGAAAGAAGGAAGGCAATATTCAATTACATTGAGTACAGTGATAAGAAACATTCATTACGCAGTAGGAACTATACGTGAGTTCTCAACATTCAGCCCCCCTTGAAAGACTCCGGTCTTTCAGAAATTGGCAGCGGTATGAGCTTATTGACTGGGCGAACGTATTCTCCCGTTTTTGTAACGATTGTTGCAATACGTATGCGATTGTCCCTTCCAGGATGAAGACTCTTGACTCGTGCCAATATCCACTTGTTTGGAGGTAGGTTCGATTCCTTAACGAAAACAACATTATCAATTTTCAAGGAAGTTTCTTGCTTATGCCATTTAGCCCGATGTTGCAATGATGTTAGGTATTCAGAATGCCAACGCCGCCAAAAGCCTTGCTTAAGATTCTGCAAAAGAGACCAATTAATAGAAGGACTATCGGATGTTTCACACATTAAAGGACGAGGAACACATAACAACGGTGCACCAATCAAAAAATGCGCAGGGCTTAAAGCCATGGGATCCATGTCCGATGTGGGCCACATAGGTCGTGAGTTGAGTACTGCCTCCACCTGTGTGAGTAAGGTATACATTTCCTCGTATGTCAACCTGTGATCCTTGATTACTCGTTTTATGTGGTACTTGACGCCCGTCTCCCATAATCCTAAAAATGGGGTGCAGCTGGTGGAATAAATCGCCATGAAATTTCGTCCTTTGAAAGATGATCAATGACTGCATCGGTGTGGTCTTCACGTAGTAAAAGCTGATACATCTCTTTAAGACAACGCTTAGCGCCATGAAAATTGGTTGCATTGTCACTCCATATCTCTACTGGTTTTCCTCGACGAGCTGAAAATCGATCCAACGCTGCAAGAAATGCGCTTGTAGAGAGATCACCAACTAGCTCTAGATGGAGTGCCTTGGTTGTGAAACAAACAAATAGCGCGATGTAGCCTTTGACAAATTTGGGATTTCGCCCTCTAGCCAAAAGAAGCCATATTGGACCCGCGTAGTCGATTCCGATTTTACTAAAAAGACGCGCGAAACGAACACGTTCAGCTGGAAGATCACTCATCAACTGCTCAACAGCAAGTCTTTGATGGCGGAAACACGACATGCACTCATGAACAACCTGACGTAATAGATTTCGGACCCCGACTATGTAAAATTCTTGACGAAGAATGGCAGACATAAGCGACACAGACGCGTGCCAGTGTTTTTTATGTAAGTGTTCCATTATGAGTCTCGCGAACCGAGAACCCTTACCAAGTATGATAGAATGTTTAGCAGAGTAACTAAGTTCTGATTCTCGAATACGACCACCGACTCGAAGCAGACCTTGTTCATCCAAGAGTGGTGTAAGAGGTATCAAACTATTTCCCATTTTAAGAGTTAGACCACGATCAAGAGTTTTGATTTCGGATGAAAAATCCATTGCTTGGTAATGTCTTATGAATTTAAATTTTGCAGTTGACATTTCAGCAGCTGAAAGTGAACGACCTTGTTGAAGACCACGATGATTGCGAACGTTTTCTGCAAACCGAATAAACGCAGTAACATTCATATCTTCCAATTCTAAGGCTTCCTTAAGTTTTTTGATTAAACGAGAAAAAAGAAGTGCCCCGCAGAGCTTTAAGCGCGGAAGTGATATAACGTTAATAGGTGATACTCTGCTCTTAGCAGCAGCGATGGTTGTAAAAACTTGTCCTGAAGAATCTGAACTACGGCAATATAATACCGCTGAATAAGCGTCAAGTGATGCGTCACAGAAGCCGATAAACTCTAAATTGTTGCGGGAAGTCCAAAGAATTCGCAGTATATTTAAAGTTCCTTATGAATCGATTGCCACTGCTTGGAAAGATCCAGCCCTATAGGTTCATCCCACTTATACCGTTTGCGCCAGAGCTCTTGAAAGAGAATTTTTATAGATATTATTACAGGCGTAAGAAAACCTATGGGATCAAATATCTTGGATGATTCCGCTAAAATATGGCGTTTTGTTTTTGATGAGTTGGAACGCAAATTTACCTTATAAAAAAAAGAGTGCTTAGCAGGAAACCATTTCAGTCCATTTCACTGAGCTACATTCTTCAAACTGTCTTGGAGAAAGCTCACGTTGATCTTCCGGTAAGCTTAACAGTAGAAGATTGATTTCGAAGATTGAATCCACCTGACTGAAGGAGGCGAACAAGCTCTGAACGAAGAGATGTGATTTCCTCAACCGAATCCGCACCAGTCATTACGTCGTCCATGTAAAAGTCGCGGAGTAAGATAGTTGCGGCGCCGGGTATTTTTCGCGAGAATCCTTTGCCAACTGAAACAGTGTACGTACAGCGAGGTAGGGTGCACATGATGTTCCGTACGTAACGGTAAGCAATCGATAATGTTTTAAAGGCTGATCAGACGACTCTCTCCAAAGAATACGCTGAAAGTTTGTATGCTTTGGCGATACCAGTATTTGAAGATACATTTTTCCACATCACCTGACATTACATAAAGATGCTTTCGAAATGCCATACATATTGAAAAAAGGTCTCGTTGATGTGAATGGCCTACTAAGAGCGAATCATTAAGAGAAACATTTCCTTCTGTCTTAGCGGAAGCGTCGAAAACCACCCTAACCTTGGTTGTGCTGCTGTCGGTTTTGAAGACCGCATGGTGTGGTAAATAGCAGCAACTGGTTGACGGTAAGTGTAATTCATTATCTGGTACTTCTTCCATATGACCCAATCTAAGGTATTCATTCATAAATGTCACGTACTGCTGCTTTAAAGATGGATCGACTGCAAACTTATGGTCTAAAGAAAGAAATCTTTTGAATGCCACATAAAAACTTCCCGTAAAATCTGTCTTTTCGACACCTTTAAAAGGTAATTTTACGATGTACTTGCCATCTGGTAGTCGAGTATGAGTTTGACTATATAACTCTTCTGCACGTTTATCCTCAAGTGACAAAGCTGGCGGTTGTTGGATTTCCTCTATTCGTTCGAGGTCGAAAGAATTTTGAAGTATCCAAGCGAGTGCAAAAGGTTTTAACAGGATAGTGCGATGAATTGCTATGCATTTTACCGCAAACTACTACACCAAAAAGGGTAGGAATGAGATCAGGTCCATTTGGTTGACTTCTTACAGGAACACCATTAAGGACACTGAAGAACTTATCTGCTCCAATCAGGACGTCGATACGACCTGGTAAATAAAATTGTGGATCAGCTAATGATAGCGAATAAATTGAAGATTCGACACATGTAGATTCAGAAGCAGGGATGAGCGAAGTGAGCTTTGATATGATGTAACACGATACTTCAATGGATTGGTTTGCAAAACGAGAGAACAAATTCAATGTAACCATGCCGTTTGTTACACCTGCTGAAGTCGATCCTACACCCAGGAATACGAGCTGATTTCCGAGCGAGACCCAATCGTTGGACCATGTCTTCTGTAATAAAGGACACTTGTGATCCAGAGTCTAGCAACAACCGAATGCTTTGGAGAGCACCAGAGCTATCTTGACTTTGTGCAATGGCAGTAGGCAATACTGTATGAATATGATGAGAGGAATTTATGAATTGTTTCGAGATGGATTGAGTCGAGAAAGCTTCTAACGCGTCACAACGTGTTTGTAAGAAGGTTAAAAATTCCTTTATTGTACAAATATCCCGTGTGCCGCTTTCTTCCGCCCACGCCTGTCGTGTATTTTGATCAAGTTTTTGTAACAAGATAAATATCACCCACGGATCGTGGCTGGTGAAGTTGAGCGCTTTTAACCCTCTGATTGTTTCATCTGTACAGTCCGTTAGTTTGCGAAGCAATTGAACGTTAGTGCTATTTATTGAAGGCATTGACAAAAATGTATGAATGAGCGATTGGATTATGTAATTTGACCGATCGTACCCCTGTTCTAAACGTTCCCAAGCATCCGTATAGTTAGCGTCGGTTATACTTATATGACGAATTAACGCGGCGGCTTCATCACGAAGAAAGGAGTTCAAATAATGAAATTTCTGCGTGGAGCTTAAACTCGAATTCGAGTCAACAGAACCGATAAACAAATCACGAAAAGTCGGCCACTGTTTGTAATCCCCAGAGAAAACCGGAATATTCAATTTAGGCAGTGGTAAAGAGTTCGAACTCGAAGTTAGCACATTTAATAGTGAATTCTGCTGATTGGCTAATTTATTAATTGCTGATTCACTGTTTTTAGGATTTTCAAACCGTTGCCTCTCCCGTATAGCCTTCGTAATACTTGACTGCGCTATAACATACTTTTCCTCGTATTCGGAAAATTCATCTTCTGACTCATTATCAACCGATAATTCGAGTATTTGGTTCTGCACAGACACGAACTCTGACCACGAATATTCCAGTCTTTTCAAATGAATTTCTAGAAGTTCTATTGCAACATTTTGATTTATATTATTCGCGAACGTTTCTGACCGAGTAATACACCCTTTTAAATGTCCACGTTTTACCTTCAAGATATTCATATTACGAATTTGCAAATCACGAACACTAATTTTTATACAATTTTATTTGCAATAAATTTAATGAAGCCAAATAGTTTATACACAGGCACAACTATATTTAACCAACCACGTGGGTTGCATACATATATATATATATATACGAACGTTGTATTATTATGCACACAAAATATCAAGAAATGTTTCCAAATTGTTAATTGATTGATTGATAATTTTTAATAAAATAATATAGCTCAAAATTCGGCTCGACGAAGGGCCAAAAATTTGTTGCGAAAAGCGAAATTAATTTTAACGACAATACAATTTAGAAGTACGAATTAGAAATAAAAACCTTGCTGAAAAAAACGTTACAAAATATTATTTATTAATACAACCTTCCTCGATGATGGTCCAATTCAAAAGAGAACGAAATCATACATTCAAGAAACCAAATAGTCTCGTTACAATTGAGAACATAATTAATGATATACAGCAAGTACTTACATAAGCATAGTATGAGCGTAACAAGATCATTTAACAGATTTAATTATTATTGGTTTGACGACGAGTGCAGGCAAGCGCACGCAGCTAAACAAGACGCCTATAAGGGGACGCTGCATCGAACAACGCGGGCTGTTTGTGAACTCTACGAACAGAGAAGAAGGGAAGAGCACCGGCTTCTCAGAAGGAAGAAAAAGGAACATGAGAAACGCGCGGTCGAGGAAATGGAAAGGTGTTTTGGCAGGAATGAAGTCCGAAAGTTTTACCGAAAGGTAAAACAGCTATCCGGAGGATACAAGGTTCGGACCGAGGCCTGTCGGGACCAAAATGGACAACTAGTAGTAGAGTCGCAGTCTGTGCTGAGAATCTGGAAGGATCATTTCTGCCGACTCCTAAACGGCGATGACGACCCAAATCCCGCTGTTAGGCAGAATGTTCCACTCAATTTGGACGATGATAGACAAGCATTCCGTTCCCCTGACTTAGACGAGGTGAAGATAGCAATATCGAAGCTAAAGTCGAACAAAGCTGCTGGAGCGGACGGACTGTCCGCAGAACTATTTAAAGCAGCTATTCGTCGATTTCAAGGCTGCATATGACAGTGTGCATAGAGACGAGCTATACAGTGCCATGTCTAGTTTTGGCATTTTTACCAAACTCGTCAGATTGTGTAGGATGACGATGGAGAACTCTCGCTGCTCCGTCAAGGTCGGTACCGAACTCACCGAGACCTTCAATGTCAAAAAAGGTTTAAGACAAGGCGACTCACTGTCATGTGACTTCTTTAACATCATCCTCGAAAAGATCGTGCGGAACTCACAAGTCAACACCAGAGGCACGATCTTCCAGAAGTCAGTTCAATTGCTAGCTTACGCTGATGACATTGACGTGATTGGACGAACACAGCGAGCCGTCAATGAGGCGTTTGCTGGCATTGAAGCGGAAGCGGCTAAAATGGGTCTAGTGGTAAATGAGGGCAAAACGAAGTACATGCTGTCATCAAGGAAGGACACACAACATCGACGTCTCGGACCGAGCGTCACACTAGGCAGCAGAAACTTCGAGGTAGTTAAGGACTTCATCTACCTCGGTTCCGCGGTAAACAGGGACAACAACATCAGTACCGAAATCAAACGCAGAATCACTCTTGCCAATCGCTGTTTCTTTGGGCTCAAGAGGCAATTGAGTAATAAAGCCCTCTCTCGAAGGACTAAGCTCGCTTTATATAACAGCTTGATCATCCCCGTCCTACTATATGGCGCAGAATCTTGGACGGTAGCAAAGGCGGATGAGAAAGCCCTTAGTCTTTTCGAGAGAAAAGTTTTGCGTGCGATTTTTGGTCCTGTTTGCGTTGATGGCATCTGGAGGAGAAGATTTAATGACGAACTCTATAGGCTGTACAGCGACATGCGCCTGGTCAAGCGTCTACGGATACAACGCTTAAGATGGCTAGGCCATGTAGAGCGTATGGACACCACTGCTCCGGCCCGAAAAGTCTTTGAATCCGAGCCATTGGGACAACGCAACAGAGGACGACCTAGACTAAAGTGGCGCACACAAGTGGAGAAGGACCTCAACCAACTTGGAGTGCGCAACTGGAGACAGCTGGCGAAAGATCGTGCTGGCTGGAGAGGCATGTTGGTTGAGGCCCAGCTCCACCCCGGACTGTAGCGCCACAAGAAGGAGAAGAAGAAAAAGAAGAAGAAGAAGAAGAAGAAATTACATTTGCTTTAACATAATGCAGTGAGCTTAAACACAGAGCACATAAGCTTTTACCAAGAGTAGTTATAGCATAATGAGAAATCAAAAACATAGAATATGAGCGTAATGAGAAAGAAGGAAGGCAATATTCAATTACATTGAGTACAGTGATAAGAGACATTCATTACGCAGTAGGAACTATACGTGAGTTCTCAACAACTACCTTAAGTCCTTTCTTCGTGATGATGCAACGAATTTCATCAAACACATTCCGATCTCAGATGCCAATTTTCTGGAGATTGTGATGAACGTATCTTATCTTCAAACGTTAAGGAAAATGGGGGTGCCGATGAAGTTGTGCGAGGACTGAATGCCATGGTTAAAATTGGTTGCGATCCATGGCTAATTTTATTCGCCATTAAAGAAACTCGATCAGGACACATTATCAAAATCTGGATAAACCACTTCGAATTAACCGTAACACCCTCTTCGTCTTATTCTTCGCTTCAACACATAGTTAACAACCACTCTCTCAAGCAAAATCGTAGTTTTCAAACTCCTCTTCCAACTGTGCTTGCAAAGGTCAAAGATTTGTTGAGGGAATTTATATATTGTCGGGTACTGCTGGATTCCGTTCACCTTTCCTTTACGGTTACTTTTGATGAAGCGACGTTTTCTTATAGATACTGAGTTTCATCGTCTATATTTCCAGTTCATGACTGAATATATTGCCCTAGCCCACATTCAAATGAAATAATAACAGCGTGGTTTCAACACTTTTATCTACCACATGACGCAATGTTACATCTCAGGTCGGTCTTTGAATAGTGAGTTATTAGTTAAACCTCCAATACAACGAGACTTATTCGGTGTCTGCTTGGGTTTTCGAGAGCATCGGCAATCTTTTAGCTCTCACGTGGTGGAAATGTTTCGTCTTATTTGGGTTGAGGATGTTCGAACTAATTTTCAACGGATTGCATGGTGAAAATTTTCAGTGATGATATTCAACACTATCGCTTACTTACAGTAACACGGTACTGCTTGTGCTCCATATTTATCGGCGTTCTAAAGCAACTAGCATCTGACTACCAAGTCGAATTTCCGAATGCAGAGCGTGTTTTCAACTATGATGTGTACGTCGAATATGTGATGATAGGTCGCAATTCTATTGAAGAACTATTGCTGTTAAAAACTGAGTTAGTTGAACTCTTATCCAAGCTAAGCTAAGCTGCAACATCGAAAATTTAATTCAAACTATTGGTCATTCCTTTCAACTTTAACGAGCGACGAGTTGGACCAAACATCGTTGGACATTGCACAGTCACTGATTAAGGTACTTGGTTTGCATTGAAATGGTTAACCGATACATTCTCGTTTCATATGTCGCAAGCTCTTTCACCCATTTCAACCACCCGAAGAACATTGTTGTCGGAAGTATTACGGATATTTGATCCTCTAGGATTCTTTGCTCCTGCTTTTGTTCTCTTTAAGCTACTATTGCAAGAGCTCTGGTAATCTAAAACAAATTTAGATTGGGACGATCTGCTACTCAAGTTCCATAAAGTGTGTTGGGTCATGGGAAGATATCAAAATGCATGGCTTTTCAAATGATGATAAATTGGTTATGTCTGAGAACTACAATAGCATTATGGTTCCCATCACGTGGCATTTTATCCCACTTTCTGCCACACACTTTGGTGGTTTGTGGGAAGCTGGAACAAAAGCGATAAGGCTTTATTTAAGAAGAGTTGTGGGATGGGCAATATTAACATTCGCAGAACTGTATACTATAGTGACACAAATAGAATCCATTTTAAACTCTCGCCATTTATGGCGTGTCTGATGATCGCTTAAACCCACTAAGTCTAGCACATTTTCTTATAGGTAACGCCTTAACAGCAGTTCCTGAACCAAACCTGGGGCACTTCTGTCAGTCGGATAAATCGCTGGACTCACCTCCAAAACATGGTTCAGGGTATTTGGCATCGCTGGCAGATAAGCATGTTCGTGTGGCATTAGTCAAAACAACCCATGGAACCTTTCTACGTCCAACTTCAAAACTAACTTTGCTCCATGTTCCTGAACTTCATTGCAGGGGGCGAGATGTTCAAGATTACAAACATTTTTTCTTTTCTTTGTTGTTAATTGTTAATCACTGCATTTTAGTAGGAGTAAGCTGTTTGTCACTGTACCAAAAAACCTTGAAAATACTATCTGCACTAACAATTGTACATCGTTACATGGGATGATGGATAACCGGAAAAACATGTGAGCGAACCAATGAAATATATATGTCTGTACGGTAATTGAAAGTGCAATGTTGGCCCTTGAATATAATTTCTAGATGTACTCGTCCATTTGGATTTCGGTAGTTTTTTGTTTTATAATACATTTTTTTTAATTTTTTTAATTCAATTTCTTACATGCTAGACAGAAAAATACTTAAAACTAGCTTACAAATGAAATCTAATGATCTTAATTCTAACTTACTAACTCTCTACAAGTACTCTAAGCTATCCTTGGGATTTTATTTTTCTAATTCCTTTCGGATTCTTATAATATTGAACCTACTGCTTGAACATATACATGTGTAATTATTATTTCACCAACCTAATTTATAACTTATTTTATCTTACCTCATTACCTACCTACCTAAACCTACATCCATAAAATTAATTTACTTAACTATGTCCGTAAAAATACGAACGCGTGCACCAGTGCGTATGTGTTATTTATATACTTTACATTTATACCTAATACGCCGTGATGCACCTTTTTTGTGTTTTTGTTGTTTTTGTCTGTTTTTGTTGTTTTTTTTTTGTTTTTTGTTTGTTGTATTTTTTTTAATTTTTTTTTTATTTTTAATTTTTATAAAATTCCTTATAACTACCTTAGCCTATGTGAGTTGGCCCTAGTGACTCAACTATACCATCTTTTTACTTTATGTATTTAGCGGCATGCTGATTTTGGTGTAACCACTAGTAGAAATTCCGTTCTTTGTTTGTTACTGCTCTGTCTCGGGCAGAAATCGCTCTACTGAACCGTAGGAGATCCTCGTGGCTGCGTGCGACGTCCGGCTCGTATTGAAGTTGCCTTTCTACTGTTCGGCGTGTGACATGGAAGATGATAAAGCAGCCATCCTCATCTTGTATCATGCCTTTCGCGTCCAAATAGAGGTAAGCTTTAGGCGGAATAAAGCCGTTAAGGCGTACCCTCTCGTGGTACATTACGTTAGGGTAGTAAGCCCCAAAAATCAGACTGTTGGTTGAAGTCATGGCTCGAGCAGTGTGACTCTGAATCAACTTAATAACAAGGTTATCTATCCTTAAAAGGTTTGCCTCGTTATACAGGACCTCGTTGGGATAGAATTTCTTGTAATCAGATTCAGGTGTTCGATATAAGCGAAGACAAGCTCGAAGGCACCGCCTCTCGAACACCCTCATCTTCTCCATTTGGGAAGGACTCACGTTGAACCACACAGGACAACCATATACCATGATTGGCCGGATGAGGGCACTCTTGTGTCAAGTTGACTGCTGTAAAACAGTCCTCTTGCCATAGCGAAGGTATTCTTAGATCTGGTTAGAGCTGTATCCACATGGATACCATCATATAGATACTGGTCAAACCAGATGCCCAGATATCTTACTACATTTTTCACGGTCAACGGCAGTCCCAGTGGGTCAACTATGCCGAACTTTCGCCAAGTCATTTTAGTGTCCCTTGAGGCTCTGGACAGCGGGGTTCTGAAAAGGATAGTTTCACACTTCTGGTAGTTGATTTTCAATTTCCAGTCGTCAGGATTTCTATAATGCAAGCAGCTGGATGGCCTCTTGGTAGCATTTTGTAATAAATTTCAGTCATTCACAGACCTTCGCGAAGCATGTGTCTCGACTTCTGCGATAAACCCAGTGTGCTGATAGACTGAAAAAGACATTACTGTCAAACAGGGTTGGTAGCTCGGGTGGCAGAGCAGCAGTGTAGACTGGTAATCTCGGGTTCGAATCCTGTTGGACAAAAAAAGTTACGGTAGTATGCGTGTGTTAAGCCCCACCAGCCAGACTACAGAGGAAGACTCTGCAACCCGTTCAAACAAAGCGGACGACAGCAATGACGTCAGGCAAAGAGGTGGTCGAACCAAATAAAGGTGAGACAAAAAAACAATATCGGAGATCGACATTGATGCCCTCCAATGTGAATCGGAGGGCAAGGAATGCCAATTCTCCTACAAAGGGAGCGAGAACTCCTTCAATGTACTCGCCACATCGAACGCCGACGATGAGGAGAAAGAAGTCAAGGAGAAGGAAAAGGAGCTAAAGAGACTTGACGAGGAAAGAGCAAAATTTAACGCTAACATCAAGTTTCTCTATGAGCAGTCTACAGCTGAGAAAGCAGCAAAAGAAAAAGAGCAGCTGAGCGAATTCTTAAAGTTGCAGCAAAAGAAACAGGAGAAAAACCTCAAGATTCGCTGCCTTCTACATCAAAGGCAGCGCAACGTCTGTAGACATCTTAACAGGAGCATAAGCTGTAGCACCCAAAGCAGTCGCAGCAACAGCAACAACAAAAACAGAAGGCGCAGCAACAGGAGCCAGAGCAACAGCAACAGAAGTCCAAAGTATGCTGCCCATCTATCCACGTCTTGGCATGGGTACCGACGAACTAGAGATCTTATGTGAGTTGGCCCTTAACAATTTATATAAAATATAAAACTCCCACTGCCTTAGATTCCTTGAAGAGAAGTTAGCGGCGTACACGTACACACACAATTTTCTATAAGAAATTTGAATTTCGCTCCGAAGCGACCATATTTATTTATTTATTTTAAAACTCAATCCGTTTATGCATGTATTTGAAGAAGGAGATTTTAAATTTTTCTCTTCTTCGAGTTGGCGGTCGCCATCTTCATGCACCGATTGAATATGATTCTTCGGATGGCGCTACAGTCCGGGCTGGACCTGGGCCTCAACCAACATCCCTCTCCAGCCAGCACGATCGTTTGCTAGCTGCCTCCAATTGCACTCTATGTTGGTTGAAGTCCTTCTCCACTTGTGTGCGCCACTTTAGTCTAGGTCGTCCTCTGTTGCGTTGTCCCAATGGCTCGGATTCAAAGACTTTTCGGGCAGGAGCAGTAGTGTGCATACGCTCTACATGGATTGGAGACTTCCGCGCCATAGAGTAGGACTGGGATGATCAAGCTGTTATATAAAGCGAGCTTAGTCCTTCGAGAGAGGGCGTTTTTACTCAATTGCCTCTTTAGCCCAAAGAAACAGCGATTGGCAAGAGTGATTCTGCGTTTGATTTCGGTACTGATGTTGTTGTCCCTATTTACCGCTGAGCCGAGGTATACGAAGTCCTTGATTTCTTCGAAGTTAGAAGAGACGTTGATGTTGCATGTCCTTTCTTGATGACAGCATGTACTTTGCTTTGCGTTCATTTATCGCCAGACCCATTTCAGCCTCTTTCGTTCCAATGTTTTCGTCGTGAGTCTTCGATGAACTGCACTAACATATTCACTGCACAGATAATGTCTGGTCTACTAAACGTTGCCAAGTGCAAGAGTGTTCCTATTAAACTTCGGTATTGCCTTTTATCAACCAAACCCCTTTCTCCTTCAACACTTGGTACTGCTTCTAATTTCGCACCACTTGACAAAGGAAGCCTGTTGGGCTTGCAATGTTTCATTCCATACGATTTGATGATGTGATTGATAATGTTCCGTTGACGAAGTTAATTTTTCGGCATGTTGTGTATGATAGACGCATTGATTATGTAGTCTAGTTCTTTGAGAGTAAAATTAAATTTTTGGTTCCACTGTCGGCCTGATTGTTTAAGGCCGTAAATTGCCTTCTTCAGCAAACAAACCTTATTATCATTTATTATGAAGCCTTCTGGTTGCTCCATATATATGGTAGTATCCAGGTCCCCATTTAAATATGCCGAGGAAACATCTTCTTCTTCTTCATATGGAGCTACAGTCCGGGGTGGACCTGGGCCTCAACCATTATGCCTCTCCAGCTAGCACGATCTCTTGCCAGTTGCCTCCAATTGCGCACTCCAAATTGGTTGAGGTCATTTTCCATTTGTGTGCCCCATCTCAGTCTAGGACGTCCTCTGTTGCGTTGTCCCTGTGGTTCGGATTCGAAGACTCTTCGGGCCGGAGCAGTGCTGTCCATACGCTCTACATGGCCTAGCCACCTTAAGCGTTGCCGTACGTACAGCCCATACAGTTCGTGGTTGAATCTTCTCCTCCAGATGCCATCAACACAAACAGGACCAAAAATAGCACGCAAATTTTTCTCTCGAAAATCCTTCTCTCGAAAATCCGTGGACGCTACTAAAAGCGGCTTCCTCATCCGCTTTTAGTAGCGTCCACGTTTCTGCACCGTAAAGCAGGACTGGGATGATCAAGGTGTTGTACAAAGTCACTTTGGTCGTTCGGGAGAGGGCTTTGTTACTCAATTGCCTCTTAAGCTCAAAGAAACAGCGGTTGGCAAAAGTTATTCTGCGCTTGATTTCGGTACTGATTTTGTTCTCCCTATTCACCGCGGAGCCGAGTTAGACGAAGTACTTGACAACCTCGAAGTGTCTGCTGCCCATAGTGACGCTCTGTCCGAGACGTCGATGTTCTGCGTCCTTTTTCGATGACAGCATATACTTCGTTTTGCCCTCGTTTACCACCAGTCCAACTTTAGCCGCTTCCGCTTCGATGCTGGCAAACGCCTCATTGACGGCTCGCTGAGTTCGGCCGATCACGTCAATGTCATCCGCAAAGCTAGCAGTTGAACGGACTTGTGGAGGATCGTGCCTCTGATGTTGTCATGTGAGTTCCGCACGAACTCCTCAAGAATGATGTTAAAGAAGTCATATGACAGTGCGTCGCCTTGTCTAAAACCTTTTTTGACATCGAAGGTCTCGGTGAGTTTGCTACCGACCTTGACGGAGCAGCGAGAGTTCCTACAAAATCTGACGAGTTTGGTAGGGATGCCAAAACTAGATATGGAACTGTATAGCTCGTCTCTATGCACGCTGTCATGCACGACGAATAGATGGTGGGTGTCGATTTGTATTTCATGGGACTTCTCCAGGATCCACCGCAGTATGAAGATCTGGTCGATTGTGGACTTCCCTGGCTTGAAACCACACTGATAAGAACCTATTAGGTTGTTGAATAACGGTTTCAGGCACTCACACAATCCGGCAGAGAAAATCTTATATGCGATGTAAAGGAGACTGATCCCTCGTTCGTTGGCACAGTCGAAGGGGTCTCCTTTCTTGTGGACCGGACAAACGATGCTGAGATTCCACTCGTCGGGCATGCTTTTCTCCGACCATATCTCACAGATGAGCTGGTGCATGCATCCAACCAGCTCATTCCCAGCCGCTTGGAACAGTTCTGCGGATAGTGCGCCAGCAGCTTTGTTCGACTTCAGTCTCGATATTATTGTCTTGACCTCGTTGAAGTCGGGAGGACGGAATTCTTGTCCATTGTCGTCCAAATTGAGTGGAACATTCTGCCTTACATCGGATTTGGGCCGTCATCGCCGTTAAAGAGTCTGCAGAAATGATCCTTCCAGATTCTCAGCACCGACTGCGACTCCACCACCAGTTGTCCATTTTGGTCCCGGCAGGCTTCTGTCCGAGGCTTGTAACCGCCGGATAACTGTTTTATCTTCCGGTAAAAATTTCGGACGTCATTCCTGCCATAACACCTCTTCATTTCCTCGACCGCGCGCTTCTCATGCTCTTTCTTTTTTTCTTCTGAGAAGCCGGTTCTCCTCCCTTCTTCTTTGTTTGTAGATCTCACAAACAGCTCTCGTCGTTCGATGCAGTGCTGCCTTGTATGCTTCTTGTCTGGCTGCATGCGCCTGCCTACACTCGTCGTCAAACCATGGTTTCCTCTTAGGTGGTGGCATGAAATCCAGCACACCAGTGGCGGCCTCTTTGATGGCTTCTTGACAACGTTTCCACTTGTCTTCTATTGTTTGTGCAGGCAGCGTCGAACTTTGAAACAGTTTCGGGGAGAATCGATCGGCAAAGGCTCTAGCGATCGGCTGCGATTGTAGCTTTCCGACATCAAACCGTTTTGGCCTGTCTCGACTTCGTTGCTCCCTCGATATCCGGGTTCTTACCTTGGCTACAACAAGGTGATGATCCGAGTCGATGTTTGCACCTCGGAAGGTTCGGATATCGAGAATACTGGAGGAGTGTCTGACGTCGATCGCAACATGATCAATCTGGTTGACGGCTAATTGATCAGGTGATCGCCGGGTAGCTTTATGAATGTTGAGGTGAGGGAACCGCGTGCTGGCCACAGAGAGATTTCGCCCCGGGGCAAAGTCAACTACCCTGAGTCCGTTTCCGGAGGTGTTGGCGTGCAGGCTGTGTCTTCCGATGACTTTAGCAAAGGATTCTTCTCCTCCCAGCTGAGCGTTGAAATCTCCTAGAATGATCTTGGTGTCGTAGCTGGGGCATCGATCGTGTGTCTTTTCTAGGAGGTGATTGAAGTCTTCTTTACTGCTGTCATCTTTTTCCTCTGTCGAGGCTTATATTCCCGAATTTAGCCTTGATGCGGATTGTTATGAGGCGTTCGCTTATGTATTGGAAGCTTAAGACTTTTTGGCTAAGTCTGCCTCGAACAACAAAACCGCATCCAAATAAGCGTTTCCCTCTCTCCCTGTAGCAGTCGCCGTGGTTCTCACTCTTCTCGTGCCCGGCCCATCCCACCGCTTTTCCTAAATTGCGGTAATGTCTGCTTTATAGCAGTCCAGGGCCTCCGCATGTTCATCGGCTGCACGTGGTCTGTTTAGGGACCTCACATATCCGCATATCCGTAAAATATTATCCTTTTTACGTTTGTGAGGTTCGTCAACAGTGTATCCATCCTTAGGCATTAGGTTGTTTCGTAAATGGTGATAAATGGTGGCGCACCCCCAGCCTGGAGGACCGTGCCCTTTTTTATACCTCTTGGGCAGAGGTCGCACTTATAGTTTTAGCAAGTTGAGTTCGGATGAACAACAACCAGTACCCGGTGGGTACCAACGTGGAGGTAGAATAAGCACAATTGATGTGTGGGGGACAGTTACAATAGCTGGGCATCGTCAGGTTGATGCCAATCAGTGCCTACCCTGTTCCCACATCAATAAGTCATCAAATTCCTGCTATTGCTGTCAAAAAATAAGAGCTTTCACCAAAACGTATTTATAGTATTTGCACAGAAAAATCTGCCATGCGGGTCCTAAAACATTGGTAGCACTGCTTCGAGAAAGGGTGTTGCTAGTGAACGCCCAAGAAGCATGTCGTGCAACTGTGCAAAATTGTGTACACTATACAGGCCAAAACGTTAAAACCAGGAGCGGCGTAATAAGACGCCCAATCGTTAAGTTTTCAGTGCTTTCACTAGAAGAAGAATGTTTTTTTAAAGACTTTCTCCGTACTAAGAACTAAGCGGTCCGAGTAAACGGACAAATAAACTTTTATAACCGAACAGTCAATCGAAACGCACTCATTTTTATAGAATTTTAACGATACGAAAAGTAAATACGCGAGTGCTACAATTCGCATAATCCGCTTGCAGAATTTTCAGGTACCTCATACAAATAGATGAAGTAATTAAACGTATAATGGACAAGACGATACCGAAGGTTTCACAAACCGATTATAGAAACATATATCGGAATTCTGAAATTGATGCACTTCGCGTGTAGTTGGCATCGATCCAAATAGGGCTGAGCTTGATAGCGACTTTTTCATAGTAAAAGTTTCCCAGGAAAAGGTAAAAGCAATTGGTGCTGTTTTCCAAAAAATGTACACGGTCAACGAGACACGTAGTCCTAATCACAACCTGGAGAACAGAGCCTTCCTGAACCACTTCTACCTTCGGAGCGAAATAAGTCAATGGCGATCCGTGCAGGTTTAGTGAAGATCTTCTGGTAAATAATGCCATCGCCAATATTGGAAACATTCCCAACCTTATTTTCAAAGATGAACTCCAGGGTATCTTCAACTCACTGAAGAAGAATAAGTCAGTGGGAATAGATGGAATACCAAATATTGTTCTGCGCCATTTGCCCTCTAAGACGGTGAAAGTGTACACGACTCTGGTTAACAATGCGCTGGATAATGTATATTACCCGGTGCATTAAAAACAGCTGTGGTACAATCAATCCCAAAACGGGACAACGATACTTCCATCCGGAAAAACCTCTGGTCAATCAGTTGTCTTCCGTGCACAAGCAAGGTAGTCGAGAATATAGTCATTATGGCTCTGAAAGAATGAGTTGAGGAAAAACAAATAATACCGAATAACCAATTTGGCCTCAGGGCGGGGCACGACACTATTCATGCCACATCTAAATTGGTTTCCAACATTCAAAAACAACGAACAGAGACAAAACACAGTGCACAGAAGCCTGCCTGATTGACATGGAAAAAGCATTCGACACCTTATGGTTAGAAGGTCTCTTCCTCAAGTTAGTCAGGCTCGGCTCACAAAACATTGCAATATAAAAGGGGCGGTGGGTTCGCCGATCTTGTTCACTATATTTCCTAGCGGTCCTATAGTTTCGAAGGTAGAAGAAATATTGCGACGACTGGAAGTTAAAAATCAACTACCAGAAGTGTGAAACTATCCTTTTCAGAACTTCGCTATCCAGAGCCTCAAGGGACACGATATTGAACCGGCGAAAGTTGGGCATAGTTGACCCACTGGGACGCCCGTTGACCGTGAAAAAAGTAGGAAGATATCTAGGCATGTGGTTGGACCAGTATCTATAAGATGGTATCCATGTAGATTTAGCTCTGACCAAAATGCCTTCGTCATGGCAAAAGAGCTATTCTACAGCAGTCAACTTGACACCATCATCCGGCCAATCATGTTATATGGTTGTCCTGTGTGGTTCAACGTGGAGATGAGGGTATTCGAGAGGTGGTGCCTTCTGGCCTGTCTGTGTTTATATCGCACACCACAATCTGACAAATGATGATGAAATGTACCATGTACATAGTTAAGTAAGTTAGGTTAAGAACAAGAACAATTCGTGCATCCAAATTTTATAATTTGCTTGGAGGAAGTTGGAAAAAAATGTATATAGATTTAGGAATTAAAAAATATAAGAAGCCGAAAGGCGTAAAGCGAAAAATCTAGATTAGCTTAGAGTACTCGCGAAGAGTCAGTAAGTTAGAAATAAGATCAGTATTTTATGTTAGTAAGCTAGCTTTAAGTATTTTTGTCTAGCATGTATGAAAATGAATTAATAGAAATTAAAATGAATTGAAAGTAAAGTGAGTAATAAATTTCATACGAATTCAAATAAATATTTCTTAATTATTACAATTCTACTAAATGTGTTTTAGTATTTCCCTTCTTCAACAGTAGTGTGTATTTTAAGGAAGTAAAATATGAAATTAAATCTTGTGATCTAATAAATATTCCTATTCCCCATTAAAATAAGAATATTTAAATTTATGCAGAACTTTATGATTTTTTTCACCTTTCATTTCTGCCAACATGATTTTGCTTTCACGTCTGTTAATAATATTGAATAAGAATGAAACGACAAGTTTTTTCATGTTTTCCTTAAAGTGTCAGAATGCTTAATTTAAATATCAACTCAAAACAGGTCATGAACATCTATTTGATTTCTTTCGAATTTCAGAGATTGTATACTTCTACTCGTACTAGCTCAGAACAAAATCCATCTGCGATGAGATTTAATATCATAAGCATGGACGACTTTCCAACTCTCCCGAAGACTTGTCACGTCATCAGCTGTCATCACAACTCAAAACAGTCTGCGGATAACTCCCAGTTCCCCCAAAATGAACTCTCGTCCTTTACAAAGCAAATGATCACTAATCTTGGGGAATGTAAATAAAAATTTTAACAACTAAATGTAATCGAACAACTTGCGTGTAAATATATATATTCCAATGTCAAGTATTGCAGTAACTAACGTTAAGCTTTTATGTTGGAATGCAAGAAGCATTCGCAAAAAATGCGTTTGGCAACAGCCATACTAGATAAGAAAGGTGTCCACTCCTTGCTACCTAGAGTATATACAACAGCCATTGAGAATATAGGCATTAAAAATAATTTTAGAATACAATTTCAAACTAAAACTTTTCTCTGTCCTTTTCTCTTTCCTTGAGGTTCATCGACCACTTACAAATCCATATGTTCAAAGAATGACTTAAGACGTTTGATCGGTAAAGGCCATTTTATTACTTACAAATCCATATGTTCAAAAAATGACTTAAGACGTTTGATCGGTAAAGGCCATTTTATTTTTGGCGGTGATCGCAAGTGGTTCTGTTTGAGAGCAAACTCAGGGGTTGCATCTAAGAAAAACCTCACATAACTTTACAACGGCGTCCCCACCCAGTCCAACTTACATTCCGTCTGTAGAAAGACTTACACCTCCTTCTCTTGACTCATTTTTTCTTATATCCCTAGCATCCTACTTCTTCTACTTCTAGTGGCGCTATAGCTCGGGGTGGACCTGGGCATCAACCAACATGCCTCTCCAGCCAGCACGGTCTTTTGCCACCTGTGTCCAGTTGCGAACTCCAGGTTGGTTGAGGTCGTTCTCCACTTGTGTGCGCCACCTTAGCCTAGGCCGTCCTCTGTTGCCTCGTCCCAATGACTCGGATTCAAAGACTTTTCTGGCCGGAGCAGTGGTGTCCATACGCTCTACACAGCCTAGTCATCTTGAGCGTTGTATACGTAGAAGCTTGACCAGGCGCATGTCGCTGTACAGCCCATAGAGTTTGTCGTTAAATCTTCTCCTCCAGATGTCATCAACGCAAACAGGCTTTATTCCTCAATTGCTTCTTTAGCCAAAAGAAACAGCGACTGGCAAAAGTGATTCTGTGTTTGATTTCGGTACTAGAGTTTTTGTTCTTCTTTCATGACAGCATGTACTCCGTTTTGTCCTCATTCATCTTAGCTTCATTGACGACTCGCTTTATTCGTCCAATCACGCGCAAGCTAGAAATTAAGCTGACTGACGGAAGATCATGCCTCTAGTGCTGACTTGTGAATTTCGCATGATCTTCTCAAATATAATCTTAAAGAAGTTTCATGGCAGTGCGTTGCTTTGTCTTAAACCTTTTTTGACATTGAAAGTTTCGTTGAATTTGCTACCGATCTTTACGGAGCAGCGACAGTTCTCCATTCTCGCCCTACACAATTTGACGAGTTTGGAAGCAATGCCAAAACTAGACATGGCACTGTATAGCTCGTCTCTTTGCACACTGTCATATGCGGCCTTAAAATCGACGAATAGGTGGTGCGAGTCGATTTGTACTTCTTTGGTCTTTTCCAGGGTCTGCCTGGCCTGAAACCGCACTGATAGGGTCCTATCCATACCCTATCCAAATGGTTTCAGACGCTCACATAATACGGCAGAGGATCTTGTATGCGATGTTAAGAAAGCTGATCCCTCGATAATTGGTGCAGTCAAAGGGGTCTTCCTTCTTGTGGACCGGGCAAACGACGCTGAGATTCTACTCATCGAGCATGCTTTCCTCCGAACATCTTACAGATGATCTGGTGCATGTGCCCAACCAGCTCATCTCCAGATGCTTTTAATAGTTCTGCGGGCAGTCTGTCCGCTCCAGAAGCTTTGTTTGACTTAAGTTTCGATATTGTTATCTTAACTTTGTCTAAGTAGGGGAACGGAAGACGAAATTTTTTCTATCATCGTCCAAACTG
The DNA here is from genome assembly GCA_955652365.1 of Eristalinus aeneus. Classification (NCBI taxonomy): domain Eukaryota; kingdom Metazoa; phylum Arthropoda; class Insecta; order Diptera; family Syrphidae; genus Eristalinus; species Eristalinus aeneus. The sequence goes on from OY019134.1 coordinate 25,523,099, forward strand.
AATAAAATATTCTGCCCAAGAGCGGAATCGGGGATGTCATTGCCGTTAAGGAGTCTGCAGAAATTATCCTTCCAGATTGTCCATTTTGGTTCCGGCAGGCTTCGGTCCGAATTTTCTATCCTCCAGATATATAGCTGTTTTATCTTTCTGTAAAACTTTCGGACTTCATTCCTGCCATAACATCTTTCCATTTGCTCGACGGCATTTTGTTTGGCTTCTGGGCGGTGAAGACAACGTAAAACCCATCACATCAGTGGCAGCTTTTTTGGTGGGTTCTTGACAACGTTTCCAGTATTCTTCTTTAGTTAGTGCAGACAGTGTCGAACTCTGAGCGAGTTTTAGGGGGACTCGGTCGGTAAAGCTTCCAGCGATCAGTTGCGATAGTAGCTTTCCCACGTCACGTATTTTTTACATTTTCATTGTCCTAACTTTAGATATAAAATACTTAACTTGTTTAACATTTCTTTTAATTTTACAAAACTATTTCACTGGTCCCATTAGCGCCAGTTAATCAAACTTAACGGACTTAAAAACTAAATTAATCTAACTAAATTCACAATAACATTTTTGTGTTATTTCAGTTTTTATTAATTTTAATTTTTTTTCTACTACATTTATTAATTTAAGTTGTCCGTAGGGGGACCAAATATTGCTTCAGCAGTGTCGCAAACTACCCTCTGTGCAGTGGCACTTCGTAACTGCTATAGTAAAAATAAAAAGCTCCTTTTTACCAGTAAAGCTATCATATAACATTTTTGCTTCAAGTTAAGAAAACCAAACGGACATATAAATTTAAATATTTTTTTCAGATCTTATTCCATTGAAGATTGGAGAGAAATGTTGATATTGTAACAATAAGAGTTTTAGAAAGTTTAAAGATAAGTTTATTAAAAACAAAAACTAATTCAACTTGTCGGTAACTAAACTAATATTCTCTTACTAATAATAATATCAACTATTTAATAATCTTCTACGTTCTATTCTTTTTTAATAACTAGCTTATACTAACCTATTTAAAATAAACTAAATTAAGTTACGCGAAATGGATAAATAGCCAGGTAATCAAACTAGCTTTCATTTGTAAATAATTGTGACCCTCTGTACCACTTACCGGTTCATCGAATATATTCACATATCCCTCTTTTTAACTCATGTATTTGTTAACGATTATTAATTATGAAATTAAAACAATAACTTACAAAGAGTGAGATAATCATTGACGCTATACTCGTATTATAAAAGGATCTCTGCAGTCTGTAAGTGTTCTTGTCCGGTACTTCGAAAGCATTTAAGTCTGTACATCAGTGTAGGTGCTGAAAAGCACCTTTTATTTTCTCGCTGGTCACTGGCAAACTTGTTCCAGAATAGCTTTTCTTTCCTCGTCGAATTCCCACGCCCCTAACTCAGTGAGGATCTCACTCAAATCCGAATAGTTAGGAACGCCCACTTTTATCCATCTAAGGCTGCGGAATAGACTGATCTTCGTACTTTCTTATCAAGAATTATCCAGCAGTTTTTGCATTTTATTGCCACATTCCTTCTGACCCCATATAAAATTAATTTTGAGAAAAAATTATCGTGACGGTGCGCATTTCCTACTCTGTTTTCGATATTGTAAGCCGGGATTTGATTAGCCTCTTTAGGAACTGAAATTTAATCCAATTTTAGCCTGCAAATGCTGCCGAGGGGTTTGATAAGTTGAATGATGAATATCCTATATTCATACAAATGATTCAAACGCTGTGAACTTTCGAGAACCTTACTCCATCGGTATATGGAAGAAGACAGTTTTTTGGTCCAGCGTGGCGAACATTTTTGCTCCCCATATACTTACGCAACTTCATCGGAAGATCATTCCTCAAACTTTTCTCATTTATTTTCGGTAATCACAGTAGAGCCTCTTTGACACTTAAATAATTGACGACGCATACTCCGAATGACTTGGTTCTATAATTGTTCCTGCTAGCCATTATGTCACGTGCTCAACTAACTAATATTAGACTAACAAGAAAGTCGTAGACTAAAACATTCTTGTTGGTCTTTGAAATACAGTGATATCATCTTTTAAAATTATGGCTCCTAACCGGTTGGTTTATTTTCCACGGTTAAACACAACAATTCCTTTCGAGTGTCGACTTACTTAGAATGCGAAACCGTTTCAAATTCAACGATAAATTCAAACAGACTTAATTCGTACTCACTCACTCGTTGATTGCAGTACTTGCATTGTATCTAACGTCCAACGTCGTTTCCTCCTTTTCATTGACTTTCTCTCTTATGCTGTTGGTTAACATGAAGTTCACCTTGCCGAAGGTATCATTTCCACATACCGACGTATAGTTCAAATCGCTTTCTCAAAATACAAGAAACTGTCGTACGGTAGGAGACATGCATACGTCTTTTACGTTCTCAAAAAATGCTCATATTGTGTATTTTCCCACAAATATATTCTTGAGCACCTAGTTGGACCCAATCGCTAACATTTATTTCGATCACCCGTTATTGCAGTGTGACCACTTCTGCCGTTATCTTGCAGACTTGCAGTCTGTTGCGTGTACGCTCTGCATTCTAGTGCCCTGTGGCCTTTTTTACCACACTGAAAGCAAGCGAATGATTTTGGACGGCAATCCCTGGCCAAATATGTAGTTTCTTCACATCTACACCTTGGGAGGTTAAATTATTGCCTGTGCCCTAGTGCTGGATGCCAACCTCGGAAATGGAATACATCTGGTAGAGTACTGTCTTGGCCTGTGATTCCTTCCGCGAAATATCCGATGAGGCTTTCTTCGTTTAGCTCGATCACACTTCCAAGGTTCCAAAAAATGTAAAGATACATTGCAGATTTTCTTTTGTTTTCTTGTGACCCATTCTCTGCTGATGACAATTTTGTCCCAAAATTCGGTCATTAGTGCCATAATCAGCCCTGTCCAATTCTTTATCAGATAACCCGAAGCCTAAATTGGAGTAAGTATTTAATTCAAAATTCCAACTAAACAAAATTAGAATTACAATTAAAAATTCATTTAAGTTAAGTTGAATTATAATTTAAATCTCAATCAATTAACGCTTCAGCGTTTTAGCTTGCATGGCGAAAAAAAGGCTTCGTGCTGATATTTTTCGTTTGTTCAGTTGGCATTGTAGGTTTGGTTATATAAAAGAATTATATAAAATGTCTTTTGGATAAATTGTTATTTTTGTCGAAAAAAGAAAAACAAAATGAAGTGTAAAAATAAACAAACCGCCTTGGCTACAAAACAATAAATTATAAATTTTCTAAGAAATCATGGAAAGCCTTTGGGGGAAATATTAGAAATTGTTAAGAGACCACGTTTTTCTATTCAATATGTATTTGACAAAAAAAAAAAAAAAAAAAAAAAATAGTTGCCAATAAAGCAAAATGTGGACGTTCAAGCAAGATAGATGTTCGTACGGAAAGGCGGTTGATAAGAAGCACCGATTTTCGGCAAAGTGTTCCTGTGGTTGTCGATGATGGAATGTAACTGATCAAACGGTAAGAAACTTTCGGAAAAGGAATAGTTATAGTGGTCGTGTCAGCTGGAAGAAGCCTTATATAAGGAACCCTAATCTGAAAGCATGGCTATGGCTACAGAACATTTGGACAAAGATAATTCGTTCGTATGTTCTGGAGAAAACCAAGAACTGCATCAAATTTGAAAAATTTAACGTCCACAGTCAAGCACGCGGTGGCAGTGTAATGGTGTGGGGGATGCATGGCCTCTTCCCATGTAGGAAGCCTTGTATTTATTGTGTATTCATTGATGTAACAATAAGAAAATGTGGGTACTTGAAAATACAGTGCACAAACTGGGTCTAGAAAAATAATTCATATTCCAACAAGATAATGACGTAAAGCACCCATCGTTGCTTATAAAGGAATGGTTACTCTATCTCGTAAAAAATCTAGTAAAACACCCTGCGTAATCACCAGACTTAAATTTGATTAATCACCTTTGGGATCATCTAGAAAAAAAGATCGGGAATATAATATAAGTAACAAAACCGAGTTGAAATTTATCTTAGTTGAGGAATGGAATAAGATATCTGCATATGCGACTTCAACATTCCATGCAAAATATGAAGTTACATGAAACAAAGGAGGTCCTACCATCGTGTTCAGAAGATATTTTTTATTATTTGTATTGACTATAATTCTGAGAAAATCGAACAAGATTCAATAAAATGTAATTTGTTTTGGACTGAACTGCATGTTGAATTTAGTACTTTTATTTTCTGATATATTCCAAAATAATTTTGCTTCGAAATTTTCGAAAAGTTCAGAAATTAAGTAGTATTAAATGGTATTCGAAAATTTTTTTGACTTTGTGTACCTGTTGTCGGAATGCATCGTGAAACATTTGTCTCCACGTGGTTAGATATATTGCATATTTGTCTGTCCGGCTTCTCTTAGCATTCAGGATTGTCTTTAACTTTAAAATAACTTTAACTTTAAAATGTTCGAGACAAACAAACGATTCTATAAATATCCGGCAATCAAATAAAAAATCTTTTTTAAGGTTTTATTTTTGATTTTTATAGTACATTTTATCTTACTTTCCTGTAATATTTACTCTAGAAAAAATAATTCAAATGTAACAAATTTTATTAAAATACTTATTAAATATTTAACAAAATATGGAGCTTTTAGTTCGACCCTATCTAAATGTATTCGTAGTTTGGCTTAATGCTAAGATTATGGCTATGATAAGGAGAACTATCGAATAATGATCACATAGGTGAGTACTTGACCCGTGGTGTAACTCAGCAAAACTTTCACCTAGAAAAAAAAATGAAGATACATTTGTAAATATCAGTTGTTTTTAAGAGTCTTAAATTTAAAATAAGTGAATTATATTACAAATTTTTATTAATTAGTTTGAAACGTAAGGGAGATACTTATGTATTGCAATGAAATAAAATTATGTGTTGCAATTCAAGTTAAGTGAATTAAAGATCTTTTTTAAGAATAAAAAATATTGCTTAAAGTATTTATTCATAATTCATAACATAAAAGTTTAATGCCTTCATTTTTTACCTGTAGAGTATTCGCAATTGAAATATTAAATACGTTGCATGATGCACTATTATCTTAATCTCAATATAGTTTACGTTAAATTTTTTTCTAATTTTAATAGTGTAATATTATGTGCCCTATTTGAACCTAGAAGGTGACACACGTTGTTTTCACATAATACTCGCATAATTCATTTTCTTAGTACGTATTTCAAACAGTATTAAATTTTTTCGTTAGTTATTTCGCAAACATTTACTGGACCTTCTGAAGCCGAATAAAATATCATACAATTTAATTTATTCATAGCTGTATTTTCGATGCTTGAAATTCGCTTGGCTAAATTTAATGAATACTGAAACGAATTTGCTCAACTTCAAAATTCATTGAATGAGTGTAACACTTTCGATGTTCAGCGTCATATACCGTTGACCCCGTTGCTGCCGTCTACAATGAGTTCTCATTATTTACATTAGCTGATTGCAAATTCTATATTCTAGGATATATTGGTATACTACTTAGAGCTGATAAAGCATTTAGCGATTCTTGGTAAGGGCGAACAGCCTGATCTAGTACCAACTATTTTCGGGTGTTCATTTGACCTTGAACGATTTTGGCGTCTCGAAAAGACACCCCATGAATAAACTCTTTCATTTAAAAATCAACGAGTAGAAGATATCTTCCAGAATCATCATACGCAATTACCTCACGGAAGATTCCAGGCACACTTGCCATTGAAGAGTGATATCAAAACGGATTTTGATAATACATTATACGTTGCCCTTCATCGTTTCCAATGTACTGAACGCAAACTAGATTTCAATAAGAACTTGAAGTATAGATACATCGCCTTCATGCGCGAATAATTTCACCTTGGCCATATGGAGGAAGTCCAAGAAGATGGAGGTCGTAAGTCTTCCAATATGTACTATTATTTACCACATCATGCTGTTCTTAAAAATGCCAGCAGGACAACTAAAGTAAGGGTATTGTTTGACGGGTCCACAAAATGTGGTAAACATCAGTCTCTAAATGAATCATCTCTGATAGGAAAAACATTCCAACGCAATGCGTTTGCAATTTATATCTGTTTATATCTATTCATGACATATCTGTAAATTATCGATAGACGTAGAAAAAATGTATAACCAAATACAAGTTTCCAATAGTTATAGAGATTTTCAGAGAATTTTGTGGAAAAGGTCGCAAAATGACCCACTAAAACACTACAACCTTTCGACAGTTACATACGGTACGGCATGCGCAAGATTCTTGGCTATGCGCATCCTACATCAGTTGGGCTTGTATTCTCAATCTAAATTCCCGCCCGCGGCGGAAACACTACTCAGCGACTTTTTTGTCGATGACGTTATGACAGGTCTGATTCAGTTGAGAGTTATTCTCTCAGTTAATCTCCTCAAATGAACCACAAATGACGTCAGAAATCTTTTTACAGAGATATTCCTGGCATCATGTACGGTCATGTGAAAACCTAGCTGACTGCGCATCAGGTGGCATTCTGCTTTCTCAATTACTAAGTAATGACTTATGGACTTGTGATCTGAGCCGTTGTGGATTAGGTGCATTCAAGATCACTTGCCTAAAACCGTGCATAGTCCAACTAAATTTTCTAAAGACCATTTCGAAGAGTGAGAAGGAGAGAGAAGGAGTATATTGTCGTCGCATGAGTCCGTGTTCGCATAAATCCGTCTTCTAACTCAACCCGTCAAACAATCGATCATATTAGACAAAAACGGTTCGCGAAACTCGTGATTGAAGATATACATAAACGGTTCTTTCATGCAAGTGTATCTCAAATGTTTTCTATTCTACGAGAATATTTCATAGTTGTTAATCGAAATTAACTAAGAAAGATAGTGCATTAGTTACTACAGCACCGAACATTGCTCTATCAATCGGAAATGCTAACGTTTGCATTTCTTAGAAGAGAAACAAGTTTTTTCTTAAATATCCGAAGATATAAGAACGAACGTGGGAGTTAGATCTAATAATTATCTCACTAGTGAAGAACAACAGCAACAACAGCAACAACAGTCACATCAATAACTCCCACCACCAGCTCAACGGCCTCTAATACAGTTAAAACCCGAAAGTGTCTTATCACAATTTAGACACTTGAAACCATTTAAGGGAACAGACTATTATTCATTGTCATCGTTTATAAAGTCAGTGGAAACGACATCACCATTGTACAACGACAATCACTATCTTCGATTCTTCGAATTGCAGATCGTCATCAACGAAATAATCCTAGGAGAAGCGAGTGGATGCATTCGACAGCTAGGAGACCTTAAACCTTATTGGGGCAGCGTAACAACGGGATTAAGCAAACATTTGCAGCCCCATAGGAGCTACGCAGAACTCTTCAATTACTGCCATGCTGTAAAGGTTAGTAATTTAAGCGAATTATTTAATGAATTTAGAAACATAAGTTATCAATTAAATGAAATGTATGATTTTGATGTTAGAAAGCCACATATTTATAAAAACATAGATAGTGATTTTGTAGAAAATTTAATAGAAAAAATAAATAAAAAGGGTTCGCACTGAAGAAAATTCCAGTATAAAAAAATGTATAATAAATAAGCTAAATTGAGACTGTAAGATGATTTTAGATGCATAGATATACACCATATAAAAAATAACTCCCAAAAAGTATCAAATCGAAATTCGCGATTTGCAACAGGTAGAAATTGGTACGGAATATTGGTAATCCAGTACATGCAAATTTCTCTCGCTCTCAAGGTTCAATTCGAATTTGATTATCCAATGAAATCAAGCTCATAATAGCAGTAGTACTCGTAGAACTCAAAGAAATCACCAAAATTCAGGAATTTCGCGAAGAACCAATAACACATCGACGGAGGGGATGATGCCAATAAACAGACAACAAACAAGATGCAGTAAATTTTCATCAAAAGCCTTAGAGAACAAACTTTCGTTGATTTCTTTAACAGTCAACAAAAAGAAAATACGATGCCTCATCGATACAGCATTCACAACAAGCGTTATTTAAAATAAAATTTTCGAGGAGGTTCCCCCGAAACGATCAGAATTTTTCCAACAGTGAATTGGAAATGTTACGACTATGGTAAAATAACCAATCCTACTCCAACAAAATTCAATAAGGAAGGAACTATTACATGGATGGATATTGATTTAGCCCAGAGAGATTATCGTGCAATCTTACGACTAAATGTACTAAAACTATTAGCGGAAAAATTAAATTTAAAAGCTAATTACTTGGATATCAATGAAAATAAATTTATTCTTCTCGACAGCAAGATTCCGTTTGACAATAATAGCATTTGTGTTCTTGAAAGTTGTAAATTATTAATAATATAAATTACTAATATTTAATAATGAAATAAACTTGGATCATTTAAATGTGGAAGAAAAAAGCAAAATTGAAAAGCTTCTAAAAAAATATGAGTCCCTTTTTTACAAAGAAGGTGAGCAATAAACCTTTACTCATGAAATTGAACATGATATCATTACAAGGAAAGATACCCCTATATACACAAAAATGTATAGGTACCTTAAAATTCACGGATTCAGAATAGAAAATCAAATAAAAGATATGCTAAATCAAGACATTAAAGTCGAAATAACTCACCTTACAAAAGTCCGCTTTGGAAAGTTCAAAAAAAGAAAGCCAATTCGGGAAAACAGAAATAGTGAATTGTTATAGACTACAGACGATTAAATGAAGTTACAATTAGCGATAAGTTCTCATTTCCTAATATTTGAACAATATTAGACAAATTGGGAAAAGCGCAATACTTTTCCATTCTCGACTTTCCACCAAATTTTAGTTAAGCTTTAAGACAAGACAAAAACAGTAATCTTCTCTTTTTATGTTCACTATGAATATGTAAAAATGTCATTCGGGTTAAAGAACGCCCTTTCGATCTTCCAAGGGTTAATGAATTCCGTTCTTAAAGACAAAACCTCAAATCGATAAGTGTAATTTCAGTCATTCAAAATTTAAAATTACCTACAACACAGAGGCTAATTAAATCGGTATGACAAGCTTTTATCGCAAATTCGTAAAGGATTATGCAAAAATTTCGGTTCCCATGGTTAAATACGTTGAGACAAATGCTAAGGTTAATATTCATAATCATGGTGTTGATAATTATATACAAATATATTAAATACAAATATATAAAACAATTTCGCACTTGGAGCTTTCGTGACGCAAAATAATCAGTCTATATGCTGTGCATCTTGTACTGTGAATGACCACAAGAAAATTCCCCCACAAATGAGAAGGAATTACTTGCAATTGTTTGGCGAATTAAATATTTTAGACCCTTCTTATTTGGTAAGGAGTTTGATCTACAAACAAATCATCAATTAATAAAATAGTTCTTCTACTTATTGTGGCGCTACAGTCCGGGGTGGACCTAGGCCTCAACCAACATGCCTCTCCAGCCAACACGATCTTTCGCCAGTTGCCTCCAGTTGTGTACTCCAAGTTGGTTGAGGTCCTTCTCCACTTGTGTGCGCCACCTTAGCCTAGGCCGTTCTCTGTTGCGTTGTCCCAATGGTTCGGATTCAAAGACTTTTCGGGCTGGAGCAGTGGTGTCCATACGCTCTACACAGCCTAACCATCTTAAGCGTTGTATCCGTAGACGCTTGACCAGGTGCATGTCGCTGTACAGCCCATAGAGTTCGTCGTTAAATCTTCTGTTCCTGATGCCATCAACACAAACAGGACAAAAAATCGCATGCAAAACTTTTCTCTCGAAAAGTATAAGGCTTCTTCTTCTAATCTAATGTCTAATGTTCAGATTTCCGCGGAAGTTGTTGCAAGCGTAAAAATATAGGTCAACATATTAGTCGCAGGCTCCAACGATGGCTAATACAATTAGGAGAGTATGAATATAAAATAGAATACATAAAATGGAAGGAAAACAAGATAATCGATTTCTTAAATAGAATTGATTATAATAGAAACTGTCGTAAATAGATTCAAGAATCAGATAATAATTCGGGAGCAAAAAGAGTAGAGACAAAAATTACATTCTTAAAAAAATATAGTTTAGAGACATATAAACAGATGTAAAATATATGAATTTATTGTGAATTAAACGACTCACTGTACAACATTGTGCAGAAGAAGCTAAAAGAACTGAGAAACCCTCCGGTTAATTTTGTCAAATGTAGCAAAAGATTAAAAAGATGAAGAGGAAGCTTTAAGTCAAATATTCTTGTTCCATAAAATAGAATCAGGCCATTTAGGAATGATACCTAATAATTAGGCTTTGAAAAGTAAAGTATATTACCCGAACCTAAAAAGTTTAATTAACAAAGTAATAAATATTTATTCTAGTACGATATGCACATCAGCAAAATATGTAGAAACTCAAATAATCCATGTAGATAACATATTTACACAAAATGCAAACATAATTTTATTTATTTTATAAACAAATTCTCTAAACACGTCATTAGCTTACTCCTTGAAAATAGAAAGCATAGGACACTAATAAGAAAAAATGTCATATTCATTAAAGGAGTAATGAAAAAAAATTGTATGCGATCATGAAATTAGCAGTTTTAAAATAAAGATGAAAAAATAGAAATTCATTCTGTTAAACCAAATAATTATGCCGCTTAGAAAACAAGTTACCAATTTAGGAACAAATCTTTAAAGCTGTAGAATTCTACAACAATTCCTATCACTCCACTATCCAAGATAAGCCTAAAATCACATCATAAGTAAGAGAAAATATGATGTTATAAGTAAGCTCATTAGGGATAGAGAAGATAAATTCGACGAGGTTTTATTAAAAATTATGCTATTTAAAGTCATAAAGAAAAACCGAAATTTAGGAAATATGCATTAGGTACGGTACATATATGCAACATTAAAAGATCATTAAATTTTTTTTAAATGACAGTTGGTGAAATAATAAAATATAAAATAGATTTTAAAAAACCTTTGTGTATAAAACTAGAAGCAGCCAAGTTGTATAAAAATAATATAATTTCTCCAATTAATATATAAAACAAAAATAATTCAAACAGAGAAAATATTAATTGTTCCAATTCCCAATAGTGATAATAATGATTTAGACACAGAGCTTGAATATGTTGTAGGAATACTAAATAAAGCTTATACTTTTGAAAAATTGTATATATAGAAAAAAGTGACATTATAGAAAGTATGAAGGAAGAATAACTACCTAATCCTAAAAAAATAAAAAACAAAACGTTGCACAGTAAATGTGATGAAAGGAAATATGTGAAATATGGAAGCTATGTTGTAATATTCAACAATTATACCGTATATTTCGATAATAGTAAATTTCAAAACAATATTTTTGAATATAAAGAGATATATGTTATTCCTAATATTGAAGAGCCATATCTAACTGAAAATAAATTACCTTTTGAAGAAATTGCGATACAACAAGAGGAAAATATTAAGGCAATTAAAGAATTAAAATATCATCATTCGCTCTCGAGTAGTTGAAGAAAGAGCAAGTGTTTTTACTTCCCTCGCGAGTTTATAAAAATATCTAAAATTTCGAGTAAGCGTACACGTACTGATTCTGGTGACGGCGATAACCGCCCTCCCAGCAATTTTTTATCTTCTAACAGACAAAAAATTGACAAAAAATCGGCAATGGTCGACAATCATAATTATTATGGATCATTAAGCGATCTGAATGAAACCGTGAATGTGGATAACAATGAACGTTCAAACGTCATAAAAGATAGTGTTTCTCCTATAGTTGTGCTAAATTCGTCAGGTGAATGCATTCGCCGCATGTTGAATGAGATAAACATAGAAAAATACCTAATTAAAAATATATCACTTGGTATTAAAATTATTCTTTCCACTTTGGTAATCTATGAAAAAATTGAAACTGAGTTGACGAGGTTAAAGTACGAATTCTATTCCTACGCACGCAAAGAAACGCGACCCTTAAAAGTAATTCTCTCAGGGCTTGACCCCATCAACGAAAAAGTGGTAAAAAACGAAATAGTTTCATCAGGAATAAAGTGTCTGGACGTAAAAATTATATCAAATAATGAAAATCAAAAAAATAAATATAAAGACTGTTTCTATATTGTGTATATCCAACGCGGTACAATAAGACTTAACGAATTAAGAAAAAATCATACGGCCTATTCAAAACAATAATTCGATAAGACTTTAAAAAGTAAAAACCCGGAAAAATCACACAATGCCACAATTGCCAAAGGTTCGGGCATGGATCCATGCATTGTCATGCAAAAAGCGTTTGTGCCAACTGCTCCGGTGAGCACAAAACAACTGAATGCAAAAAAGCTGACGTGATTCAATGTGGACATTGCAATGGACCACACAAATCATCTGATCCTAACTGCAGTGACCGTAAGCAATATCTGGAAATGCGCCACAAATTCTCCGCTCACCAAAATGCTAGTAAAAGAAATCACACATCAGCCATTTTAATCAACAACTTATTACGCGGTGCATTGTCTTTGTGGAAAAGAATTCTTTTCTTCCTCATATGAGACCATTTTTTTTGCAATATCTTCCTTCAAACGCCCCAATAATTTCATGTAGATATTCGCTGTTGATCTTTTTGCCTTTTTCAAGATAGTCGATGAATGAAATTCCATGCGCATCCCAAAATTGGGATACTATAACCTTGCCAACCGACCTTTGTGTTTTTGGAAGCTTTAGGCGTGGTTCACCGGTTGCTGCAAACTCCGCTTACTGCCGGCTTTACTCTGGAGTGTAGTGGTGGATTTATGTTTTATCCATTGTTACATACCGAAGCAAAAAGTCCTGCTTATTCTGGCCAAACAGCTTTCTTATGGACAAATGTTCATGCAAAATAGTGTGCCTTCTGACATCTTTAAAGTGTCAGCTATTTCACGCAATTTCACTTCGTGGTTTTCCAAAAAGATTTTATGTACTTTTTTGACGTTTTCACCTCAATTTGCCTTCTAGAGCATTCATCATCGTTGGTGTCTGTGCGGCCACGTTTTTGTTGTTGTTTCTGGTGGAGCAGAGTCCTGTAACACTTTTCAAGCCGTTGTTGAGCTTGCATTGTATTTTGTCGCTTAAAAAAGCATTGTTTCATCAACACACGAAATTCTGTTTTTTCCATTGTTTTACAAATCGCAAAAGTAGCGTCACTTGAAGCACTGTAACTTATAACTTAATAATCAGATTGTCATGAAAATTTGACACGTATCATTTGAATGTTTGTACTTTCTAAAAATAATTTTGATTTTATGTTAGTAGCGCACTCTATATGTTAGTCCTAGGAGAGACGTTTTACTGCAGGGAACATACAGGTATACCGGTATGAAGCGAGCGCCAAGAAACAAATGTTGTGAACGAGCCCTTATTTTTTTTTGTTTGTTTGCTATGACATCTCTGAAAAATATTTGGTACATATCAATTCAACATCATATTTTTTCATTGTGTTAAAAATGTCGAATTTTTGAAAGTGATGATTTTCATTTGAAGAAAAGTGCTGCAGAGTCGCATCGAATGCGTGCTCTATCAGAAGCAACATGCAAAAGATGGTTTCAATGGTTCAGACAAAATGATGATGAAGTGAGAAATGAAGAACGTGGAAAACCACCAAAAAAGTTTGAAGACGCCGAACTGCAAACGATATTGGATGGAGGTGACACTTTGAGTCAAAAGCAAATGGCAGCAATGTTAAATGTTGCACAACAAATAATTTCTGACCGTTTAAAAGCTATGGGAAAGATCCAAAAGTGTCGAAAATGGGTGCCACATGAATTGAATGAAAGAGAGATGGAAAACCGAAAAAACAGTTGTGAAATTTTGCTTCAAAGACACGAAAGAAGTCGGTTTTGCATTGGATTGTTAAATTGAAAAATGAATTTATTATAAAAATCCTAAACGGAAAAATCATGGGTTAATCAACAACCATCAACATCGACTGCAAAACCAGATCGATTCGGCAAGAACACAATGCTGTGTGTTTGGTGGGACCAGAAAGGTGTGATGTACCACGAGCTCTTAAAACCTGTTGAAACCGTTAATACTGATCGCTACTGACAACACATGATCACTTTGAACCATGCATTGATCGAGAAACGACCAGAATGGGTCAGAAGATACGGCAAGGTAATTTTGCTCCATGACAATGCACCTGCACACACATACAATCAGAACACTTGGCTGGGAGCAGCTACCCCACCCGCCGTATTCACCAGACTTGGCTCCTTCCGACTACCATTTGTTGTCATAGATGGGACACGCATTGGCAGAGCAGAACTTTGATTCCTACGAGGAGGTCGAAAATTGGGTGCCTGATTGGTTTGCCTTAAAAGACGAACAATTTTATTGGCGTGGTATTCACAAATTGCCAGAAAGGTGGTCAAAATGTGTAGAAAACAATGGCCAATATTTTGAATAAAATGTTTTTAGTTTCCCATTAATAATTAGTGTTTTATTTTCAAAAAAGAAATATCTTGGAGAATAAAATCCAACTATTAGAGTGATGCTTTTTTCCTCAAATGATCAGCAAAACAAAAGATGTGTTGTCTGCTGTACAAATAAAACACATATAAAATGTAGGCATTTTCGAAATTGACGGAAAAGGAGTTTTTACCTCCAAAGATTGTAAATTTTTTTCCATAATGGACAAATACGCTTCGCTTTTGCAAACCACACTTACTAAAGCTTAGCATAATTATTCAGCAGCCAAAATATTAGTAATGGATACCGAAGTTAGTTATCCATTTCATTATGTGTACGAATTTATAAGACTCCCGCTAAAAAATTAAAATTAATGTGACACTCGAAAGAGTTCCTTTCACGATCATTTAAATTACCAGGTGCTTAAAAAAAGAAGAAAACCCGTGACTGTTTAATTCGGAAAATCTAAGCGTAATAACTAGAAAATTTTACTGCGTTTCGAATTTAATAGACCAAATAAAAAGACATGAAAACCAAAAACGGTTAAAAAAAAACCCTTAAAAGAAAAAGACAAAAAAGATATGAAACAACGAAAAACAATGAATATGGTGTTAAAACCACAAGAGCTCCGTAAAAATAAAGTAATTTATTTAGGAGAATACTTTTTCGTTTTATATAAAACAGTATTGACTATTATTACTTTATTGCATTTTTTTTATTTGAAAAGTTTTCGTATTTCTTTATCTTTTTGTGGCGCTATAGTCCGGGGTGGACCTGGGCCTCAAACAACATGCCTCTCCAGCCAACACGATCTTTCGCCAGCTGCCTCCAGTTGCCTACTCCAAGTTGGTTGAGGTCCTTCTCCACTTGTGTGCGCCACCTTAGCCTAGGCCGTTCTCTGTTGCGTTGTCCCAATGGCTCGGATTCAAGCACTTTTCGGGACGGAGCACTGGTGTCCATACGCTCTACATGGCCTAGCCAACTTAAGCGTTGTATCCGTAGACGCTTGACCAGGCACATGTCGCTGTACAGCCCATAGAGTTCGTCGTTAAATCTTCTCCTCCAGATGCCATCAACGCAAACAAGACCAAAAATCGCACCCAAAACTTTTTTCTCGAAAAGACTAAGGGCTTCCTCATCCACCTTTGGTAGCGTCCAGGTCACCGCGTAGTAGAGTAGGGATGATCATGCTGTTATATAAAGTGAGCTTAATCCTTCGAGAGAGGGCTTCATTACTCAATTGCCTCTTGAGCACAAAGAAACAGCGAATGGAATAAGTGATTCTCCGTTTGATTTCGGTATTGATGTTATTGTCCTCATTTACCCGAAGGTATACGAAGTCGTTGACTACCTCGAAGTTTCTGCTGCCTTGTGTGACGCTCTGTCCAAAACGTCGGTGTTGTGTGTCCTTTCTTGACGGACGGTGTTCGTCCAATCACGTCAATGTCATGAGCGTAAGCTAGCGATTGAACTTCTGGAAGATCGTGCCTCTGGTGTTGACTTGTGAGTTACGTACGATCTTCTCCAGGATGATGTTAAAGAAGTCACATGACAGTGCGTCGCCTTGTCTAAAACCTTTTTTGACATCGAAGGTCTCGGTGAGTTTGCAACCGACCTTGACGGAGCAGCGAGAGTTCTCCATCGTCATCCCACACAATCTGTTTGGTAGGAATGCCAAAACTAAACATGGCACTGTAAAGTTCGTCTTCATATGCGGCCTTAGAATCGAAAAATAAGTGAGAGCCGATTTGCACTTCTTGCGTCTTTTCCAGGACCTGCCTTAATGTGTTTTTTTTCGAAATTCTATCTTCACCTCGTCTACGTCGGGGGGGCGGAATTCTTGTCTTTCATCGTTCGAATTGTGTGGAACCGTCTGCCTAACAGCAGATTTGGTCTCGTCATCGCCGTTAAGGAGTCTGCAGAAATGATTCTTCCAGATTCTCAGCACAGACTGCGACTCTACTACGAGTTGTCCATTTTGATCCCGGCAGGCTTCGGTCCGAACTTTGTATATTCCGGATAGTTGTATTACCTTTCGGTAAAACTTTCGGACTTCACTCCTGCCATAAATCCTTTCCATTTCATCGACCGCGTGCTTCTCATGCTCCTTCTTTTTCCTTCTGAGAAGCCGGTGCTCTTCCCTTCTGCTCTGTTCGTAGAGCTCAAGAGCAGCACTTGTTGTTCGATGCAGCTTCGCCTTATAGGCGTCTTGTTCAGATGCATGCGCTTCTCTGCACTCGTCGTCAAACCAAGGGTTCCTTATGGGTGGCGACGTGAAAGTCAGCATATCAGTGGCAGCTTCTTTGATGGCTTCTTGACAACGTTTTCAGTCTTCTGCTATGATCAGTGCAGGTAGCGTCGAACTTTGAGCGAGACTCGGTCGGCGAAGTTCCTAGCGATCTGTTCAAGTTTTCGTACTACTTGAATGTAAAAAGGATGTTTCTTTTTCGTTTTTTATTCCGGAAAATACGTTTAAGTTTAACATAAAGCATACATATATATACATCACATTCATATTTAAAGGGACTGTCTGGAAACAGTCCAACAACACAGGAAAACGAAGGTAAGATTTCCGTTTTAATATGGATATAGGGTTTCTAGTGAACCTCTAAAATTAAAGAAAGGGGATACTTTTCTGCTACAGGCTATATTTTCTAAATTAAGAACTTAATGTTAACATGAATTAAGGAAAACTTTAAAAAAAAGTTTATATATGTATATATAAATAGGAAAATACGGTGAATTAAAATGTAAACATTATAAGGAATTATATTATATTCTTACCCTTAAGTATATGCACTATTATGTTATAATCTTGAGAATCGCTAATTGAACACGTGTAGTTGCCGGAATCTTGCTTACTTATTCTTGCAATTGAAAGCGATGAGTTAGCTCCATCGTCCATTAAGTCTGTTCTTACACTGAAAAAAAAGTGATTGATTGCATACATAATAAGCACTTGCCATCAAAATGTTACTATAAATTTATTCAGTAAACGTATTATCGTTTCGTATCGGTGTGGGTTATTTACTACAGATTTTGCCTTGGTATGCAGGCAATAGCAAGTTTAGCGCAAATATTGTAATATCGTTGTGTCATGTTATTGTGTCTGTGAGATAATTGCTTGGTCGCAGTATTAAAAATATTCCTGTCGTGCAAGCGTCCGCAGCAAACGATTGAAATAAGTTAATCGCACAGCGTTCTCAAGAATTGGGAACCGCTCAGGCCGCATTTGGGAAAGGATCTTGTTTTACACTCACACACGAAGAACCTGACTCAAATATTCACTCTACTTAAGTTTTTTTAATTGGTGTCTGGAAAAGATACGCTAAGATGATGAATTGCATTATAGAATAATCAAGGCACATGATTTGCTTAATGCCTGTGAGTCGAGTGAAATTCATTTTTTCCACAAAAAACGACTTCTCGGTATGGTCGAATGAAAATCCACATGTATTTAAATTCACCATTTAATTCAGAACTAATAAATGTTGAGTGCGGTTTGCATGCCGGCGGCGTTATTGAGCCGCATTTTTTCATCGACGATAACATTCGTACATTAAATTATATTAATTGGAATATAAAGAATGTGGTTTCATTGTACACTTTACACCCCAGATGATGTGACTGGATTTATGAATCACATGATTCAAAATCACATCCGTATAACTATTTATAGTGTCAACGGAATCACTGATAAAGAAAAGACCATCTACGGACTTAGGTAACTAAGGCGTTTAGTCTTGCGTTACTTACGGCTCTTGGGAAAAAGAGACCGCGTGATATCAGCCGTAAAGACAGGTGATCACGTAAAACTAAATCCCACATCTGTACACTTTACAATATATTTTTTAAAGAGTAAGTATAATGAGCGTGTTATATCAAGAAATGGGTTGATTCACCACCTCGTTCGTGCGATTTAAGGACGCTCAACTATTTTTTGTCATTGGGTTAGCTAAAAAACCCAGCGTCGTTGAAAGAGCTCCTAGCCAACAAAAATTGCGAATAGAAATAGTGTCCCCGGAATGTTTTGACGAGTTACCGAAAATTAAGTCAAACGAATCGACCTGCATATGTGCTTGAGGTAGCCATACGAATGTTTTATTGTTCTTCAGGCCAATAAAATGAAGTTCGATATATTTCAAATACTTTTAATAAATGAATGGCACGACAGTTAAAAGGAGAATGAGGGCCTTGCTTGTTCATCAAATATTCGTGTTGAGCGCTTTACTGTTTTCTCGCGAGAAAACGGGATCTACAGTTCCTACGGATTCCGAAAGGTGAATTTTGAGAAGCTTTATCTTGGAAAGTTTTTACTTTTATAAAAAAATTAGGCACACAGTACGTGTTTTGTTTTTTGATGCGAAAACCTGTCTCGATGGGGGCTGCTGTTAATTTGATTCTTTCCCGGAGACGATAATTATATATTTGGATTGTACTATGTGCTATAGTGAAAAGTTGACCAAAGATTTTGATTAGACAGTCTTAACTTTAACATTAACTTTTCGCTCTTTTCGCACACATTAATATATAGTTATATGAGCTTAAAAAAATGCTGATATACGTTTCGCGAAACCAGAAAACTTAAGATAAAAGATGATGCATAAAAATATGAGGGACGTTCAATATATTCTCGGTATCGATATGAAGGAAAATGCGAATTTAATTTAAATTGTTTTTATTTTTCAATATAACCTCCTCTAACATCAATGCATTTGTGACATCAGATAAGCTGTTTTTAGCCCTCAAAAAAATAAATTTGCAAAGTACCCATTTATTGCCGACTTGAGTTCTTCATCATCCGAAAATCTTTTTCCACGAAGACATTTTTTTCAAATGCGGAAACAGAAAATAACATTAGGGGCAATGTCTGGACTATAGGGTGGGTGTTGGATTTCTTCGAAACCACAATCTCGCGCAGCAGCCTTAGAAACTCGCGCCGTGTAAACAGGAGCGTTGTCATAAAGAAGCAATACACCCGACTTCTTTGATGCTTTCTCCAGTACAAGCAGAAGCCGGGCGCCGGAGCTGGGGTTGACTTCAATGCTCTCTCTGCCTCTCTTGAACTCGATTGACCACTTTTGCACAGTTGATAATGATGGTGCGGAATTCTGGTAAACAGCCACCATCTCGTCATGAATAGTTTTTTGACTTTTTCGTTAATGAGAAATTTAATGACACGCGAAACGCGAATTAATAATCATATTTATATGAAATTTTACATGAAGTCACTAAAATAGTAGTATTACTTGATAAATAAGTCAATTTATATATATAACCATAACTTCACCCCGATACCGAGAATATAATTAATATATTGAATCGTAAAAGAAACAGACCACTTACAAGCGTCAATATTGCAGAGAGAAAAATATATGGAGAATGTCAACGGATGGGCTCTCTAATTGTTGGCTTTTAAAAATTTAATTTTTTCCCAATGGCGCATTCAGTCTTTTTTGCATTATCTATGAATCTGACTATTGTTGTTTTAAGAATTACGGGAAAAGGAGTACTGGAATATCCCTCAAGCCTAACGGGTTGAAACTTAAGCTCACTGGCTCGACTCCTGAACTGAAAATCTCGCATTTCAAAGCACCATATCTAGGGATATCTATGCCAACAATAAAAAAAGTGAAAAAAACTGGAAAAAGGAAAAAAGTTCTTCTACTGAGATGTAATCTTAAATATTTTACATATATTTATACCTTGTATTATATCTTTTTATAAAACTTATTATTCTCATCACCATAATTTATCTGTCTATCATAATCTATCTGTTTATTTTAGTTTGAAAACAGGTACTTTTCGTTTGTTCAATGAAATAAGAAATAAGAAAATGGAATGTACTTAGTATAATTCATTCATTTTTACAGAAAATAATAAATATACGACAAATTGCATTTTCCTGACGTCTGTTTAGTTAAGATTTTTTAAAGATATCTGCAGCAAAAACAAAATCAGCTGTGCTTACGAACATGTAAATATATCCATTTGTGTATGTATATACAATATGTCTCCCAAATTTGTTTTTAATTAACAAATCCATCCAAATAATGTAGAGCACTTACATAAAATAAATATATAAAAACCTTAATTCAGTTATTTTTGTTTACCTTACTCCACCTCGCGTTGTATCATAATTTAAAATTTGATCTCCATGTCGCCAAAAAACTACAGATGATGTCATAACAACATTTCTTACGATACAAAATAATTGTAAGGTTGAATCAATTTCATAATATTTTTCATGTAGGGGTATGTTATATTCGTCCACGATCACAACTTTTGGTGCTACAGATAATAAATTAATAAATCATTTCGTATTAATATTGAATAACTTAACTCACTCACCATTTACATGTAGATGAATTTGTGTAACTCTAGGCGGGTGAGTTGATATTTGACACTCATAGGTACCCTCATCTTCTTTTTTTGCATTTACTATTTTTAATCTCCAATTATTGGGATATTGGAATTCCATTGTATACCTTTTATCACCAGTATATGTGTGCAAACCAACAGTCAGCAACTCAAGAGCCTCTTCACCCATGGAATTTCTTCGTACCCAGGATACCTAGTTAAATATATATGATACTTACAAATTAAGTGTTTTTTAAGTCTTAAGTACAGTTTTAAAAGAGATAGATATCACAAATAACTTTTATTCTCAGACAAACTGTATTTTAATAATTTTACTTTACTTAATTATGAAACAATTTATACTTTATTACAAGTAATTTACCGCTACAGTAGTTATATTGGAAACAAATTATACATTTTTAGGGTTTATTTTTGTCATTTTCATTTTGTCTTGATCTTCCTCACTTTTTAACTTTTCCTGTGTGCTAAAACTAAATTGTCAGGACAATTGCATAGGTAACAATTATTTGAAAAGTATAAACTAATTTTTTATACTATACGCTCAAGTCACTGTAATAAAGTCACAGAACGGGCCGAACGTACGGAACAGTGAAAGAGGAGGCATCGTTGTACATTCGATTTTAATGCCTGTGGGTTTATATCAGACGGTTCAGACGGACATTCATTCGTCTGGTACGGTGAAAAAGTGAGTCTCCAAACTAGCGGTATGTCCCAAAGAAAGCTTGTGGGGTATGTCCAAAAGAGGGCCTATGGGGATACTGTTATCAGCTAAGATTTGATTAGAAGTGGCAGACAAGAGTTTATTTTAAACGCAATAGGCCACACGCTAATTGTGGACAAGTATGCATGTGTGTGCATTAGGGGCTAGTATTAGTGTAGGGAAATGCTACTGTAGTGTCACAATGGGTGGAACTTTAAATAAAGTCTGGTTGACCAGCCGTTACAACATTACATAAGCTGCCGTTTGCTTTGGGACCTATTATTACTCGAATCAAAACGTGGCTTCTGAAATCAACATCTTATTTGAATATATCTGTTGATTAATATGTCGCATGTTTGTGTGGGTAATTGTTTTTCAATCTTCCCGATTCCACACATTAGGAAACCAACCTAATATACAGTGAGTGTACTTTGAATCCGGTTTTCAAAAATGGTTGAAAAGATGTCAATGACGACGCTTGTCCTAGACTGCCTTGTTTGACTGTTTTTTTCGATTACCATAGTGTAATACAAGATAATACTTATTATCTTGTATTATCTTGGAGTAATGCACCGTTTGCGAAAAGCAATACTAAGAAAACATCCGGAAATATTGAAAACAAATTCATTGCTTTGGCATCACGATAATGCACCTGCTCGTTATTGTTTGTCTTTTCGGTTCCCAAGATTGAACAAGGTGGCCCCCGTGGAGTAGTGGGTAGAGTGCGACGATCACACGCCGAAGGTCTAGGTTCGATTCCCAGCTCAACA
This sequence comes from Eristalinus aeneus, assembly GCA_955652365.1. Classification (NCBI taxonomy): domain Eukaryota; kingdom Metazoa; phylum Arthropoda; class Insecta; order Diptera; family Syrphidae; genus Eristalinus; species Eristalinus aeneus. The sequence continues at coordinate 25,545,409 of OY019134.1, forward strand.
TCAATTTTTCGAATATTTCACGGCACCAGCTCCTTCGAGCTGTTGACAACACTCAAAGAGTAATAACTGTCTAAGAAAGCTTCTCAAATTTCGCCGTTCGGAGTCGGCAAAAAACTGTAGGTCCCTTCTACTCGTGAGAGAACAGTAGCGCGCACAACACGAGTAGTTGATGAGCAAGCTAGGCCCTGGTCCCCCTCTGGACTGTAGCGCCAACAATTATTATTAGATTTAACAAGCCCATGAATGGACGACGTTTTGCTACTATTGAGAGATACAAACTGAATCGCTGAGAGAGCCCAATGGCATACAAAGAGTGTATTTCAGAATTGCTTCGAGGATTGGAACAAACGCTCGTACAAGTTTACCTTATCTTTGAAAACAATCAGACCAATGTACCCCGGCACACTTCTTGTATCCCGGCATACTTTCTGTAAGGGCATAGAACAAAAAAATAAATCTTGAAGGGAATAGAGACGTAACTCATGTCATAAGGTTTGAACAAACAAACACACTTTTCTCGAATATGCCAATGGGCAGACGATTACAGTCCATTTGAAGCGATATAATCAAATTTTTTTTTTCATCAAAACAAAACGTACCTGTTGTTGTTTTAAATGTATTTTGGTACAACAGTCCACAAGAAGTTTCGTCAGGGTTAAATTCGCGAGAGGTAGTTTATTGTTATTATTATTTTGTCGAAAAAAAAATTACTTATTGAATTAGTTCCTTAATAAAGTTAACATTGACAAATAATAATTTGTTTGTGTAAGTCAAGCAAATTTCGACTACTGTGAAAGAAACGCTCTTAAATTTGAACTGGAAAGGTAAATTTAGTTAAATGTATCGTTGTCCAGAGTTAGTAGAGAATTAAAGTATATTTTTTATTTATACGTAACTGATAAAAGTAACGTATTGAATGCACAAATTATAGAAACCCACTCGACCAGGTCTAATAAAAAGTATATTATAAGTAAAATTTACAAATTTCGTAAAAAATATTACTTACAGTCTTATCTTGCAGCAATGAAATCCGGCAGTTTAAGTATACAGTCGCACCAGCTTGGACCGTAATGTTAAGTGGTTTTCCCTCTTTTTGTATGTCTTCAAAATGTGGACCATACCTAAACAATACATTAAAATATACATTATTTCGCTTGCACATTTAATTGATACATCGAACGTTAATATAATATAATTGTTGGCTCTACAGTCCAAAGGGGGACCAGGGCCTAGCTTGCCCTCATCAACTACTCGTGTTGTGCGCGCTACTGTTCTCTCACAGGTAGATGGGACCTACAGTTTTCTGTCGACTCCGAACGGCGAAATTTGAGAAGCTTTCTTAGACAGTTATTACTCTTTGAGTGTTTTCAGCAGCTCGAAAGAGGTGGTGCCGGCGACCACATATCGAAAGTTACTCATTCTTGAATTTAAGTCAAATATAATTGTTGTGTAGAAAACCTGATGCTAAATAGCTCAGCCACACATTCTTGCCCCATTAAAGCCTAATGTGTTTTATAAATTATAAAAGTTGCCACCCTGATTTTTTAAGAAAATGGTTTGGGCTTAAGGTTTGTGTGTTATATGGTAAAGTGCTTGAAAAATGGTAGATGCGATTGTGCATACAGGGGCCAGTTTAAGATTTTACATTAAATAAATTTATATTACAATAAATTATTCTAAATAAATTATTATTAAAATTTCCATTTTTTTCCTGGTGGAGACAAGATATGCAATAAAAACTTACAAATACGTAGTTATATATGCCTTGATATAATGATGCACTGTTTATTTGGGGTGTTTTATTTAAGGGCATTTATTTATTTATTTATTTTTTTTTTTTTGAACAGTACGACATAATATGTCACACAGCTTGTGCCACAATTGATTTATTTATATTGACGAGAACTGATAACAGTCAGTTTCACTTAAGGGACCTATGAGTTGGCTTTGTGAGGAGATTGGAGGGATACGGCCACAAAAAAAAAAAACTCAAAAATTATACCTCTTATTCATCGTCTGATCAAGCCGTGTCGGTCATATGCAAGAGGTCATGTTTAAACTTTAAGAAAATATTAATTCTGTGTTAACTTAAGAAAACATATTTATTTTAATCCAATTTAAAGTCCTATACCTAAAGTATGAGTATGCTGCTGACACAAATCGATTGTGAACATCACATTGAGTTTTCATTCAGTTATTATATATAAATATTATATATAAACTGAATAGTTTCTTATGAGATATTATTTATATCACAGAGATTTTATTTGTTATTTTATAAAGTGGCCGACAAAGAATTGGTCTGTTATTGTTCAATATGTTTGAGGTCGATAACACACGGCAAATTTCGCTATTTTATTTTTGGAGCGTTCATTGAGAATGACGTAAGTAATTAGATAGTAACTTACTCGAAAACTATGACAGAAGTAGGGGAAGAAGATGGTAGGAGAGAGATGGGACGACATCTCCATAACTTTTAAAATGTAGTGCGCATATAAGAATTAGTTCTTTCTTTTGTATAAGTTAGAGTCACAACCATTGCTTCACCAAGTACAAGTGAGGAGATGGTTATCGTGGTGGTGTAAAGCAATAAGCCTACTATTTCTTAGGTAAGTTAGTAATTTAATGATTAAACTACGGAATATTTGTTTATGGTTCCCTAAACCGTTTGACCTAAGTCTTCTACGTTTGAAGATACATCGTCCGTTCACTGAACGCTATAAGACGGCGTTTTTGGCATATAGGATCTCCGGTGAGTAAAAAGGTAGTAATTGATTGATTGATACACATATATGTATATATATATACGTATACATATATATATACATATATATATACATAAATATGTATATATGTTTATATATAACGATTTATATATATGGGTATATAATGGTGGTGAGAGCCTTCTGTTTTCTTGGACAAGCACTTGAACTTTTGAGGAACATACCATTCCAAACTCGATTGTTCTTAAGGCAAATGTATTTTAATATGGTACACTGTTTGATCACACTGTGTGGATAGATATTAACGCATAAGTTTTATGTGTTTTAATAACAATATTCAGATTAGAGAAGAAGAGTAAGTCCTTACCTCCGTAATAGGGATGAAAACATTGGTATCGGAATCTGAGCCCACAATTTATAATGATAAAGATTACCTGATTAAAGTATTGACAATATCAAAATTGTCAAAAACAGTTTCAGCCATTTTAAACTGCTGGCTAATTTCCACAGGAAACAGAAGATTACTTTTAAATAGCACAAATTTATTCAATTACCTTTGATCATGATGATGATGCTTATTGGCTGTGGAGAACATGTCAAATATGTAGTTTAACATCGGTGCATCCGTCTTTTGTATTTTCGTTACAATGGATTTGTTATCTATTTTAGTTATTGTTGGTTTAGTTGCTAATGTGCTAACCGTTTGAAAATCAACCGCTGTGGGTGTTAGCGTCCTGATAGCAATATCTGTTGTTTTGTCAATACCCGATTTATCACGAAAATCTTTTGAAAATGGCGATTCAGTTGCGTGACTTACATTTTGAAGTATTGATACAGCACTTATTTTGTTTGTAATGTAGGCATTTTTGACGTTTTGCAGATTTAATTTCGAAGTAACGAAACCTATAAATATACAAGTTAAAAGATTAAGTAGATAGTTTTTTTTAATGAATAAGATAAATAATAAAAATGCATTAAAAGTGTAACATTTTGAGTAATTCATTGTGAGGCTTCATTTATAGCGAAAATAGAATACAAGATTAAGTAGATAGTTTCTTTTAGTGAATAAGATAAATAATAAAAATGCATTAAAAGTTAATAAATTAGGATGTTACATTTTGAGTAATTCATCGTGAGGCTTCATTTATAGCGAAAATAGAATACAATAGTTATAAAATAATTTTAAAATTTTGAAAGATGGTAAAAGCACGATACTTAATTATCTAAGATTATAACATGTAAATGGTGGTCAGTACTTGGTTTGAGGTTGATCAGTTAGTGCAATAACGGGCGACTCGATCTATATTTCGACAAATGCATCAATCGAAGAATTGGTACCTTACATATTTCAAGAGAAACTAGTGAAGAGGTGTAATACCGGTATGGGGAGCCAATTCACCGTAGCACAATATAACGCTATGACCTTGTTCTTGAATTCCAGGAAGCACACATGACACAGAAACGAGTTTCATTAATTTCTCAATAATAGACCGAATTTTTGTAAAGTTTTCTAAAACCAATTCACTGAAAATATGGTGCAAACTTTAGTTGCCTGACTTCAATTCTTGCCCAAGTTAAATTTTGTATGCATTTATATTGAGATCCTCACATAAAATAAGAGAGTGTCGAACAGGCCTAGCCAAGGTGCTGAAAACGTCGGCTTTTCCGTACACTGTATGTTTTACCTGTAACGTTTTCTCACTATGTTCTGAATATGAATCAATTTCTCGAATATTATCCACTATAGTAAATACATGATGACATAACTATTATATAATTTTATAATTAGCTTAATTTGTTTGTTTTCAAAACCTTACAAGCTTTACGCAACACAAATCGATGATAATCAGATTTTAAGATCTCTTGACTAACTTCTACAAAAAAAACCTTCTTTTAAGAATTATTCGATTTTGTTAATATTATGTGAGGAAACATTAATATTTTTGAACTTTTATAGCATTTTATTTTACCCTCCTCTTGATGCAACGTAAAAACTCATATTTTTCAAAAATGAATAATTAATTATTCATTTGTACTTTCATTGGAAAGTTTATAAGCGTCTCAGACATATTGGAACTAGTTTATATATAATTACTTGATTTTACCAATGCAGTAAAAAAAAAAACAGTTCCGTTTTGTGCTGCAAATCAGTGTGTTCAGTAATGTGTATACAATTGCTTGATGTATGAGTAGTTTTTCCACATATTTTAGAACTTTGCCTTCTTAGATTCGATATAATGAAAGGCATGCGTTTTTTTGGTTTGCTGTAGAACTGTAGTTTTGAATTTGTCGTTTTTTAGGGCTCTCATTTATGACGCCATGAGTTAGTGAGAAAATACCCCAATTAGCTGTATGTTGCAGTACCAAACTTTTAAAACCGGTTAAGGATTGTGCATTTATTTCTAATTAATTTTTTGAATCCACTTCTGTCAATTTGAGCAATGTTCAGGAAGCATTTATTGTCTAACCCTTAAGCATCCGGCCCGTTCACTTGTGCTGAATCTTGTCATAAATTACACTAAAAGAGAATCTTTGATCGTAAAGTTCATAAATTACGTTTTCTTCGACCTTTAAAGTAAGGTATCTTTAAGAATATTTAGCGTAACCTGTTAACTTCGATGTTCACAATCTTTCAAAGTAAGCTATTTACAGCAATTAAATAGAAAACGACTTAAATTGGCCCAAATCCAAACGAGTGTAGCACTTCGGAATGGGGAGTAAGAGACTTTGTCTACTCTACAAAAACAAATGAATTAAAATTGGGATTCGAATTGAAATGTAAAATCTTGCTTGCACGCTTGCTGCTGCTTCCGTTTGGGGTTCAAGAAACAATTAAATAATATAGGTCTTTCTTGAGAGAACTTTGTGAAACATCTGGAGTAACTAATGTTTTTTATGACGCAGAAATGTTGAATTTATATTTTTAGAAATTCTTATATATATATTAAATGTAAACATATAAACATATATATATATATATATATATATATATATATAATTACATGAATTCCTCCACTGAAACTGAAAATTTTGCTTTTCTCTTCAAAAACAAATTATATACAACTTATATACATGATAAGATGATATACAGATGATAATTTATAATATTTTAATGTTCTCTAGTAGTTAACAAATCGATTCTTCCTGCAAAGGGATGTATAGACTCTCATTAAAAGATAATTATATACTGAACCCAGATGTTCTGAACAGATATATTCCATGTTTTTCGTAGAATAGAATTTAACTGATGCATCACCTATTTTTCCTATTTTTTATTTTTGACTTCTTTTTACAGCACGAGACAGAAATTCACCCTTATATTTTTTTTGAGATTAGACAATTTTTTCTACGCGGACATAAATGATGCATTACTTCTTAATTATTAAGCAATAGTCCTTACAGTTTGAAGCAGTGATTTTATAACATAGTTGTTTTAAACTGTATCTTTTTAAAAAGAGTGTTGTATTGATACAATTACTGTTCGTGTAGACAAATTTAAAATTTGTCTGTGACATGTTTTTAAACTTATTGATTTTTAAAATTTTTAGTCCGAAAAGCTTATTAAGACACTATTGATATATATAATTATTGATATATTTCACAAGCAGCGTATCTCACTTTTACAGTAAATTAAGTGTTATATTTTTAATAGTGACGCTTAAACGTTCTTTCAACGCGTTTACTCAATCCAAATTTAATGCATTATATTTTCGACGCGATGTCTATGCTCAATTAATGAGCCAAAGAAATGCCTGTTGTGAAGAAAATATCATCGCCGCTGGTACTCCCGTTTGAGCCGATCCAAATAAACTACTCGCACAACGCTTTCAATATTGAGACATATTTGTGTCGTTATTGTGGTGAATTAGATTTGTATAAGATCAAGGGTACACAAGATCTAATGCCGTTGAAGCATATTGGACTAAGGAATATTTTGAGAGTGATGATTTTAAAGAAAGCCTTATTGCTGGCTGAATGTGTTTAAAAATATGCGCAATTTATCAGGCAGGATTTCGCACCTACTTCGCAAGACGATTATATTTTCGTGATAATCGCTACGTTCACGTGATAACAAATCCCTATCGCACTATTATTATCACTATATCGCTAATTGCAAAGTATATGCCACTAAGTAGTTAAAACAAGATGGTGGACAAGCCGCACATACATAAAACAATCTGTTTTTGGTCGAAATTTGGGTTCAAGGCAATACTCCTACAAATGTCACACACATGAAAAGCCAATTAATTCATTTTATACATAATTGCCAATACATTTACTTGAACCCATGATATTTTTGTTCTGCATAATAACGAATATTGAAAATTCCGCTACATTTGAGCATATGAAAATCGATATATATTTTGGAAGTACGGTGCCTGCAAATACGAAAAATTCGTATTCTACCTGCTCCTATTTTTTCGTTAATCTACATATGTGAAAATCTCACAAAATCACCAATTGTTATATTTGATATATTTGACTGACAGCCATAATTGAAAAAAAAATGTATTAAAAACACCGTTTTCCACAAAATAGGAAATTCGGAAAATGCAGTCTGAAACATGTGTTCCAAAATAATTACGGCGGAAGTATCATCACATCACAGTACTCTTGGAAATAGAAAAATCACACTTTTATGTTCGATATGAATGAAAAGTATAAAAATGACGTAGCGTATGAGAATATTTTTGTTAATGCATACTTAACTTATTGGTTTCGAAAGCATAACAATAAACCGACAACAAACCATTCTTAATAGAGTTTTGACTTTTTCATTAGGTGCGAAACACAATATTATTGAAGAAGCCACTTCCCAAAATTCTTAGAATTTAATTTTCTTACATTTTTACTAATTGCTTTCGTAGCACGCACATAAATCACTTTTAAGTAATTTTCAATAATTTCAACGCGTTGCGCGATTTTGAAGTGCTTTTGCTTGGAACAGACAATAGCAAAAAAAAACTTTTAGCGCATGAAATGATCAATGTTCGCATTAAACTCTTTCCACAGATCTTTAATAACACTCTAAATTATTTTGAACCGTTGTGTGGATTTGTGTGGATTTGGATTTGTGGAGTGTGGATTTTGAAATTGAAGTTACAGTTTAATCAACTTTATATATTTTGTTTAATACCTACATAGTTACACGAGGATTTAAATGACAAATTAAATAAACAAAACTTAAAGATTGTGGAAGAGTTTTTCAACTTTGCATATCTTGATATAGAAATATATTATGTTCTCGGTTCTTTGGATTAAATTATTAACAATCCCTCCGATTAATCGTAGTGCCCTCCCATTAATCGTAATAACAACTTTGTTTTACGTGGAGTTATCCCAAAATAAAACAAAAAATATTTTTTTCGAAATTGTTGCATTTTTCTTATTTTATTTCTATTATCTCGCAATTGTTCTTTTAATATTTTCAACAAGTATTGTAAGAGAAGTAATAGTATGTATGCATGTATGTATATGCTTGAGAGAACTTGGTATCTTAATACAATGTCTTTTCTGATTTGTGATATGGTTGATACTGTAGTAACACCTGCAACTACATTGTTTAGTTCGGAGTCTAAAGCTTGTAATTCACATTTCTGTGGAAATATAAATTATTGTATGTTTATTCACATTTACTTAAAAGGTACTGTTTCCATAATAACATAACATGTTATTATTTATAAAATAATATTAGGGGGCGAAAGATTGCATTATAATAAGTAAGATTATTAATACTTTTATTGTTTATGTTACATAAATAACCATAGAAATTATATGCCAATAATAACTTAAGCCAGAGCATCAAGGCCAACAAGATAGTTGGGAAAAGCAATCTAGGGTGGCTCATTTTGAGTAACAGAATGGTTAATAACAAGGCGCTAATATTAAAAAAAAGTCTTTTAATTTGAATAGTATGTAAATTTGTGGTGGAAATGCATTATTGCTTGTATTTGCACTTTTAATTATTGAACCGTTATAATTGCCGATGCACCCAGGTTTTTGTTATGCCTTTTATTTTGACCTATAGCATGCAACCATCCTGCTTAAAAAAAATCCTGTTAAAAGAAGAAGTGGCAAATAGTGAAATTTTAGACAGCCTATAGTATATATAACAACGGCTCGTTTTGGCGGTCATGTGTTAACAGAAAAATAATTGTTATATTAATATCTGTCGTTTTTAATTTTTATTAAGTAACAATTCAAAACTTCATTTCAGAAGCATCACTCTTCAAGGAAATTATTTTTTAACATCCAAACTGATATACGAAGCAAAAAAAAGAATTGTACGCATATATTTCTTGATATCCGCTTCTCCCACCTTGTCTACAACGAAAATACATATTATATGTAAATATTAGCCAGAGTATCAAGGCCTTAAGCTACGTAGTGACATAAAATTTTTTGTTATATGAAATTTTCAAAAATAAATGTTGCAAATTTGTTTCAAAACTCCATAGTAGTCATATCGATTTATATTTTCCTCTATTTATTTTAATATCAGAGTTTATTTCGCTCACAAAAATCACTTACAAATAAAACTTCAAATAAATCGATGTATGCATAATTTTGATCGTTATAGTAAATACTAAAGTAAATCAAGGAAGAATTTTACACGTACCATCTGGCCCTTTTTTATCCAAATTCATTGGGTTAATAGCATTGTTTATAGAAGTTACAGCTGAATATGGAGTTATGGTGGTGATTAAAAAATCATTCCCTGTGTTCGTAGAATTTATTTGACACACGCTGTAAGGATATCCCATTGATGATATTAATAAAAATTGTAACGTTTCGGCAAAAATTTTTTCAACAATAAAATTGTTACGCATTTTGATTAATCGGTGGATGCATTTAATTCCTTGCACACAAACATTTTCTAAAATGTAAATATAATTTTACAACACTTTTTCACTTTAATAGTATCATACTCTGAATTCACTAATCGACATTGAATCAAATATTTAAACTTTATTAGCCGCCCGAATTTGCTTGTTTTGAAAGAAAAGCGTTAATGAGCTCCGAACAAGTATTACTTATCAAAACAGAGTCGAGTTAGACCCAAACAAATAAATATTTTGCATTTTCAAACTATACAAATAATAATCCATGCTATGATTTTTCACACGCTTGGTATTGGTCATGTATTTCAATATTATTAAAACTTCAAGGGTATCCGCCCTTATAAGAAAACGAACACATCATATTACGAATAGCCTTCATTTGTCACTGTTCTTTACCACTGCTGTTTTCATCCGAAAAACTAAAATTCAAGCGAGCTTAAAACTTTTTCGTTAAATTTTCCCCATGTTGAATAAGGTTTTACTTTTGGAGAATTATAGTATAATTCATTTTGTTAATGCTTTACTGTCTTGCGCACTGGTAATACTGGCATATAATTCTGCGATGGGGGAAGTTGCTGAAAGCTCTTGTTGCAGGACTAACTATGAACAGAGGCAAAACATGTCAGCTGGATATGTGTTTATTAAAATTGTGAAAATATGTTGGAACAGTAATAAGCTCAACATATGTATGTAAATGTGTTTTATTTGTCAAAAAGAAATATATGTAAAATGGGCAGACAGGTAGGAAAAGCAATCTAGGGCTGTTCCAGTTGACTAACAAAATGCTCCATAAAGAAAATAATATAACTTAATTTGAACAGTGTACAAAGTCGTGGCGGAAAAATCAGAGGAGTTTCCAATAAAAACGCTCCATTTACTGCTAAAAAGCACTTTATTAGCTGACGACACTAAAGGATTTCTCTGTGTCTATCAAAAGGAAAAATTAACCGATAATGTCTATAAGTCTTTTTCTTGTAGTGGCGCTACTTTCCGGGCTGGACCTGAGCCTCAACCAACATGCCTTTTCGGCCAGCAAGAGCTTTCGCTAGCTGCCTTCAGTTGCGCACTTCAAGTTGGTTGATGTTTGCCTAGGCCGTACTCTGTTAAGTTGCTTCAATGGCTCAGATACGAAGACTTTTCGTGCCGGAGGAGTGGTGTCCATACGCTCTATATGGCCTAGCCATCTTAAGCGTTGTACCCAAAGACGCTTGACCAGGCGAATGTAGCTGTACAGTCCAGACGTTAAATCTTCTCCTGCAGATGCAATCAGATGCCATCAGCGCTTTCTCACCTGCTTTTAGTAACGTCCAGGTTTTCGCACCATAAAGTGGGACTGGGATAATCTTGCTGTTACATAAAGCATGCTTAGTCCTTCGAGAGAGGGTTTTATTACTCAATTGCCTATTAAGCCTAAAAAAACAGTGAGTGGCAAGAACGATTCAATGTTTGAGTTTGGTACTGGTGTTGCTGTCCGTATTCACCACGGAGCACAGGTAGGCGAAGTCCATGACTACCTCAAAGTTTCTACTGCCTAGAGTGTCCTTTCTTGATGATAGCATGTACTTTGTTTTGCCCTTATTTGTCGCCAGACCCATTTAAGCCACTTCCGCTTCAAAACCAGCAAACGCCTCATTCACGATCCGCTGTGTATGTCCAATATAGCAATTGAACTGACTTCTGGAAGATCGTGCCTCTGGTGTTGACTTGTGAATTACGCACGATCTTCTCGAGGATGATGTTGAAGAAGTCACATGACAGTGCGTCGTCTTGTCTAAAACCTTGACATTGAAGGTTTCGGTGAGTTCGTCACCGACCTTGATGGAGCAGCGAGAGTTCTCCATCGTCATCCTACACAATTTGACGAGTTTGGTAGGAATGCCAAAACTAAACATGGCACTGTATAGCTCATCTCTACGCACAGTTTCAGACGCTCGCAAAATACGGCAGAGAGTGTGTTGTAGTCGATGTTAAGTAGACTGATCCCTAGATAATTGGCGCAGTTAAAAGGGTCTCCCTTCTTGTGGACCGGGTTAACGACGCTGAGATTCCACTCATCGGACATACATTCCCCCGATGATATCTAACAGATGAGCTGGTGCATGCGCCCAACCAGGTCATCTCCAGCTGCCTTAAATAGCTCTTTGGACAGTCCGTCCGCTCCGGCAGCTTTGTTAGACTTCAGCTTGGATATTGCTATGTTCATCTCGTCTTAGTCGTGGGGACTAGATTCTTGTCTATCATCGTCCAAATCGAGTGGAACACTCTCCCTAACAGCGTGAATTGGGCCGTCATCGCCCTTAGAGAGTCTAAAGAAATGATCCTTCCAGATTCTCAGCACAGACTGCGACTCTACTACGAGCTGTACATTTTGGTCCCGACAGGCCTTGGTTTGAGACGTGTATCCTCCGGATAGCTGTTTTACCTTTCGGTAAAACTTTCGGACTTCATTCCTGCTATAACACCTTTCCATTTCTTCGACTGCGCGCTTCTCGTGCTCCTTCTTTTTCCTTCTGAGAAGCCCTTGCTGTTCGATGCAGCTTCGCCTTAAAGGCATCTTGTTTGGCTGCATGTGCTTGCCTGCACTCATCGTCAAACCATGGGTTCCTTCTGGGTGGTGACGTGCACATCATCACATCAGCGGCGGCTTCTTTGATGGCTTCTTAACGTTTTCAGTCTTCTTCTATGGTCCGTGCAAGCAGTGTAGACCTCTGAGCCAGTTTCAGGAAGACTCGGCAAAATTCCCAGCGATCTGTTGCGAATGTAGCTTTCCGACGTCAAACCGTTTTGGTCTGTCTCGACTCCGTTGCTCTCTCGATATCCTGGTTCTTACCTTTGCTACAACAAGGTAATTACCCGAGTAGATGTTTGCCCCTCGGAAGGTTCGGACATGGGGAATACTGGAGGAGTGTCTGACGTCGATCGCAGCGTGATCAATCTGGTTGACGGTTGATTGATCAGGAGATCGCCAGATCCCTTAGTAAATGTCCAGGTGTGGGAACCGCGTTCTACCCACAGATATGTTTCGCCACAAGGCGAAGTCCAACAGGCTGAGTCCGTTGGACTGTGTTCTTATGCAGGCTGTATTTACCGGTGACTCCAGCAAAGATGTCCTCCTTTCCCAGCTGAGCGGTGGAATCTTCTAGAACGTAGGTGTCGTAGCTGGGGCATCGATTGTATGTTCTTTCTAGGAGATCATAGAAGTCACCCTTGGTGTTTTCATCCTTCTTCTATGTTGGGGCGTAAGCGCAATTTAGGCTGATATTCCCGAATTTAGCCTTAATGCGGATTGTCATAAGGCGGTCGCTGACGGGGTCGTAGCTCAAGACTTTTTGCCTAAGTCTTCCTCGAACAACAAATCCGCATCCGAATAAGCGTTAGCTTCACTCTCTGTATCAATCGCTGTAGCAGATGTTGCAGTTGTTCGTCGTTTTTTTGCCGGGCCCATCCCATCGCACTTTCTGGATGGGGGTAATGTCTGCTTTGTAGCAGTCAAGGATCTCTCAAGTTGCTCGGCTGCACGTGGCCTGTTAAGGGACCTCACATTCCGCGTGCAGAACCGAAAAACGTCAAGAGTTGATCCTTCATTATCCGAGGTATGTTGTTGTTTCTGAACTAATGATTTTTTACGTGATGAGGAAGTTATCCTCTCGCGCAACCCACAGACTGGTAGGCCAGGCCCATTATTTAAACTCTTGGGCAGAGGGGTTCATTGGTTCAGGGCGCACCGCGAGGAGGCTGTATGTCAACTTGACCTGTACATTAACGAAGATAAAATTGGCAGCTCGCCTTGTTGAGCGCAATCAACGGTGTTACCTCGTGTGAATAGGCCCATGAGCCCCTAAGCTACAGATTACATAAATAAACTGATTCAGAATCTTATTTGGGATTTTTGAAACGCTAAGTGGAACCAAAACCTAAAATCCTTAAATAAAAATTGCAAACCATTTTATAGCATCGTAATCAGGCAAAATATAGGCATATTCTTGCACTTATATCTGATGATTACACCTTCTTCACAGATAAAGAGAAGACAGATTTATGTATTCTCAGCAAATTATCTTGTCTCGAGTAAAATCCTTAAATAAAAATTGCAAACCATTTTATAGCATCGTAATCAGGCAAAATATAGGCATATTCTTGCACTTATATCTGATGATTACACCTTCTTCACAGATAAAGAGAAGACAGATTTATGTATTCTCAGCAAATTATCTTGTCTCGAGTAATTTGGGGAAAATGGAAACTGATACTAGAGTTAGTGACGAAACTTGATTTTTTTAACAACGATATTTTTATCTCTCCAAACAATGTGTTTATTCCAGTAAATACCATAAGAAATATCCTGAAAACCCTGAAGATTAACAAAGCTGGTGGTTTAGACGGTATCGTCTGCTCCTATTGGGCATAAAATATCATACATTTCTAGTCAATGCGTGCCTTAAGAATATTTTCCACACAATTGGAAAATGGAAAAAGTTATACCGATCTTAAAACCAGAAAAACCTACGGAGTACCCCAGGGGTTATAGACCTACTTAGGAGTATTAGTAAAATCTTAGAGAAAGTTCTGAAAAAAATAATTCTAGAATTTACAATAGAAACAGTTATATTTCTTATACTCGGTTCGGGTTCAGACAATCCCATAATACTTCCCATTAATGTTTTAGAATATGTAATCATATCAGATCTAAGTGTTTAATAGGCAAATCTACTGGTATGATTGGTTTGGCATAACGGTCTTATTTACAAAATGCTAAAGCTTTACTATACCCCATACCTAGTCAAAATGATTCAGGGTTTTTTAAAGAATCGTTGTTTTCTTGTCCACGTTAATACATTTTCGTCAAGACCCAATAACGTCTCCATGGCTGTTTCTTAAGGTTCAGTTCTCTGTCCAACTCTATATAATATACACACATCTGACTATCCATATTTAACTAATTGCCAGGTGGCACTGTTTGCTGACGATACTGCGATATACACCTAGCACGGGTATGCTTTCAACGTTGACAGGATACTGTTAAATGCAAGTGAGATAATACAGAGTTATTTAAACAGTATTCAACAGGTGGAAAATAAAAATTAATTCTGACAAAAGCTGTCTATTTCACCAGAAAAATAAAATCTTGTTTTCTTCCTCAGAATCTGATTCCCATTTTTGGTACCCAGATAAGTTGGAATTTGTCTGCAAAATATTTTGGAATATACTTGGATACGAAACTTACCTTTAGTTGCCATGCATTGCAGACCATAAAAAAAATAAAGATTGCAACCACTTTATTATACCCATTAATAAAAAGGAAATCGCAACTATCCATTGATAGTTGGTTACTTTTGCTTTGGTATTGTTACTTTTTTATTTATTTATCCATACATACATCTAGTTACTAAATAATTTATAATTTATTTATTTATATATTCATGCTTATATTTATTTACTTATTAACGTAGTTATTTATTTATATTTTGTATATTTATACATTCATTTGTTTGAAAGTGTTCAAAGCCACACATCTTATTTGTTTTTTCTGTTTTTCTTTCCTTCTCTCTTTTGTTACGAGGTTTTTATTTGCACTTCTCCTTGATATGTTCATTTCCTTTAATGTTTTATAGACCTGTTTTCCCAAAATCTTAAACTGTTGCAAGTAGCAAGGTATCAAATCTCTATATGTAAAATGTGCAATACTAATACTGTAATAATTAATTTTATGTGCGAAATAAAGATAAGATAAAAGATAAAAAGATCAAGGAGAATTTCCAGCAGTATATCGTCGTCATTCATGAGATTGCTTCCTTAGCCGATCTGGATGAACGAGACGTTACTCATTATATTGTGAAAGTTCTTCTGATTCAGTTTTTAATAAACATGGAGAAACCAGATGCATCATTTTTAGTCAACTCTCATGACATCTTCAAGTTCAACTTTGTAAGCTGCACTTCAGGATGGGCCCTGCAAAAAAATCGATGAAAAACTGGGACATATAGTATCATATACTATTTCATACTATATCAAGACGTCTCATCAATGCTGCATCGAACAACGAAAGCTGTTTGTGAGCTCTACGAACAAAGAAGAAGGGAAGAGCGCCATCTTCTCAGAAGGAAAGGAAAGAAGCATGAGAAGCGCATTGTCAAGGAAATTGTTGGAGAAAGGGTAGAGGTGGGCACAAAAAATGAAACACGTGATTTAATTAGAGACGGCTTTATATTTATTTTACAACGAAAGGAAAAGAAGTCGCTTGTATGCTGCTTGCATTTTTAGCAAAGTAAATTAAAGTGACACTACCTACTGCTTGTATTTAAAGCAAAGTGAGATTCGGGTCAATAACCTCGTCAGGATGGTCCAAAGGTTATTTCTTTCGCCTACAATTCGGCCAGGCCAATGGCATAGTATTCATATACAGTGGTGTATACAAGTTATGTATATCGACCCGATTACAGTATCGTCTCCACGGAAGCAATGCAAATAGGTAAATTATCAACTACTATACATTTATTTTAAAAACTAATTGTAAGTAGTTACATCAATAATAATAATAATAATAATTGTTGGCGCGCCAGTCCACAGGGGGACCAGAGCCTAGCTTGCTCATCAACTACTCGTGTTGTGCGCGCTACTATTCTCTCACAAGTAGAAGGGACCTACAGTTTTTTACTGACTCCGAACGGCGAAGTTTGAGAAGCTTTCTTAAACAGTTATTACTCTTTGAATGTTATCAGCAGCTCAAAAAAGGTGGTGCCGTGAAAAAGTCGAGGTGTTCGAACCTAGACCTGGTAGTTACATCATACATAAATAATTCAAAAAATTCAAGAAAAATACAATCGTTTAAGATCGCAATAAGCTATAAATTCAATACCAAATCTATTTAATTAGTCCAGAAAGCTGGACTTGTGCATATATTTTTGTAGTTCAACAAAATATTTTCAAATCAATTAACACATGAATCTTGTTTACGAATCAAATACTTCGGGATATCCTTCGGCTCTGTCAACTTCTTCCAGCTGCTGTGTCTGTTCCACATTCTAGTTCCACATGTTGCGATGAGATAACTCAATATGGGAATCACGTTAGCTGCAGACCTTCAAAATCCTCAATTAAATACCTGTCATTGGGTAAAACCCTTTTTACATCGTATGGCCCTCGATTTCTTGCAAGTAATTTTTGTTTACCCCTTGTGGTGTTAATATTTTTCAACATT
The DNA here is from genome assembly GCA_955652365.1 of Eristalinus aeneus. Lineage (NCBI taxonomy): Eukaryota > Metazoa > Arthropoda > Insecta > Diptera > Syrphidae > Eristalinus > Eristalinus aeneus. The sequence goes on from OY019134.1 coordinate 25,562,172, forward strand.
ACGTATTCGCCCTTTTTTTATTGTGACCATCGTAATACATTTTGTTAGAAGTAAATGCATTTCAAATCTTTTTCTATACAGATTTTACCACTTTACTAAAGAACCAATAAGTTGCAGACAAGTGTGCGTAGCACTGCTCAACTCCCAAATGGCACATCGCTTCATGGTGTCTCCGTATTACTTACTCTTTCATGTAAGATGGGACATAAAACGAGCTTTATCTTTCCATTTTCGATATATAATTCCGTCAATCATCTCGAACTGGGAGCTTTCTGCCTTTTCCAATTGAGAAGAGATCGAAACAATAGTTTGGTCTTGTCCCTGAGCCGCTGCTAAGACAAATTCGAATGCCTCATCATCAACATATAAAACATTGAAAGATCGGCTTAAGGCATCGACATGTGTCATGCGCTCTGCCCTTCTGTGTTCCATCATGTAGTCGAAACTTTGTAGTTCAACGGCCCAGCGAGATATACGGGCATTTAGTGTTTTCTTTTTCAGTGTAAGAGTCAAAGCCTGACAATCAGTGACAATCTTAATTAATTAATTGAATTCCGATAAGATAAACTTTGAACCTCCTAAGCGCATATGTTATTGAGAGGGTTTCGAGCTCATAGCTGTAGTATTTACTCTCAGCCTCGGTTGCTTGCCTTGAAAAATAAAAAACGGGGTGGAATTTCTGAACTAGCGCAGCGCCAAACCCAATGCTGCTCGCATCACAATTAAGCTCAGTGACGCAATGAGGACTATAAATGGCTAAAAGGGGGAATGCCACAAGTTTATTCTTCAAAAGTTCGAATGTTTCGACCTCTTTGAAACCAAATACGAAAGGTTTGCTTCTCATGAGTATATCGTACAATGGTTTTGCGATATCAGCAAAGTTCTTTATAAATTTACGGAAATTAGAACAGAGTCCTAAAAAGCTCTGTACGTCATTCACAGAAGTTGAAGTTGGAAAACCCCTAATTGCATTAAGATTATTGTGGTTTGGCCGTATGCCATTTTGACTGATTTTATAACCCAAATAAATTATATCTCGCTGTAAAAAGGTACATTTATTAAAACGGAGTCTAAAACAATTTTGAACTATTCGTTTACGCCCTCCGTTACGATAGTAACATCGTCCAGGTATGAAATAATTTTACCTTCAGAAACTAAACTTTTGAAGACATGCTTCATGCAACTCTCGAACACAGAAGGCGCTTTTTTGAGACCAAATGGCATTCTTACAAATTCGTACTGTGTTCTTTGTGGAATCATCGGACAACTGATCGTGATAAGACCCGTTTTTTAAATCTAGAGATGTAAAATACTTTTTATTCCTTAAACGATCGAGGTTGTCTTCGGTCAAAGCTAACGGATAGTTGTCACGTACAGTGATCTTGTTGAGTTCGCGAAAGTAAACCCACAATCGCAACTCCTTGTTTTTTTTGTGGACGAGTACAATCGGCGATACATATGGGGAATTAGATTCTGGAATAAATTCTTTCTTTATAAGGTCATCTATTAACTTTTGAAGTTAACATTTGGATTTTAAGATCCAATGTGAGGGTGAATGAGCTTTTACTTGCAAAATAAGCTGGCTCAACTATTTGATGAAACTTCCCAATGTATCGAGACGGCTGCCATTGACTCCGTAATACGATCGTGTTGTTTCACCTTATTCTGATAAGAACACCGCTGGCAGAAACTTCTCCTGAATAAAACTTTTAGGGCTTCCAGAGTCCAAAAGAGTTAAAAGTGAACTTTTCACGAACTCTGTTGCCCACCGGAATTCCAGTACCTTCTTGAAGTCGTTGCATTTTTCTTTAAGTGAAGAGGTAGTACATTCTTCACTGCTTGATATTTTATAGCGCTCATGCAGGTTAAGTTTTCACTTTAGTTGTCCAACACCATCATTGGATCCTGGCTTCCGCATGCTGCCGATATGTGTCCTGGCTTGCCACATTCGAAACAGGTAACGTTCCTCTTAGGACATCTCCAACGCGATTCGTTCGAACGGCTACTGGAAGCTGCTTCTGTTGTTCGAGGGTGTTGTGGGACAGTTGCTCACTTTACATTATTATACGTAATAGATGTTGTCTTTACCGGTTCACCAGAACTGCCGAAATAAGAGTTTTGTCTCTGCTTCTGGTATTTTCTCAGTGCAACTTTCTATTGAGCCAAATTGTCTGCGTTGTATAAAATGGTTTTAATTATTTCCGAATCGGGTATTCCTCGAATTAAAAACTGTGTTAAATCTGCTTCATAAACTTTGCGAAGTGATTTCTTGCATATGCAAAACATATTGTTGCAGGGTCTCATCCCTACGTTTCTTTCTATCACGGAGCTCACTATAAACAGGTGATCAAGTGACAATTTTACGAAACTCACTTTTTAAAGTACATTTCAGTCCATACCAATTTTTCGGATTTCTTCTTCTTCTTTTTCGAGTTGTGGCGCTACAGTCCGGGGTGGACCTGGGCCTCAACCAACATGCCTCTCCAGCCAGCACGATCTTTCGCCAACTGTCTCCAGTTGCGCACTCCAAGTTGGTTGAGGTCGTTCTCCACTTATGTGCGCCACCTTAGTCTAGGCCGTCCGCAGTTGCGCTGTCCTAATGGCTCGGATTCAAAGACTTTTCTGGCCGGAGTAGCGGTGTCCATACGCTCTATATGACCTAGCCATCTCAAGCGTTGTATCTGTAGACACTTGACGGGTGACCTCAGTTGCGTTGTCCCAATGGCTCGGATTCAAAGCCTTTTCTGGCCGGAGTAGTGGTGTCCATACGCTCTATATGACCTAGCCATCTTAAGCGTTGTATCTGTAGACACTTGACCAGACGGATGTCGCTATACAGCCTATAGAGTTCGTCGTTAGATCTTCTCCTGCAGATGCCATCAACTCAAACAGGACCAAAAATCGCACGCAAAACTCTTCTCTCGATAAGATTAAGGGCTTCCTCATCCGCCTTTGCTAACGTCCAAGTTTCTGCACCACAAAGTAGGACCGGGATGATCAGGCTGTCCGCTCCAGCAGTTTTGTTTGACTTTAGTTTCGATATTTCTATCTTGACTTCGTCTAAGTCGTGGAGACGGAATTCTTGAATTGAGTAAAACATTCTGCCTAACATCGAGATCTGGGCCGATATCGCCGTTAAGGAGACTGCAGAGATTAGCCTTTCAGATTTTCAGTCCATTTTAGTCACAGCGGGCCTCGGTCCAAACTTCATAATAAAAACTATATATTATGTATAAACTTTATAACCTTTGGGATAAATTTTCTGATTTTATTTCTGCCCTAACATTCATCCATTTTGTAGGTCAATTTAATTTTGAATTCTCAGTTCATAATTCGATACATGTATTTGCATACTATGTCATGGCCTGGCCGAATTGTAGGCGAAAGAAATAATCTTCGGACCATCCTGACCAGGTTATTGTCCCGAATCTCACTTTGCTTTAAATACAAGCAGTATGCAGTCTTTTTACTTTGCTAAAAATGCAAGCAGTTGGCATTTATGTGTAGAGTCCCTTTCACTTTAGTATAAATACAAGCAAAAGGCAGTTTTATGTCATTTCTCTTCCTTTCATTGTAAAATAAATATTAAGCCGTCTCTAATTAAATTACATGTTTCATTTTTTGCCATCTCTCTATTGACAATCTTTCAATGGAGAGATGGATCGAAAAGTTCGAGGAATGCCCAGAAATTATACATCTAGAAGAAAGAGCAAGATGCATTTATTGTAAAAGACTTCTCACGGGCATAGCAAGATTGTATATTAGGACAGTTAGTCAGAAAAATTGGAGGGCACGGGCCTGTTTACGCGAGGCAACGTTGTTGATTGCGTTCAACATGGCGAGCTGTCAAGACTATGCCCGAGGGTTTAAATAATGGGCCTGGCCTACCAGTCTGTGGGTTGTGCGGGAGGTTAACTTCCTCACCACGTAAAAAATAATATAGTGCAGAAACGCTTAAATGCCTCGGCAAAAGTAGGACAAACTGTTGACGACCCCAGCAAACGTTATAAGGACAACGATTTTCGATTCTGCACGTTAAATGTGAGGTCACTTAACAGACCGAACAATTTGGGGAGGCCCTTAACTACTACAAAGCAGACAATACCGCCATCCAGGAAGTGCGTTGGGATGGGCCTGGAATAAAAACGATGAAGAACTACAAAATCTACTACAGCGATTGCTATAGAAAAAGAAGGTAGCGCTTATTCGGATGCGGATTTGTTGTTTGAGGCAAACTTAGGAAAAAAATTTTGAGCTACGAACCTAAGGGTATCTTTGCTGGAGTCACCAGTCAATACAACCTGCACAATAACACAGTCCGACGGACTCAGGCTGTCGGACTTTGCCTCAGGGTGGAACCTCTCTATGGCTAGCACGCGGTTTCCATACCTGGACATTCACAAAGGAATCTGGCGATCTCCTGATCAACCAACCGTCAACCAGATTGATCACGTTGCGATCGACGTCAGATACTCCTCCAGTATTCTCGATGTCCGAACCTTCCGAGCTACAAACATCTACTCGGATCATCACCTCATTGTAGCAAAGGTAAGAACCAGGATATCGAGAGAGCAACGGAGTCGAGACAGGCCAAAACGGTTTGATGTCGGAAAGCTACAATCACAGCCGATCGCTGGGAACTTTGCCGACCCAGTCTCCCTGAAACTCGCAATTCTACGCTGCCTGCACTAAACATAGAAGAAGAATGGAAACGTTGTCAAGAAGCCATCAAAGAAGCTGCCACTGATGTGCTGGGTTTGACGTCACCACCCAGAAGGAACCCATGGTTTGACGACGAGTGCAAGGAAGCACATGCAGACAAACAAGATGCCTATAAGGCAAAGCTTCATCGAACAACAAGGGCTGTTCGGCAGATCTACGAACAGAGAAGAAGGGAAGAGCACCGCCTTCTCAGAAGGAAAAAAAAGGAACACGAGAAGCACGCGGTCGAAGAAATGGAAAGGTTTTATGGCAGGAATGAAGTCCGAAAGTTTTACCGAAAGATAAAACAGCTATCCGGAGGATACAAGGCTCGGACCAAAATGGACAACTCGTAGTAGAGTTGCAGTCTGTGCTGAGAATCTGGAAGTATCAATCCTTTACGACTCTTTAACGGCGATGTGATGATGACTCTTTAACGGGAGAGTGTTCCACTCGATTTGGACGATGATAGACAAGAATTCTGTCTCCCCGACTTAGACGAGGTGAAGATAGCAATATCCAAGCTGAAGTCGAACAAATAGCTGGAGCGGACGGACTGTCCGCAGAACTATTAAAAGCAGCTGGAGATGACTTGGTTGGGGGCATGCCCCAGCTCATCTGTAAGATATGGTCGGAGGAAAGCATATCCGATGTGTTGAACCTCAGCATCGTTTGCTCAAAAATAAAAAAGCCCTCCGGGGCCCAGGTCCACCCGGACTGTAGCGCCACAAGAAAATATTAAATTTGAAATATTATTAATGTATTAGACGAGGATATACATGGAATTTTGGAAATCAGTGATCGTGACTCTAAATTTTATTTGCAAATTAATGATTATTTGAATTTGGCGACAAATTAAAAGGGCTTGTTCTCGGGAGAATTTCATCAAATAAATTTTTATACAAAGACTGTAACTTTGAAATGAAAATAACCTTAACAGACGCGAATAAAGTTTTATAATTACACTCCCAGCCATTTGTCGCATGTACACAAAATAGAATTGCAAAATTTATTAGACGACGTAATTCACCTTATACGTCGGCAGCCGCTTCAGCTAGAAAGACGAACGGCAAGATGTGGCTATCGTGAATTATAATAATAATTTTCCACTTCCACTTATCGAAGAACTTCTAGATAATAAAGATATTTTTCGCTACTTAATTTAAAGAGTGGGTTCCACCATGTAAACATGGCACCTGATTCTGTCTGTTCTGTCAATTTGAATATTTGCGTATGCCGTTCGGGCGCACCCGATGTGTTCCAGAGTTATATTTGCGCCATTTTATAAGTTTCGGAAAAAGTTTGGTCTATATTGGCAACTTACTGGCAGTGTCACGGACAATTGTCGAATAATTTGAGATCTCAAAAGATGTTTTAGATACAGTCAGAGCGAATAATTTAGTTTTTGGCATAACGCATAGGGGAAGATAAACGATAGTATACGCGAGTACATCGAAGAGATTATAGAGGAAGAGAAAAGGAATTTAGAAGCTTTAAGGAAAAGGCAAACAAATGTCAAGAAAGAATATTTCACAAGAAACTTTATTCATACCGAGTCGATGGCCACGTCATGATAAACAATTTTGTAAGTACTCCTGGTTTGAACAAGAAGCTTATTCCATAGTACGAAGGTCCATTCGAAACTATAAGAATCCTGTCTTATCAATTACTTAAAAAACATGAACATTGCATGCCCAACAACGCGCTTCTCATGCCCCTGAAATAAATGGTTTTACTAACTGTGGGTAAATTTACAACATATAATATTCGTATTATGAAACTATTAAAAGCTATCTTAATTTCCGCGAAGTCTATTGCTTGAATAATATATTTTTATTATTTTTTAAATTTCCAATTAGTGGGCTTTTTCAATATCAAATCTATGTTTTTTTAATTGTGGTAATCGTTTTACTTATATTGCCCTCGATTTTATTACCTAAAATGTTATTTATGACTGTTTATCTTTTATTATTTTGGAGTGAGTTATTGATTTTTTCTTCATTATTTGAATTTCGTGATTATCAGGAGTGCCTGCTATGTACTTCCAGGCGCTTTCTAAGAAGCGATTAAACGATCTTTTAGCTTTTTGTTGAATAGGCATTCCACACGTAAGAAGGGATTCCATAGATGTGATTTCTTGGGTAAAAAATGTAAAAGATGCGATAGAATGTTTCGAGGTTTTCTCTCACACAGGTCTCTATGTTACTCTATATTATTTGTGAATATACGGGTAAGTCTACTTCAAGGATCAAATTGTCTGTTTGTATTTTAGAAGTCCCGGTGTTGATAGTAACTTAACGTGTGTTTGTACTGTCCAATATTTGTACACCACCTAAACAGTCACTAATTAAAAACCTGCAATGAAGGTTTAAATTAGGACTTTACTTGGTATTTCTGAACTACCTTGTCAGTTTTCTTTAATCAATTATTTTAAGTATCTCGAAGAGAGTTTTATTCCTTATCTCCTACTTTTTCTTACATAAACGATTTCTCCTGTTGAGTAATCTTATATTGGGGACTCTCCTTTATTGTAATATGCCTAGTCGCTTACGGGAAATCGATGTTCCTACTAAGAAATAATATCCGTCGGTGTCTTTATGATACTAAATATGTTGTGAAATTGTAGGGTTTAACTGAAGATATTGCGTGAAGGATCTATGCAGTTGCTCTCTTTGAATGCATAACATAAGTTCACCCAGAGTGAAACCTTTCGACCTAACTGTTCGGTGACCATGAATATAATTTGCTAATCCATACTCAAATATGATTTCTCTTAAAGGTTGTCTAATACCCTAAATAGCTTTGGATTGTATATTCTTAACCTGAGCGTATTAAGAAAATTTGTCAGAGGAGTTAATGGTAATATGAATGATTTGTCAAGGAGTTGCTTGAATTTCTATTTTATCCGGGAGACGATCAAACTTGTTCTTTTGAGAAATAGAGCAAAGCTTTATTTTTTGTTTTATTTTACGGTACATTCCGGGAAAGTATTATTTATCAAGGTTTTGCTGTAAATTCTCGCGAACGTTCCTATGAGCATGTTGATGGGCATTAATAATTTCTTCCTATTTGTCCTTGTTTGTTACGCCTTTCACTACTCAGAATTTGAATAAGTTTATCGGGTGTCTAGGATGGTTCATTAACATTATGTTGGTGAAACGTTAAAATTCGTAATAACGGGTTTAGGCCAAGTTGAGAAAATTTTAGTTTTAAATATATTAATGGGAGATATGAGACTTACACTTTTAACATTTTAACAATTCTTTTATTGTGGTGTAAAATCTACAATTCACACAATTTTAAAATTTTGAATTACAGAGATAGGGTAAAAGTACCTTACTACTACAATATAAATACAATTGTTTAAAATAATATCACATAATTTATCAAATCTAGAAGGAAAAGCCACTAAAAAACCTTCATTAAGACGGAGAAAAAACAATAAAGAAAAGTAATACATATTGGAGAGAAGAGAGACAAAGTTGCGAAACTCAATCATGAAACAGTGGTTCTTTTGTTGATTGGTATTGAAGCTATTGCAATAAATAGTATGACTTCGCTGTGGCGTGTGTTGAATTTGCCGATGAGTATTCCCGTTGACGAAATATTATACTATTATTATTAAATTAGCTTATATTTCCGTAGAATATTGAATTAGAAGCATATTTTGCAATTACTTGCAACCAACAAACTTATTAAAAGAAATCTTTTACAATATCACATTAAATTATTAATCATTCAAATATTCACATTTCGTTTTATTCATCATTTGGAACTAATCTAATTTACAAAATCCATCAATAAAATATTAAAAAGGCTTACCCTAAAAACACATGTTTACTTACATATTGATGTCAAACTTAATAATTCTAATTAACTTCATCTCCATCGCATGTTTTTTGTAATTTATCTTCTAATATACACATGTAGTCTCGAATGCTTTCCCGCTGTGCATACTCTGTACAATTTTATGTAATCCCGAAAGTGGAAAAAATAAATTACAGGACGCAAAAGTAATCCAAAATAAGTGGTATTTGTGCTTACTAAGTGCGACTTAAATCATTGCTTTTTGTTTCATGGGTTGAAAGGAGAAGTCAAGCATTTCACCTAACCTAAGGTGACTCTCTAAAAAATGTCAACAAAAATGCCTGTACTTAAAAATCTAATATTTCATCTAGTTGAGCCGATTTTTCAAATTTTGATCACAATTTAAAGTAAAGAAAAAACAAAAAATATTGTCCACTTTTTCTAATACACATATGGTTCTGTCTCTACCACACACATGTTTTTGTTTTCCAGACTCGAAACCTGGTCCATTGTACTACAAGTCAGTAACCTACATTTAATGTAATTTCTTGGTCTTCCGCAGAAAAATCAATAAGCGATTCTGTGATACAGAGCTTAAGTTTTCAGCTCCTACCACGTTAACCCCAAACCACCACCACCTGCTAAGTGCAATGGCGGGAAATTGACAGAGATAGTGATATAAAGTTTCTTTATGTTCTCTACAGGGGTCGCATAGGCTGCCATCACTTAGCCCAAGCAGACTTAGGTTCTTAGCAAATGTGAAGTGTACCATTTGTATGCCGACAAGTCGTTTGCATTTTTTTCTGTCGGGAGATAACTTGCTGACTTACTGACTTTCAGGATGCACATATGCACTTGTTCAGCCTGCATCTAAGAGTGTCTTGTCATCTCTGGTTGTTCTGTTGGGAGACTTGTTGGGAGGTTGTTCTGTCGGATGCGGGTAGTCCTAAGGTGGGTACGGGCCCAACAAATACTTCTTTTAAAGCTTGCATAGCAAGTTCATGGGCAATCTCGTTTCTTATATTCCCGTGTTACCCAGGTAAACCTGAGTGAATTTAGTTTGTAGACTAAACTAAGGCAATACTTGCATTCCTGAACTATCATGAAAGTGGTCAAAGGGTTGAGTAAGGGCTTAAGCAGATCTTGGCTATGGCTACAGACGCATATACTTCGTCCCTTCCACCTTTTCTTCAGTTTATGGCCAGTTCGGGGAAAGTTGACTTTGAACGAACGAGACAACTGGATTGCTGGTGACCCCGCTTTGGACGGTATGTCCATGAGACTAATGTCATAGGAGATACGAAGCAAGATCATCGAAGCTCCAGTGCTAGTTGAACCAAAGACGTCATGCGTCGTGCTAGAAAAAGACTGCAGACAAGACAGACCGTTCTTTGATGCTTGGTGAAAGCAGCAGTTACGTACTTGCGTGAATGCTTGTTTTATCGGCACATGGAATGATTGCACCTTTAAGTACTAGTTGAGTCAGACCAGTCGGTTACCTTTGTGGCAAGCAACATGCATCATAGGAGAGGAGACAGGACTCCACTTTGCTGGCGGCTCCTGTTTACCCCCGGCACAACGTATTTATCATAGTCCGCCTTCGCGATTATAATTCTGTTCTTTAGCATTGCTTTATTCACAACACACCATCAAAAGTCACATTGTCGAAAGCAATTTCTATGCCAATGGTTTGCTGGTTTCACCGAGATTGTGAGTTCTCCACAAAAATCTCTATAAGATGCACTTTTCAAAGCCCGTATTTGTCTCTTATATTTTTTTTGTTTCGATCGGTAAAATATCCAATCCTCTTCCAGATTGGTCTTGAGTGACCTATTAAAAAGTTTTCTGGTTTCGTTGTGAATTATTTGCATTTCCATATGTCAACATGGAACCGGGGGGTCTGCAGGGGGTGTTTTTAACCGGGCAAGTCGGTTCGAAGAATTTAACTAGGGTGTCATTCAGACCTTGAACTCCTTAACCTGACGCCTCGCCCTGAGTTTGGGAGAGATGCGACGCGATTTCCTAAATTTTTTCCTCTCCTAACTCTATGTATCTATGGTACATGTGGATATTGTATGAGGTTTTACCTCCAATATGAAAAGTCTGTTATATAGGATTGCAGTAGCATCCTTAGAATGATGAAGGTTAATTTGACCAACAATGGCATTGAAAGTTACCGTGGGAATCATCTTTTATTCGTATTCCTTGAAAATGAAGCGGGATTTTATTCTTCCATGTTGCAAATAGGGAGGTAAGTCATATCTCAAGAAGATGAACTCAACTGAAGGTTGGTCAAGGCCCACAACGAGAGTGGAACCGTCTATGTTTTCCCGATTCTTACTCTCCTTGTGGAAGAAGGCTTTTCACCAACAGGGATGTAAAAACTCGCCAGCACATGCGCATTCCTGAGTGACCCCGGGATCCGAATGATGGCGCCCGTTAGCTTGCTGACCTGTCGCTCTTCGCTGTCGCCGCTGAAGGAGTGAGGTTTTCTACACTTGAGCCTTCGGCCTCTTTCGGGGTCTCGATGAGCCGCTCGATGGCAACTATTCTTCTTCTCCTTTTCTAACTGCATATTGCTTTCAACATCAGCTTCAATTCTTTACATATATCTAGGTATTCAAAAATGTACTTTTTTGTTTTAGTTCTAGTCTTAAGCAAATTTAATCTATATTTTCTCTCGTTTCAAGTCCCTTTGGCCATATAAAATGTAAAATTTTCTGTTTTTCTTGTACAACAAGACTTGATAATATTTTATTTGTTTTTTTTTTTCAAGACTTAAACTAGAATTTATTTAAAACTTAGACAATTTTAAGACTACTTGAGGTTACTTAATTGCAATGTATATGTCATGGTGCACCCTTTTTATTCTTTACTGTTATATATTTTTTATTGTTTTTGATTATATTTGTGTAAGCTGGTCACAAGGTCAACTTTCGGGGTTAATTACGAAGGGTGGCAAGAGCTTGTTTTGGTGGAGCCACCCTTAAAAGCGCCGTTCTTTGGCGGACTGTGTCCGATCTAGTGTCCTCGTGGCTACGAGCGAAGTCCAGTTCGTAGTGGAGTCGCCTATATTCTGTATCAGCCCATTGAATTTGAAACAGAGAAATGTTCGTGCAATATGCCTTCGAGGCAGATTTATATAATATGAAACAAGACAAGCGCATAATATGAAACAAGAACACGAAACACCGTAAATACGCGATAGCAAAAAAATAAAATATAAGTTTCTATTAACATTGGAGAAGGAGACATACTCTTCGATATTCTCCTTCTTTCCACAATATTAATTCTTGTTGGCTGACTTTTCTCATTCTAAAATAAGAACATTTGGTCGGCTTGCTTTACAAAACGTCAACCAGTATTTTCTTCAGGGCGCGACATCTGTGTATAATTATTTGTGCTCTGGTCGTACCATATTCTTGTTCCATACTGCTATATTCTTGTAGCACAGACAAGTATACAAGGTAACTATAATCCACAGTCAAGTATACTTGTCTGTGCACATATGAAACTAAAAAAGCTTTATTTTTATACCGATTGTTAATACTGGCCGCCGTAGCCTTGTGGGTAGAGTGCGACACTCACACGCCGATTCCCGGCTGAACGCCTCGTATTTTTCACGTATTTTTCACCTCTTTTGAGCTGCTAACAACACTCAAGAGTAATAACTGTCTAAGAAAACGCTGTAGGTCTCTTCTACTCGTGAGAGGACAGTAGGGCGCACAACACGATTAGTTGATGACGAAGCTACGCATTGGTCCCTTCATGGTCTGTAGCGCCACCCAATTATTAATTATCAAATCGCTTTCAGTTAGAGACAACTATATGCGATTGATCAAATGTAGACAAAATTTATTTCTGCCTTGTTTTCAATTTTTGTGCAAGATTTGGGAAATCTGCTCACTTTGCTAAAATGATAGACTTCCAAGTACAAAATAAATGTCACATATGTTCTATTTCTACGTGCGTATTATTTCGTGTATATAGTAGCATATACATAAAGCATATAGCCAAAATAAAGCTTTCAAATCACAGTCTTTCCTAGCTTAGGTATTACCACTGATAGTTCTTGTTTTAAACCCAGCTGTATACATCCGTTAAAGTTTATCGAAATATATATCGATTTTATATATTTTATTGTTAAAAATTATCAGTATTTGAACAAAAATGAATTATACTATCGCAAACTGAATTTTCATGCACTTATTTCATTCATCTTGATATGCACTAATATAGCACGAACAATAGTGCATATTATTGTAAGATGATTATTATTTGAGAGGTTTAGGACAAAGTCCTTTACAGCTATGATTTATAATTTACTGGTTAGATAATGAATTAAGATTAGTATGTAAAGGGAAAGCTAGAAAGTAAAACCCTTTTTCAATACTTGAAACTAATTATGCAAAGTTCCTCAATTTAATATAATATATTTTATGATTACTGCGGGGAGTATTGTAGACATTTATTTAACTCATTGTCAGAGAATCTACATTGAGTAGAAAATCCTTTGGTTAATTTATCACTAAGAGTTTGTACGAAGGTGATATTGCTTTGCTCATGAAGCCTACGAGTTGGAGTGTCGTCGTAAATTTAGCATAATTTTAATAATTTTATTTTGACATCTTTGAATTTTATTATATGAGTTTTAGCACAGTCGTACCAAACAGGACAACCTTAGAATAACATACTAAATAGACTAATACAGAATGATTTCATTTTCAATACTTAGTTTTAATTTTCTGTTTTTAATGGGATAAAGATGTTTTATGTACATGTTTATTTTATCTATGGTGCAAGATATGTGCTTCTGAAAGTTTTTTTTTTTTAATAAAATACCAAGAAACCTACAGTGCTCAGAACCCATTTTTATCTGTACATTATTAGGTAAAAAACAGTTTTTACGTCTGCGTGTAAACCAGATTGCTTGCATTTTCGAAGTGTTTACCTTAATTTTCTATTTGAAAAATTACTTCAAGAAGAGTTGTTTGTAAAACTGTGTAAACATCCACGACATAATTTACAGAAGCAAATAAAGCAAAAGCAAATATAACTGTTTCATCAGCGAACATTGCGACGTTAATATGATTAGAATTATGAATATCAGAAACATATTTATTAATTAAAGTTGGACAAAGTACTGATCCCTGAGGGAAACCATATGTTATGTTTCGGATAAGCAATTTCGCATTATCAACTTTAACTACGAACTTTCTAATGCTTAAGAAACTTTGCATAATATTAATCATTTTTAATGGAAATTTTAACATAATTAATTTGTATATTAATGCATCGTGCCAAACCGTATCAAAAGCCTTTTCAATGTTTCAAAGGACTAGGCCAGTTGATTATTTAGATATAAATGTATATAAATTTGAGAAGCTTTCTTAGACAGTTATTACCCTTTGAGTGTTGTCAGCAGTTCGAAAGAGGTGGTGCCGTGAAAAATTAAAAAAATTGTGATGAGCTGAGAGTTGAACCTAGACCCTTCGGCGTGTGAGCGTCGCACTCTACCCACTACGCCACGGCGACCACAGAGGCAAAATGTTATTGTCCAATAAATGATTATCCATTTTTTCCTTTAATATTCTTTCTAAGACTTTGCTTATAACACTTAGCAAGGTTATAGGCCTTTTGCTTTACCAGGCTTAGGAATTGAAATTATCAGAGATGTTTTAAAGCAGTCTGAAAGGTAGTTTAGCTTAACACAAGAATTAAAGTTTCTGTAAGAAAACGCAGGCAGGCAAAGCCTTTAAAATTATATTGTTTACACCATCTTGTTGTAATGGCAACATATAATAATAATAATAATTGTTGGCGCTACAGTCCAGAGAGGACCAGGGCCTAGCTTGCTCATCAACTACTCGTGCTGTGCGCGCTACTGTTCTCTCACGAGTAGAAGGGACCTACAGTTTTTTGCCGACTCCGAACGGCGAAATTTGAGAAGCTTTCTTAGACAGTTATTACTCTTTGAGTGTTGTCAGCAGCTCGAAAGAGGTGGTGCCGTGAATTATTAGAAAAATTGGTGTTGGACTGGGGATCGAACCTAGACCCTTCGGCGTGTGAGCGTTGCACTCTACCCACTACGCCACGGCGGCCACAATGGCAACATATACAGAATTATAAAATGCCAAGTAAAGAACTATTGTTTCAGACGGAATAGAACACGGTGGCAGCGGTTGTCAAAAATCAGTGATCAATAAGAAAAAAATATAAAAAAAAATATTTTTAGGGGAAAAATAAAGAAAAGACGGAGGAAATATGCGAGACATTTCAGCCTTTCCCACAACATATAAGGTAAGTGTTGAAAAATTCAGCACAGCATTGCGACAGGTGGAAGAATTGCAGCGCTAAAAACAAGATATTTAAAGCTGCACGTTTTGAAAATGCAAAAAACCGCAGAACAATTCGCGAAAAATATTATCCAAAAGGAAACATAAAGGAAAATAATTTTGCACAGTTCGGAAAGCATAGGAAATGGGGTGGGTGTATTCGGTGCGGATTTGAGAGTCATAGTTTCAACAATTGTCCGGCAAAAAATGAGAAATTTAGAAAGTGTAATAAATTAGGCCACTTTGCAAAACAATGCAAAACTAAAGAAGCGGAAGAGTTAAACCAAGAAGATTTTTCATCGGTTCTGTATGTGAAAAATGGTCCTTAGATTTATGACTGAATAACAAAAAAGTAAAATTTAAAGTAGACACAGGGGCCGATGTGTCATTGATTCCGTGGGCTATTGCGGGAGACATTAAAAATATTGATATAAACAATCAGGTACGAAATTATATACCGTAAATAAGGCAATTAAATTTATTGGAAAAGCTGTCGTGAATTAAAAGTATCACAGTAAAAATGTTTTAGAGACAATTTATATGACAAAAGATAAAATAACTTCACTTCTGGGTGAAACAGGAATCGAGAGTTTAGGCCTTGTAGAAAGGATATTCGAAGTCTCTCAAGAGAATTGGACCAATAATTATAAGGATATTTTCGAAGGATTGGGAACGTATAAGGAAAAGTATAAAATTGAACTGAAAGATAACGCTAAACCATATGCGATAAGCACGCCGAGAATTATTCCTATACACCTAAGGAAAAAGGTCCAAGAGGAGTTGGAGAAGAAGAGTGGAGTTATTCAAACAGTGGAAGAAGCGACAGAGTGGTCTGCGGCGATAGTCGTTGTTCCAAAGAAGAATGGCACGAGTGTAAGGATCTGCGTGAATCTGACAGAGCTTAATAAAGGTGTAAAAAGACAGGCACATCCGATATCAGGAATCGATTATTCCCTTTCTCATTTAGCAGGTGCCAAAGTATTATCAAAACTAGATGTCAATAGCGGGTTTTGGAAAATTTTTTTCGGAAAAATCTCAAAATTTAACAACGTTTTTTACATCTTTCGGTCCTTTTGGAATTACATCTGCTCCGGAATTTTTTCATAGCACAATGATACAAACCGGGGCAGGCTTAAAAAATTGTACATATGGATGATGTCTTGATATGGGGACGAAGTGTAGAGAAACATGGTAAATAACTTTAGGGGGTACTGAATAAAATTAGAGAAAACGGAATGACACTAAATAAAAATAAATCAGTCTTCGGAAAATAAGAAATAACTTTTTTTTTGTCACGTAATTTTGGAAGGAGAAATCTAGGTCATTAGTGAAAAGACAAAAGCCATCAGGGAAATGGAAGCGCCGGTCAACATAAAAGAGGTCCAGAGATTCCTAGGAATGCTCAATTTTATTGGAAAATACATTCCTAGCAGAGCTACAATTATCGAGCATATCAAAAGTAAAAAAAAAAATAATATATTTAGGGACAAGTACAGCAGGACGCATTTAATAAAATTAACTCTCTGTTGACATCTCCACCAAGCTTAAAAGTATTTGACCCAAATAAAGATACCATTGTGTCATGTGATGCCTCAAGTGGCGGATTGGGAGCGGTTCTCTTGCAGCTTCATGGTAAAGATAATATCCCAGTTGCATACATTTCGAGAAGCTTATCAATGACAAAAAGAAAGTATGCAAATATAGAAAGAGAGGGAGTAGCGATTACTTGGGCATGTGAAAACCTCAAGAGCTACCTGATATGGAAGCACTTCACAATACAAACAGATCATAAGCCTTTACTACAAATTTTAAAAACTAAACATTTAGATGATCTTACCCCACGAATCTTTGAAGATTACGAATGAGAATGATGAAGTTTGATTATAGCCTACAATACATACCAGGGAAAAACCTTTGTGTCGCAAACCATCTTTCGCGAACGCCGCTGAAGAACTCTCCAAAGAAATATGAACTAGAACTAAAAGAAGAAATAAATGCCTTTATATACGAAGTCTTCTTAAAAGAAATCAACAGACGAAAATATAGTAAAAGTCATAAACTCGCAATTAGCAGATTCAGCATGCCAAGAAATATCCACATGTATAAAAATCAAATGGCCAACTAAAGATTCTCTCAGCCCACAGGTTAAATTATTTTACCACGTGAGATATGAAATAAACATAACAGACAACGTCTTATTACGCAAAAATAGAATGATTATTCCGAAACAGCTTAGAAGACTTATGCTTTCCAAAACAAGACTTAAAGTCCAAAGGACAATGTGGTGGTATTTCCTGGTATTTCCAAAGAAATAGAAGAAACCATAAGACAATGCCAACCTGCATTCAACACACAGTAAACAGACATGAGCCTTTAACACCGTCTGATTTCCCCGTATACCCCAGGCAAAAAGCGCCTATGAGAAAAAGCGCCTATGAGAAAAAGCGCCTATAAAGAAAAATCAAAATCGATTCGAAACAGCACTGCTGGCATACATAAACGCTCCACTAGCCAACGGATTCAGTCCAGCAGAACTCTTATTTGGAAGACAAAGCCGAGATACATTACCAAATATAAACCTAAGAAAACAGCCAAATTTTAGAACCCTAAAATGAAAAGAACATCTATACAGAAAAAGCACAAAACAAACTTTGACAAAAGGCATCGCGCCATAAAGCTATCTGTACTTAAGATTGGGGACAAGGTATGGATAAGAGACTTAAAAAGATTCGGAAAAAAAAAATTAAATTTTTTCAAAACAGGTCATATCTCATACAAACAGAAAAAAATAATTCCTAGGAATAGATTTCACTTAATTAAAACGTCTCATAAAGAATTATTATAGCCATTCAATTCAGCAGTAGAATATCCTGAAGGTCTGGGTGAAAACATACAAACTGGAGCACACCTGGAGAGGGGAGAGGAAGCTGCATCTAAAAGTCAACCTTCTGGAAACTTTAGCGATCCTATGATAACCCGATCCGGAAAACGAATTTTTCGAAATATGTAAACAATGTTAATGAAAACTTTAAATATGTAAACAATGTTAATGAAATATTAACTGTAAATTTAAATACGCTACACCCCTATGCTACTATGCTACTTCAATAAACTATACCCTAAAATGAAATATTGATACATAATTTTATACATATGTATATACACATAAACTAATTTATAGTATATTAGTATACATCAATTTATATCGCATATCGCATTTATTGAAATATCCATTCTATTATTTTAATTGTATTTGTAATTAATGAAGTATTGATGAATTATCTAAGTTTTGTTTATTTTAAAGTAAATATTAAATTATATATATATATTATATTATTATGTGAAAGGGGATGTTGTAATGGCAAAACTTACAGAATTATAAAATGTCAAATAAAGAACTATTGTCTCAGACGGAATTATTTCTCAATTTACTAATAAAATGTTTGACTTTATTTGTATTCAGGTTTTCAGACGCTTGGAAAAAAATAAACGATTGTGTGAGACAAATCACTGGAAGTAGAGGCATCACTAAAATTTGCAGCAATTTTATGATTACTAGCAAAAGTTTCAAGAAGTAGATTAGCTTTATCGGTTGAAGTAATATAAAGCATATTTTGAACCTTATTTTAATAACTTTTGAAACTTTCCACAAAGGTATTTCTTGCTTTATCAAAGGAAGAAAGAAGATTGTTCCAACGAATATTTTTAAATTTATTTATTTAATCTGCAATAGCTTTGTTCAGATATTTCGTACTTTGACGGAAACAATCATACCAGTAGCGTATCCACTTTCTTATTTCTGAGTAGTCGTATCAATAATAAAAAACTGGGAAGCTGGACTGGGTTCTTTTTTTTACAGGGATCTTTGCTCCTGCAAAATCAATAGTTTTTTTTACTATAGAAGTGAACTCTGCACACATATTATTCAAATTGAAATTGGAGTTAATAAAGTATTCCAATTTGCGACTGAAAAGTTGTAGTACCATAGAGGTGGTTTAATTTGTATATATAAGTTTAAATGAAGGTAGGTGATCGGAACTCAAATTATCGAAAGTTAAATTTGCACTGACATTATTAATAAAAAAGTCTAGAGTAGAAGGGCTGGAACTGGATGTTTGGACACAAGTCGATTTAGGAGGATATACGGATTAAGGAGCTAAGGAGAAGTTCTCGATTATATCATATAATATGTTACCCTAATAGTTAGGCCTGAGACAATTCCAAAGTTGATGGCGACAATTTAAATCACCACCAAGAATAATTTTACCGCGATAATGAAATATTTTTGTTAAGTCTCTTCTAAAGTGAATTAAAGTGAATTGTGTTATAAAAAAAAATCTATTACCCCCTGGAAAATAGACAGAAAAAATACTCACTTTAAGATTACTTTCTAAAATTATTTTCAACAACAATGAATTATTTCAACAACAATGGACTCAATGCAAACCCAGATGCTCCCAGTGTGAGATGTCGGTGTGTTACTTCTGTCAAGGCGATAGCAGTTGTAATTAGGAAGAGAGAAGGATTTATTGTCTCTTAAATGAGTTTCCGTAAGCAAAGCAATATCAACTTTTTTCGATAATAAAATTAAAGAACTATATTTTTTTATTTATTATGCTTCTTGCATTCCTCGTAATAATGTTAAGTTTACTAATTAACATAAGTATTAGAATATACGCACCATGCCATGGTGACCATGCGTATGCGGGAATGAATGGGAATGATTTAGTGGATGAGATCGAGTTGGTGTGTAGGAAGGAATAGATTTGGAATCCGAGGCTAACGGAGGAAAATGGAAAAGAGAGTTTGGGTCGAAATTTTTTGTGCTAACACAGCTGTTTGCGATTGCTCTTGATTGTATTTTGGTGCACGGAAAGTTTGCAGCGAATCTCCAGGGGTCTAATCACGGATGACGACTATCGTGCGACGATACCGTTGAAACGAGAATTTTGCATCGCGTAAGCAAAACAAAACGATATTGACAAAACAATATACTTAGTTTGTTTTGTTTTTAATGCATTTTGATTTTCTATTCTTTGTTCTCTTATATACTTAAAACTAGTTTAATATCTAATCTGCTGATCTTAATTCTAACTTACTGACTCTTAACAAGTGCTCTAAGTTGACCTAGTATTAATTTGATTTACCTTTGAGCTTCTTAATAATTGTTTTTTTTTTTTTTAAATCGTTCTTAATTTTAATGTACACCCAAGAAAACTTATAAAACTTAAACTTAAACTTAACTTAATCTAAGAATTGTGTATACATCCAACGCCTCAGAGGGAGAAAACTATATCATTTTGGTTGCTTCATGTACTGCCAATTACTATTGTCCTGACGATCGGTTTTTGACGATAGCTATTTCGCTATGTTTTTGCATTGCGCTGGCATACATGCAATAAAAAATTTAAGAAAAAGTAAGAAAAAAATGTGATTGGTAATTACAAAATGTTTGGATACAATCCTCAGCTTACGCAATATGTATTTACATATACAAAATAATTAAAAAGAAAATATTCCCTGAAATCAAACCTCATACATTTTACGAGCTCCACTCGCACAGTCGTTCGTTCATTCGTAATGTGTAAACGCACAACAAAACAACAAAACAATGAACAATGAAATAACTATCAGGCAGAATTTATTCATTGTTTTGTTGTGTGTGTACAAATATGACAAGAGATTTGTTGCGTTCAGTAGTGCTCAAACTGTGTATAAAATAGACCGTAGATAAGACAATAGTGGTTGGGTTACGACCATATCGCTTTGGTGGATCGTCAGGACGATAGTCGCTTGAAAAGTTACGTGGTTACAGCCCAGGTTTTTGCTTTTTTTTAAATCCCATCGAATTTTTGTTATTATTGTTGCAAATTTAATTTATTAAGCGCACGTCCGCTTTCTTCAACTCGAGAGCGAATGAACTGATCTTTCTTCCACAATTATAAATATGTTTGGAAGGTTTCACTATAATGGGTTTCATATTAATGGGTTTTTCGTATATTATTTAGCAATTCAAAACCATACCATTGTTTTTATATATTCTAACTGAAAGTGTTTTAAGGTCCAAAAAAGTTTCATTTGCATTATAAGTTTTAAAAGCAAACATTTTTCATTACGTACGTGTAAAATATGAAACAGGAACACGAAACACCGTCAAAAGGTCGTAGAAAATATTAAAATACAAAATCCCATGAACTATAGAGACCACTCTTCGTTATTCTCTTAAAATTTTTCTCTTCGCAATATTAATCCTACATTAAGCATATATTATACCATTTACTATTTGTGAACCTGCTATGTACTATATTCTTGTTGCCAATAAACTACTTACCATTATATTCCAGCAGTGCAAATAGAAAAAAGGTATAAATTATACCTTTTATACGAAACAGTTTCGACAAAAAAATACCTTTGACCACAGACGAATATACCCAAGTGTCTCACCGCCATAGAAAGGACTGACATATGAAAAGCTCAATTTGTATACTGATTTTAAATACTGGCAAATTTTTTTCTCTTAATCATTACAAAGCAAGCGCTTTCAGTGAGAGTCAGTCTCTTTTAAAGGATCTCCGTAACAAAAGCAACAGAATAACAGAATACATACGAAGGATAGCTTGACGTACATGGTACAAACACAATCATACGTAACCCATGCGTTATCATATATAACCATTTGTATCTTCCCTCTTTTCAGATGTTCGGCATTTGATGAAATTATAGATTTTCAATTTTAGGGCGTATGATTCGATTTTATTGAAATTGATCAAGCAGTCACATTTCGACATTTGATGAAATGATAGATTTTCAATTTTAGGGCGGATGATTCGATTTTATTGAAAATTATCAAGCAGTCACCTTAGCTTTTTAAATAAAAATGAAATTATGTATTTACGTAAAGAGATGCTTTTAGTGGGATAAAGAATGTTGTTTGTTTCAAGCTAATGCAACGCATGTTTCTAATTGAATAATAGTAGTATGTTTAAACAACTTTTTATTTATTGTTATTTTTTCCAAAGAGTAATGTTATTTGTTCATGCAGATATCTATCTTTCTGGTTTGCAGCTTTTAAATTACAGGTTCTACTGTCCATGGTCCATTTGCAATTTTTGCACAATAGAACAAGTATTAAAAAATTGGTGTTGTAGCATTCACTTGTGCTAGTAAACCATTCCGGGAAACGGAGATTTGTAACCTCGATGCATTTTTGTAAAATTGTTTCTCTTATTTTTGGCATAATTGGTTCCTCAGCGAAAAATTCAGTAAACACTTCTATATGCAAACGGCTTATTTCAAAATAGTTTTCTGATGGCCATAGAAGCAATGTTTTCCTTTGGATAAGTCATATTCTTTCTGCATTATTAACACTTCTGTTAAATTAAAAGTTTCTTTGTTTTTTGAACCGGCTTGGACACATTTCTGAAAAATACTTGCCATTTTGGTAAGAGTCTTGAAGAAACAGTATCCAGCAGAATATCTCACTGAAACTTCATCGACTTCAGGTATTATAACAAAAATTGCATTCTCTTCATTTAAGTTTTCCTCGATTTCTGTTCTGTTTTCCTCATAATCGTCTGTGTTTTGGCCAGTGTTCGGCAAAATTTAGTAGAATAATGACTAAATTAGTCATTAGTTGCCGGATTCAAGCAACTAATGACTAATTTAAATTTATTCATTATTCGCAGAAATTAATCATGACTAAATCAATCATTATTCATAAGTTATTCATATAAGTTAATCATTAGCCTATATTATATATATCTATATAAGCTATGAAATAGCTATCTATATAAGCTATATCACTGTTCATAGAAAAATAAGACAAAATATTGAGTTACTTCAAATGATAACGAACTTAAAAATATTACTGTCTAACTTTTTGTTTTGTGGTGATTTCTTACCAAATAGTTTTTACAATTGAAGTTTGGCCGAGTAAACATATATATTACGTCAATAATAAATCAATATATAAATAAAAAATAAAATTATAAAATAAATAATAAATCCCAAAAACAAGATACTAAAAAATTGCATCCTATCTCTATAAAAGGGTCCCGTTTCCGGTAAGGAAATGGATTATATATTTTGTATTCATTATTTTGCACAACATTAAATTGTGCAAAATAATGAAGAGGGGCTTTAAACTATAACGACACATATTTATGTAGTTACTTAAAGATGATATTTCAAAAGTGGAGCGTTGTTAGCAAAGTAAAATGGGTCGTGGTCATTGTACTCTCGAGAAACGTGCCTTAATAAAAAAATGCTTTTTGAGGATAAAACTTACAAATTGATAAGTGAAATTGTTAGTGGTCGCCGTGGCGTAGTGGGTAGAGTGCGACGCTCATACGCCGAAGGGTCTAGGTTCGACTCCCAGTTCAACACCAATTTTTCTAATATTTCACGGCACCACCTCTTTCGAGCTGCTGACAACACTCGAAGAGTAATAACTGTCTAAGAAAGCTTCTCAAATTTCAAAGTTCGGAGTCGGCAAAAAACTGTAGGTCCCTTCTACTCGTGAGAGAACAGTAGCGCGCACAACACGAGTAGTTGATGAGCAAGCTAGGCCCTGGTCCCCCTCTGGACTGTAGCGCCAACAATTACTATTATTATTATTATTGAGTGAAATTGTTGTTTAAATAAAATCAAAGTAAAAAGACGAAGCGAAAAGAAGAAACGAAACTAGTCCATGCCGATGAAAGACATATAGTAAAATTAGTCAACCGTAACCTGGTAAAGAAGAATTTACCTGCCAAGTTGAGTTACCTGAAGAAGTTGCAGAAAAGTAGCATTACTGTCAAAAATCAACCTTCTAAAACAAACCAAATTTGCGAAAGAACTCCCGAACTGGGAACCTTCTAAATGGCGCACTATATTATGGACGGACGAATTCAAAATAGTTTTATTTTTTACTACTGGGATGAGGACATTTGTTCGCAGTCGAAAAAACCAAGAGTTTCAACTAGCAAGACTGTAAAGCCCGGCGGATCAAAAATTAACGCTGGGTATAATTTTCCTATTATGCTGCCGGTCCCATTCATTGTTCTGCGTGATACATCTGGGTATACTTGTCTGTGCTTTGACTTTAAGTCTTGAAGAAACAGCATCCAGCAAGATATCTCACTGTAATTTCAACAACTTTAGTAATTATCACACAAATCACAGTTTCATCATTTGTATCCCTGCTCCAATGTAGATTGATGTATTCAGAATCTGAATCTGCCAAAGTTTGATGGATTTATATTCGCAAAATTATTCGACATTATCTTGATGTTCGACAACCTTTCAGCTTGTTCATCCATGTGTTGTATCGAAACATGTTTTTCATTTCGAATGCTTTTATTAAGATTTTAAGCAGAAAACAACTGTCGGTTTGTGGGACCTTGGTCACAATTAGCTTCAATGTTTCTGTTTATTATAAGTCAAATCGGCTTTAATATTTATTTAAATGAGTACCACTCTCTATTCAAAGGTGGAAAATTCTTTGTAATTTGTTTTAATTCATGAAAAGCATAATCTAGGGAAATTGCTAAAATTTTTGAGTTTCTTGTAGTTTCACTATTCGTATCAGACCTGTTTAATTAATGATAGTTTGTATATTTTTCTTGTCAAGACAAAACTTATGTCTTTTTTGTCTTAATTTTGTTTGAAGAATCATATTTTTTTTTTCTTGTAGAGTTAACTGTTTTGATATTATATAACTGCTTTTTAAAGTTTTCCACAGCTTCCACATATTGCTGGTATGGATTCTCAATTCATAGAAGTGGTATTGTAATTGTTAAATTTTAAATCTATATTTTGCAAAATTTGGAGGTCCTCGTCATTGTATTCATGTTTTTTAACTGAACGTACTTTAGGTCTTTAATATGTTTTTTTGCATTAATAGATTAAAAAGCAACTCAAAAGTTAAACTTTTAAGTTTTACGCATAACAGCATATCCAACTCATTAATTTCTTTGTTTACATATCATGTATGAATATATATATTATTCAACTTGTCATATTACCCTATATCTAATGTAGTCTTTCCATATTGTTTTTTGTATACTTCGCTTTTGATGCATTTATGACACTTGCATTCATCTCAAACATCAGAACACACAACGTGTTTTGTTTCTGGCGCATTTAGAGTAAAGCCGTTATACACGCGTTCGATCGGCCTCGATGCTTTTCGCGATGCTAAAGGCTCCGGCACATAGAATACGTTACTAGCGTCAGCGTCACCTATACTTTGGCAGATATATAGAAATACATGTATTCTCATGGGGAGTGGTCCATAGACCAACGCCACCGCTCACGCGACGGATGTAGTAGCTCAACTTTTAACTTTTCTCTCTCCGTCAGCGTTGACAATCGAACATTGTGACATTTCAAGAGAAGTTTTTTGAATTTTAAATTTACGTTTGTTGAGTTTGAGGTTAGTTCTCGTCAAAGTCACACAGGAAAATAACAAAGGTTTGTATTTGCAAGTTTTAATAATAACAATAACATTAAATTATTAAAGACATCAGCACAGGACATTGTGAGCAGGAGCTTCGAGACATTCCGGAGTGGAAGAAGTTTTGGAAAAACATTCGGAAGGAGGAAGAAATAGAAAGAAAACCCTATATTGAGTGTGAACAAAATTTTTTGCAGGACATATTTAATTAAGGTTTGTAATTGCACAATTGAAATAAAATAAAAATAAAATTGTGACTGTTTTTTATGTTGATGACCAAGGCAAAATTAATTGAAGCCGTTAAATCACATATTTCTCTTTACGATAAGAGCCATGCATCTTATCGTAACAAAATTTTAAAACAAAAGGATGTAGCGGCTGTTGTTGTAATAGATGGTAAGTTTTTTAAACTGTAAAGAGATACGTGGCACCCCGAAGGTATGTAATGTTCTTTTCTAGATATCTCAAAACATACATTTTATTTCCTATTAACCTATTTTGTTAGTTAGAGTTTTTCAAACTTCTCGTGGGAAGCTGAAGGCAGCAGCATTTTCACAGAGACATGCTCGGAACCTGAAATTTCTCCTTTATACTGTGAGTCTTTATACAACTTGGAAAGGGAAACAACAACCACCACAAACAGTCCCACTTCCTACAACACGCCGCTACCAAAACGCACAGAAACTCCGGAGACATCATCACGAATCGACAAACTAGTCGATTGTGTAGAACAAATCATCGTACACATTTTATGTTCTGTTTTGTTACTGTTATATTTATTGAAAAAACATGTATGTATGTATAATTAAATAGCTTTATTATTTTATTATAATAAATTACAAAAATATTGTCATTAAGCACAATAGTTGATTCAGTAACTCGTCTGGAAAAAATATATCAAACCGCTCTAAACTATTACCGAAACAAATTGAATTTAAAGCTATTGTCAAATGAAATCAGCTGTGCGTTGAAGTATTCATTGTGTCACCCCCTTCCTTCACGTACTTCACCGTCAACGGATGTTTTGCCGCAACGCAAGTAACGTATTCTATGTGCCGGAGCCTTAACACGCTCGTTTCTGTCGGCAACCACCAAGCGCGAAGTATCGTTGACGCATTGTGCTCGTATGCATTGATTTACTTGAAATAAACTAAAGTTATAACGATTTGAAAAAATTTGTTTCGATCATTTGTTATCAAAAGTGGTCCTTCTAGAGCCGGATTGAAATTTAAATAAGGAACAAAAATAAATAAATATTTGGTGGTTGTTAGACCTTCAATTTGTGCAAATAAGTACACATTGCTAATGTGATTGTTGTTTGATTGTCGCTCCTATTCATTTTTGTATTCAATGTTGTTTGCGTTCAATTTGCTATGTTTCTCTTGATAGTTATTGGATTGTTTGCGGATATTTCAAAATTAATGATTGAACTTAGTAAACTAAAGACTTTCGGTGTGTGATTAGTTTACTACAAGTGAGGTTGGAAAGACTTGAAAAATCGTGGAAAGACATGTGTAATAGCCAATCGCCATTTTTTGAATTCCACGCGGAAGAGGAATATAATTATGATGAGGCTCAATTTGAAGGCGTTGAAACGAAATACGTATCGGCAAAATGTGCTGTACTGAAACGCATTAAAGACTTAACTCTGGTATCGGATATACAACAGGACAAATCATTGATAGAGTTAGTGGCTTCTCAAAATAAAATCCTGGATAAGTTAGGAAACACAACTCATTCTAGTGATAATGATTCATCATCGTCATTTTCGGGGGATTATCGGGAATGGCCCGGTTTTCGCTATGTATTCCTACAGACAATAGCAAGCAGACGGCGACGTGACATAAATGCGCTATTTACTGTTTTTGGAGAAAAAGGACGATCGTGAGCACACGTGCACACGAACACATAGAGACTATCCCGGTTGAAAATTCAAAGAATCTCGTGAGCACACGGGCACACGAATACACAGGAACACTCCCGGTTGAGAATTGAAGGAAACGATTAATCGGTTGTATACGAGGAAACAACAACATCAACGAAAAAGGGAAAATAAAAATAACAAAAAATCGGGCATTCGTGATCACACAGCCAAAGAGAACACATCATGCCCAAATTAAATTCATAAAAAGTGTCGCAGTTAAATTATCTGCTAATAAGGCAGAATTTACAAGTGGCTGGAAATAACGCAGCCAAAGTTGCAAAGCTGATCGGATGAAATCGGCAACGACGATTGCAAACCTTGAGCGTAGTGAACCAGCGAATGTGCAACGTGTGGGTACAAACAACGACATGGTTCAAAAGGAGCAAAAGTTAGCAGCTGAGCTAACGGCAGAACAGGAAAATAATAATGTCTATGACGAGCAGGAAGAAGAACCGATGACATCTACTTCGCTAGTCTCCGTATCATCAAGGCAAACGACACCAACACGAAACGCAAACGACAACATTGGACAATTGCATCAATCCAAGCGAATTCAGGATATAGTCGGCGTACTCCCAGATTTCGCGCTTAAGGGAACCATAACTTCAAACCAATTCATCGATAAAATAGAGCAGATGCGGCGGTTATACTCTTTGAGCGAAGAAGCAGTATTACTTGCAGTGCAACACAAACTCAGGGTTGTAGCTAAGGAGTGGGCAGATGCACAGCCAGTAGTCCAAACGTGGTTACAATTTACGAGGGCACTAACAACCGACTGTCCAAGCTTCGTTAATGTAACTGAGGTACACCGCGAGCTCACAAAACGTAAGCGTAGAGCAAACGAATCTTTGAGGGAATATTACTACACGATGCTTAACATTGGACGGCGAGGTAAGTTAGATGAACTATCTTTGATTTCATATATTGTCGATGGTATTAACGACATCTCACTTAAACGCACGCTACTCGCTATGAATTTGTCAGCCTCGCCAAGAAGTATGGTAGAAACGAAAGCAGCCCATGAAAGTCCAGAGGTCCTATACAATAAAGAGTGCAAGGGTATAAAATGATTTAACTGTAACGAGCTTGGCCACATAGATGCGAAATGTCTAAGACCCCAACGGAAAGTTCACTGTCAACAATGTACCAAGGTTGATCACGAAACGAAAAATTGCAGTATGCTTAGCAAGGCAAAGATTTTTAATATTGAAGCCACGTCGACTGAAGAATTCATACCCCCAGTGATGATGAAAATTAAATTAGAGGAAAAGGAATACTTAACATTTGCAGATACGGGCAGTGATGTCTCCCTTATTCAAGAATCACAAGTTCCAGATATTAAACGATATCCAGCAAAGAAATGTCTGATTGGATTTGGAGGATCCGGGACCGAAGTTGCAGAAAAAATTATGACACTTATTGCCACAGACAAATGTAATTTGCACGCCACACTCTACATTGTTCCGGACAGAATACTTCCTTACGAGATACTATACATGCTCTGCAGAGAAGCTTTCCCTAAGGCGGTTGAAGCTGGTGTGCTACAAATCCATGCAACGAAGGACAAGAGTTCTCGACAACGAAAGGTACATCATCAAAGATTTGCCGGATGTTCCAAAAACTCGAAAGCGCTATACAGGTGTCGTCGCTAGCGACAACATGAAGCCATGGTGTACATTGTGGCCAGAAGAAGTTGACGATCGTGAGGACGAATCATCGGGAGACGACGAGGAGTCAGGAGAGGCCGAACTGTCAGGCAGTCAGGACTGAGCAGTCGTCGCGAATGGACGTGCAGCTAAATGGGCTCTATTATTTTGTCAAGTTGAATTCCAAATAGTTTGTTTTCTTGTGTTCTTTAATAAATAAAGAGTTAATTGTTAGTACACAAAGGCTGCCTTTGACATATGTGAAAGGGGATGTTGTAATGGCGAAACTTACAGAATTACGAAATGTCAAATAAAGAACTATTGCCTCAGACGGAGTTATTTCTCAATTTACTAAAAAAATTTTTGACTTTATTTGTATTCAGGTACTTGAATGAATGGAAAAAACTAACGATTGTGTAAGACAAATCACTGGAAGTAGAGGAATCACTAAAATTTGCGGCAATTTTATGATTACTAGCAAAAGTTTCAAGAAGTAGATTAGCTTTATCGGTTGGAGTAATATAAAGCATATTTTGAACCTTGAGAAGCGAAATACTGAAACCTTTGTTGTAATAACTTTTGAAACTTTCCACAAAGGTTTTTCTTGCCTTATCAAAGGAAGAAAGAAGATTGTTCCAACGAATATTTTTAAATTTATTTATTTCATCTGCAATAGCTTTGTTCAGATATTTCGTACTTTGACGGAACCAATCATACCAGTAGCGTATCTTATTTCTGAGTAGTCGTATCAATAATAAAATATTACTGGGAAGCTGGACTGGGTTCTTTTTTTTTACAGGGATCTTTGCTCCTGCAAAATCAATAGTTTTTTTTACTATAGAAGTGAACTCTGCACACATTGAATCAATTTGTGTATTATTAATTTGAGAGCTAATAATATTATTCAAATTGAAATTGGAGTTAATAAAGTATTCCAATTTGCGACTGAAAAGTTGTAGTACCATAGAGGTGGTTTAATTTGTATATTTAAGTTTAAATGAAGGTAGGTGATCGGAACTCAAATTATCGAAATTTGCACTGATATTATTAATAAAAAAGTCTAGACTAGAAGGGCTGGAACAGGATGTTTGGACACAAGTCGATTAAGGAGGATATGTTAAGGGAAAGTTCTCGATTAATAATAATTGTTGGCGCTACAGTCCACAGGGGGACCAGGGCATAGCTCGCTCATCAACAAGTCGTTGTAGTACTGTTCTCTCACGAGTAGAAGGGACCTACAGTTTTTTGCCGACTCCGAACGGCGAAGTTTGAAAAGCTTTCTTAGACAGTTATTACTCTTTGAGTATTGTTGTGTGTTGTTGCCGTGAAAAAAAATCGGAAAATTGGTGTTGAGCTGGGAATCGAACCTACACCTTTCGGCGTGTGAGCGTCACACTCTACCAACTACGCCACGGCGGCAAATAACACCATATTCAAGTCATTAATTTCTTTGTTTACATAGTAAGTATGAATATATATATTATTCAGTAATTTGTCATATTACCCTTTATCTAATGTAGTCCTTCCATATTGTTTTTTTTTTTTTTTTTTTTTTTTTGTATACTTCGCTTTTGGTGCATTTATCTCACTTGCATTCATATCAAACATCAGATCACACAACGTGTTTTGGTTTGACGCATTTAGAGTAATGCCGTTATACACGCATTCGATCGGCTTCGATGCTTTTCGCGATGCTAACACGCTCGCTTCTGTCGGCGACCACCAAGCGCGAAGTTCACCAAGTTCAAGAGTTACTTGAAATAAATTGTTGTAACGACTTGGAAAAATTTGTTTTGATCATTTGTTATCAAGTAGTTTATGATTTTTTTTGTTTGTTAGTTAATTCATAAAATAGTTGTGCGGTAAACTCACTGTTTTAATTTAATTTGCTTTCTTTTAGAAAGGACGTTGGGCGACTTTTAGGCTTAAATTTTTGTTTGCCAATACTCAAATTCTCAAAATGTCAGTTACATATATAGAGCACTGTGCAAAATAATAGCACCATGTTCACTATTTTGTCAGTATTCACAACTTTTTCCTACCATCATTCAAACACATCATATTAACTGCACAACATCCTTATTCTATTAGTAATAAAACCCATAAATAAGATAAGGAAAAAAGTGCATTCTGAACTTCGAAATGCCCCTTTATTCGAAATACACCGAATTTCGGAGTGTGCAAAATAATAGCACCAAGTGCAAAAATTCATAAATAGGAAGTAAAAGTCAATGGAATAATGAAATTTTTTGTTTTTATTTTTGTAATTGGGTTTGTATTAACTTTATTTTTAACTACAGCGTCACAACGTCGTGGCATGTAGTCGATTAAGGGCTGGCATCGCTGAACAGCGATATTCTTCCACGCAACCTGCACAACACCCCATGTTTTGTGTTTTGAGTTAAGCTTCATATACAACTTTCTTTACATCTGTCTTTCTTTGTCTGTCTGGTTTTCAATGAGATTTAAGTCCGGAGACTGAAGCGGCGACTCCATAACTTGAATTCTATTGCTTTGGAAAAATTCTTTGGCGAGTTTGCTCGCATGTTTGGGGTTATTACCTTGCTGTAGTATCCATCTTGGTGAATTATATTCCACTCTGCGTAAGAAAGCATGGTTTGTCTCATTATCCTGACATAAACCTCGGCGGTCACCGCCGGTTTTATCCAAAAATGGGACCAGTACCATAATAGGAAAAGCATCCCCATGCATTAATTTTTGCACCACCGTGCTTAACAGTCTTTACATGTTGAACTCTTGTTTCTTTTGCCTGCGACAAATGTCTTGATCCCAGAAGTATGAAATAAAACTGTTTTGAATTCGTCCGTCCATAATATATTACGATATTTAGTATAGGTCTTCTTTCACAAATTTGGTTCGGTTTAGTAGGTTGATTTTTGACAGTAGTGGAACCTTTCTGGGACTTCTGGTAGGTAAATTCTTCTTTGCCAGCTTTCTTTTTATTGTTGATGTCTGCATGGGTAAATTTAACTCCTCTTTACTTTTCCTAACGTTCGAAAACGGGTTACGTTTGACCAACCTTACTGTTTGTCGTTTATCGGCGGGGTTTTTTTCGGTTTTCTTCCTCTTTTTTCTTCCTTTTGAATGTATTTTTTGGCATTTGGCCACAATTTCACAAACAAGGTTTTACTAACGCAGATTTTTCGGGAGTACAATGCACACCACGACCCATTTTACTTTGCTAACAACGCTGCACTCTTGAAATATTATGTTTAAGTAACTACATAAATGTGTGTGAATATACTTTAAGCCCAAAAAAATTTGAAATACTGGTGTACACTTCGAAAAAGGTCTTCAAAATGACGTGATGCTATTATTTTGTACATTTTAATTCGGCTGCGTTTCCGGTAACGGGACCTTTTTTCATTAAAAAGATGAATCTTGTATATGGGTTTCATGACTGATGTAATAAAGATGTTGTGCAATAAATATGAGGCTCCTGACTGACCATAGGAAAAACTAATTAGCATAATAGTGTCAAAGTCGAACATGCTGCTATTATTTTGCACAGTGCTGTAGGTCAAGCTTTTAATACGTAATTTAGCGGTACATTTATAAGAAAATAGAAACATTTTGATATGTTGGGTGGGTCTAGAATCCAGGACATTTTTTCAAACAGCTTGGAATGAAACTAATGTAATATTATTTATGTATGTATATATCAACGTCAATTCGGAAATGCGAAAGGAGTAAAAACTTGTCGAGCTTAAGCTAATTTCGGTTGGAATCGACATATATGTCTAATTTAAAAGTTTTATTTGAAATTAAAAAATAATAATATATAAATAAAAAATAAATATATAAATAAAATATAAATATAAATAAAAATAAATATAATCTTTTCTCTAAAAAGATAGACTCTATGAAACAGTATTTAGAATATAATAAAAGAATGTAAAATAATAACAGAATTCAAAACCAGACTTAATTTAAAACGAAGTTCTATAAGTAAATGACGCAAAGGCAAAGATTTCTAAGGAAAGGAAGTTAATAGAAAAGAGTTTATTTTAAAATACGTCTACCGCCTATTTACCTTTATATCACCCATAATCAGTTCCCCTAACTACACTCTTAATTGTGTACTTACTTGGTCATCAATATGTTATTCAAGTAAAAATGAAATGGTTATGATTTGAAATAAAATACTTGACAAGAATGAATGACCGCCATATTCAACTACATACACACATATGTTTCAAAGCATATAGAGCTTCACAAACATAATTACGTATGAGATTTTCATATTCGAATCCGATATGGGATGCATGCTCGAGTTCGCGCTTTTGCTAATAATACTATTAGCCCAATGCGTCAACATTCTATTCGCATTCTATTCTATTTTTATACTTTCGTAGTGAAAATAGACCAGACCATATCACTCATTTATTTGTCATACTTCAATAACTAGAACCAATCACTATAGTGACCACTCTTCCACATTCTTCTCAATTTTTTTCAATTTTTCTTTATTGAACAAAATATTTACAATTTCAAATGTTTAAGCTTAAGACTACAGAGAATATATATACATATGTATATGTCGGTTCAACAATAGGGGCCAGACGGATGAACAATTGGCCTATGTAGCTTTCCAGTGTGTATATGTGAATTATTCACAATTTAACGATGTCCTGTCTTAACATCGGGGTGTTCAGATCCGTGCGTCGATTATGTTCCCTTGGTCGGGTATGGGGTTTGTGTTCAGTTTCACCCTCGATGGTAGGTTGTATCACTGCTGGAAAAGAAGTGATACGGCTTGCATGCAGTAGAAGTCGGGGGGAAAATCTCTTCGTTTAACATGTTATGTGCATTGAGAAATTGTTGTCCAGGGACTGAGCTCCTTAAGTTCCTAACGATTGGGTTTGGATGGGTTTCAGTTTCGCATAACTGCTTCTTGAAAAGTTGCATCAAGAACTGTTGCAGGGGGATGATGCGCGATTTTTCGTAGACCTTGTTGTTGCTGTGTGGTCGCCGTGGCGTAGTGGGTGGAGTGCGACGCTCACACGCCGAAGGGTCTAGGTTCGACTCCCAGCTCAACACCAATTTTTCGAACTTTTCACGGCACCACCTCTTTCGAGCTGCTGACAACACTCAAAGAGTAATAACTGTCTAAGAAAGCTTCTCAAATCTCGCCGTTCGGAGTCGGCAAAAAACTGTAGGTCCCTTCTACTCGTGAGAGAACAGTAGCGCGCACAACACGAGTAGTTGAGGAGCAAGTTAGGCCCTGGTCCCCCTTTGGACTGTAGCGCCAACAATTATTATTATTTATTGTTGTTGCTATAATGTTTCATCCGGACATTGTCAAGAAGATCGATAGTTTCTGCATGTTAGTTTTGGTGATGCTGTACCATACAGGAAGCCATACGCTATAGTGGGTCATATGAGCTGCTTGTACAGTAAAAGCTTTGTCTTCTCGGCAAGTCCGTTCTCACGTCGCATCAATGGGTAGATGCGATGGAAAGCTGGCCTTTTGAAGTATCACGGTCCCGTTTGGTAGCAATACCTTGATGCTCCGGCATTTTCCGGGTGTTCGGGAGCCTCGTCGTGTTGGTCTCCTCAGACACATGAGGACCGATTTGTTGGTGTTGCTGATAGTAGAAGTAGAGCTTCTCCAAATGTTGTTCGATTCTCTGCGCTGCTATCTGCTATTCTGTATTTGTTCCTTATTCTTGATTAACTTCCCTCTATTTCTATATACAATCTTTTGGCGTGAAGAAAACTATGGATGATCGCGATGAGGTTAGAGGGAAATCTCATTAATTTGAGTTTGAAAATGAGCCAATATCCAAACTGAGCCGAAGGCCTTCTCAATATAGATGAAGCAGGCCACGGTGAATTGGTAATTGTTCAAGCCCGCTACGACATCGTAATGAAACTTCATCAAAGGATGCAGAGTCGAGTGTGTTTCCCGGAATCCGAATTAGATGTCTGGGATGATGTTTGACTCCATGCTGTGTTGCTTCATTTTCTGCACTAACAGCCTTTCCAGGATTTTGTTCATATTGCTTAGGAGCGATATGGATCTGTATCCTGTTACGTTGTCAGCGTCCTCTTTCTTGAGATTTGCAACAATCCTTGCCACTTTCCATCTGATTCGGATTATTGATGCAATTATTGATGATGTCAGAAGTATCATCACGATGTGTGGCATCCGCTTAAGGACAAAGTTTGAGATATTGTCCGGTCTGGCCGATTTCTTTGCCGCACTTCCATGGAAAATCTCCTCGATTTGCTCTGGTGTTACAAGCTCCTGGTTGTCCGTCGGGTCATCAGTTGGGTTATCTTTGCTAAAGTTGACTGTAGGTGCACGTGGGTGTTGGATGCTGCTGACGTAGTCTCTCACTTCTGCCATGAAGTTCTGATCTTCCGGGGGCTTGAAACTGCTTTCGAAGTGAGATGCGAAAGCTTCTTCTGGGTCGCATCCCTTTCGTTTGTCTTTATGGTTGGTGTCACTTTCTTCCTTTTTTCAATGATCTCGTTGATTTCCATGAAGGTATGTGGTCCCAGCCTTATTTTTTTTGCGCTTATTTTGCAGGACCGTGTTATGGCGGTGTTGAACCGCATTACGAAACATGGTGTTTGTGCAGTTCAATTTGCTGAGAACGGTCTGGCATTAGCCATTTACCGTGTTCAGTTCGCGGCGGTAAATCGCTACAAACGTTTCCTCAATCTCTGCCTATGGTGGTAGAGATTTTGGATATGAACTGGTAAATGGCTGTACCTTTCCCTATTTGTTCTTGGGCGCTTGGTTGGAAGGTTGGCTTAGGTACAATGAACGCGATTGTACGCATAATTTAAGCAAGAATGCGACTAACGCCGCGGACTTTTCTTCCGTGCTCAAATTGCTATACCCTATCGGTATAGCGCTTCAAGCTTTTATCATGAGGACATTCTTTTCATACTTTGCTCTCCGTTATATTATTTGTTGTCGGCAAGCTTTTCTTATTCTAAAATAAAAAGCTTTTATCGGTTTGTGTTTTTAAAATGTGAACAAGTGCTTTGTTCAGCTTGCGTCCGTGCGACATCTGTATAGAATTGTCTGTGCTAGAAGCGAGGCATTCATGCACATACAAGTATACTTGTGATATATGTATTAATTTTTGCTTTATACGTAAAGTGTTACAACGCACTGCACAACAGATGGCACAGTGTAATGGTATAGTCTCTCAATAATTAACCGATTTATGTAGAAATGTTTTCTGTAAAGTAAATAAATGAAATTTATGAGAGAAAGGAGAGAGCATAGTCTATCCCAGTCACAACTATAATACTTAAGAGAATCATATCATCGCCGATTCGGAAAAAAGGTTATTCACCAAATTATTATCAGACGCAACTTTAAAGTTGTACCCTTAAGTTGCGGGTTCTTGGATTTTTATTTATGTGCTGGAATTTTCATAAGTAAATTAACCGCATTTAATTTTAACCAAAAACAATTTTTTTTAGTGTTAAAATTGTGCTCTTTATATAAATATGTATATAAATTCAATAGCCCACAAATGCTTCTCTATAAATGAAACAAATTTGTGTATGAAGTCCATATTTGGTTTTCAATAAAAAAAATAAAATATATCAGTGAACAATAAGCTTTCAAAAATATTGCTTAAAAAAGCAGAAATATTTTCAAATTTTTTTACGTGTGCTTAAATGTTTATTTTGCATGTGTGTATAAACACAGCGCGATTATGTGGAGGTTATGTATATTATCACCAATGAAGTTCTAACGCCTTTTGAAAGCAACAAGCAGTATAAGTAAATCTTAGTTTAAAATGTACCCTAGATGTTATAAACTGTTAACAAAACGTTAATATTTATTAATGGATGCATAAGGTGCATTTTTCTTAAGTACTTAGATTTTGTAATGCCTTCGAGAATAACAACACAATGCACAACGCGAAGGAAACATTCCCTGGGAAAACTAAGACGAGCGCACCCTGCCTCGGGAGCAACATGGAATGTGCAAGTGGTTCGCGGGAAAATGTCTTCGAAATGCCTGTGGCATGCATGTCGGGCACTTATACTGGGGATGGTTTTGATGCTTCTTGGAGCAGGAATGGCTACTGTTGGTAAGAATTTAAATTTTTCCTTATTTTCTATTATTTTAAAATCGGTAATTACATAGGATATTATGCAGATCAACTATCAGTTGGTTCAGAAGTTAGGGGAAATTCAACCATTCGAGTTAAAAACGAAGCGAGAGGTTTTCATTTAAGTAATTTATCCTACGTTGGTCCAATCGTAATGGGATTTGGAGGATTCATAGTTGTTGCATCATGCGTAATGACGTTTGAAGCCCGTGACTCAGCTGCAAAAGTAGTTCCTGCCCGCTTAAAAGCTACATCCAACTCTAAAATGAATATAAGAAGTAATTCAAGTAGTGCCGCTTCACAAAGGCGAGCAAATGGTAATAATTTATTATTAAAAGTAAAATAGATATGTTTCGTAATATTAACAGTTGCAATTGAAGCAGTTACATACCAGTCCTCTCGATGGGATCATCATCTTGGAGTATTTCGATCGTCACCTGCGGAAGCTCCTCAAACAGGACAACTGGATCGACAGGCACTAACGGCAAATCTCTTACATTTTTCGAAAACTTTTGGGTAAGAAAAACTGACTAGGTAAAAGATTAATATAAAATTTCAAGCAACTTATTTTTGTAATTCTTTTCTAAGGTATAGTGCCCAATAGATTTTTAAACATCTTATGCTTCCTTTAGGTTTTGTGCTCAATAAATACAATTTTAATACCTATAACTTTACCAGAGCTTTAACAACATCAACATAATGACATTTAAATTTTGCTTACATTATGT
Organism: Eristalinus aeneus; assembly: GCA_955652365.1. NCBI lineage: Eukaryota > Metazoa > Arthropoda > Insecta > Diptera > Syrphidae > Eristalinus > Eristalinus aeneus. Next base: position 25,599,859 of record OY019134.1, read on the forward strand.
AAATGCGATGCACAACGTTGTGTTGCATATTTTTCAAATTCGAGGGGTTCACTCGGGATCCTTATTTTTTTCTTCTGCGAAACTGTTTCACTAAACTCCGCAATTGAAATTAACATAGGACAGTTGTGTGTGCAGTGTAAGAATTACTGAACGCACTTTTTTTTATGTGCCCATTAGAATGAAAAGAACCCGTAGCATTTCAAAACTCAATGCTACGATAAGTTTTGACACAAGCAACCTTAATTTCACTACATACCAGTCAAATAAGTGATCATAATCACGATGATTCCAATCTAATGATACACCGTTGCAAGTGAAAAGAAATTTTTCTAATAGAACATTTTAGTCATTACCTGCTTAAAAATTACTTAATGAAAAACTAGCATTCAATGGTACGATCCTGTCTAATAATAATAGGCGTTCATTTCCTCTAAAAGCCAAACTCTTAAGTTCTCTTTTAAAGCATGTAATATATGTACGTAGAATAAGTTTGTTTTGTTTAGTTTATTCATTGAATAGTTGTGCAGTAAAATTAAAAGATAAAGTCCATTCTTTCATAAAATGAAAAATGTTACACAATTTTGAATGTTTTGAAATAGAATAAACAAATTTCCGTATTATTTATTACAATTTTTTTTGTTTGTAAATGCCTTAAGGTACTTATATATTTTTATATAGAAAGAAGCCGACAAAATGTAAAATATTGTAGTAAAATTGAAAGAAGGTTTTGCTGTTGTTTTGTGCCATAAAAATATTAGTTGTCTAAGAATCTCCAAAAATTTAAAAAATTGGATGTTATTATTTATTTTATTGAGGTTACAAATCGGATTCGAAAACTTTCAATCTTCAATCCTTTCAACTCATACAGCGCAGAAATGTCCTATACTTTCTAAGAACATAAGTTGCAGTAATGGGTCTATCAAGACTAGACAAATTGCAAACACTAGGGAAGCATTGAGTAGACTTTAAAAAAATGACTTCTGCTTTTGTGACAGTGTGACCTAAGGTACGCTTGTAATGCCACTGGCTCTGGATTATAAAAAGCCTAACCGGATTAGCCCTCTTGCCAACCGCTGCTTCTTTGGGCTAAAGAGGGAATTGAGTAATAAAACCCTCTTTCGAAGGACTATGCTCGCTTTATATAACGCTTTATAGGGTGCGGCATCTTGGACGTTGCGATTTTTGGTCCTGTTTGCGTTAATGGCATCTGGAGGAGAAGATTTAACGAAGAATTCTATGGGATGTACAGCGACATGTGCCTGGTCAAGCGTCTACGGATAAAGCTTAAGATGGCTAGGCCATGTAGAGCGTATGGAAACCACTGCTCCAACCCAAAAAGCCTTTGAATCCGTGCCATTGGGACAACGCAACAGAGGACGACCTACTTGGAGTGCTCAACTGAAGACAGCTGGTGAAAGATCGTGCTGGCTGGATAGGCATGTTGGTTGAGGCCCAGGTACATCCCGGACTGTAGCGCCACAAAAAGAGGAAGAAGAACCGGATTAGCCCATTTGCGAAGCTCGACCGAAAGCTAAATTCTTGTATCACAGGAAGTATATGGGCGTGAAAAGTACTCTGACCGTGTGTATTACGCCATAGTAAGGTATGTTAATGACTGTGGCTTAAACCCAAATTTTGAGAAGAGCTGAGAGAAATTGATCTGAACAACCTGAAATATAATTATAAATTGGTTCTGATTATCAGCCGGTTTTCTTTTGGCAGTTGGGATGACATATGTAAATTTTTTTATATACACATACTTTTTTTTGTCTTTTGCTTGGGGGATATATGATAACTTTCCGATTGTTTTATCTATTCTTAAAGAAGGCAGTAGTAACATTTTGAAAATGATAACATGACATCGGCGTATTATCTACACGCAAAAATATTTTAATAAATCAGCAATATGATTGAGACCGATATGAGCTGAGGAATTTCTCTTGAAGACAACATGATAACCTTTATATGCATTGTTTTTAATATTTAGGATAGTCTTAGCAACCTCGAAACAATTTGTGCATTTTTTCTCTAATATTCATATATAAATCAATGACTTGAACGAGAAACTAATTGCTTACAGTTAATTTTTCAAAATGTGTTATATTGCTATTTTCTTATGTTTGATTGTGCTCAAAATTATACACAACTAAAACATATTCGTATGGTTCTTGTAACTATCCTAGTTTCTTTTTCTATAATTATTTCCCTCCTCATATAGGTGTGTGAGTGAATGCTTATTGGAGTCACTGTAGTAGGTTTACATGGGAATAATTAGTATTCTTGCGAGTTTAAGTTGAGCATTTACGCAATGAAATGCACATATTTTGAAAACAAAAAAATGAAACAACAACATCGTCATCTTACAATAATTTACTATTCATTTATTTTGACGATTGCATCTCATTCCATTCAAAGGATAATTTCGAAAGATCTGAAAATCATCTATATTAATTTGAAGCAAAAAGTGGGCTAACACTTTAGAGATGCCGCAGATAATCATAAAATATACGCTTATAAGTGGCACTACAGAAGTTGGATTAATAGGACATTTTATTGAAAATAATACATGGATCCTTGGAGTTAAATGCTTTAAAGAAATGCAGACAAGTTAGAAAAGACACTTTATTATTATCAGTACCTTTATATGTATCATCTGATACATTCAGCAGACTGTAACACATTTGCATGTACTTATTTTCTTAACGAAACACAGATCGCAAGAAATGCGAAGTTTTGACTGTTCTTTATCAACTTCGGTGTCAAGACTGCTTTGATAACGCAAATATTGGCAAGTCTACTTTTCGTGACAAACAATGAATTAAACATGAGTTGAAAAGTAACTGATTTAGACAATATCCTGAATGAGGTGTTACATTTTTAAATATTAATGCCCATTCAGCTATTTTAGTCAGACTATATATTTTTACCGAAGCTCTGTTTTTATGCGCATTTGAACAAAATATAAAACTGAATTATATACAACAAACTTTGTCCCATTATGAAAGCCATGAAGACAAAATTAAATGAAATTACATGGTGGAAAACTTTCTGAAAAATTTTTGTATTTTGTATATTTCTATATTGCCACTTCTCAAGAACCCATTTATATTTTAGCACTAGAATCTTCACGACCTTACGACTATGGCACAATAAACGACAATTATTTATGTATAAAACAATATATTATTTATTTTTATCTTAATCTTACTTGTACATACATTTTGAACAAATTCATTTCATTTTAATGCAATTTTTATTGCATTTATATGTATTTATACCAGACAAGCAAATCAACTGCCGAATAAAAAAAGAAGACTTCCTCGTAGTGGATCTGTACCAAATCTTACTGGGCAAACATCAAGCCAAACAAATATTACAACACTTGCACATCTACTATCACCCAATCGAAAACCATTACAAATAACTAATAGTTCTTATAAACGACATCGTCACCATCACCATCATAACTTTTATCAAACCAACGGCCGTTACCCTAAATTAAGAAGTCCCCGACTAGGCGGCAGTCTTGTTCAAAGGACAACCAGGGAATCTGCCAGCTCATTATTTCAACCTCTACATATTCAAAAACACTTTAATGCATTCTCTGTTGACGAAACGGGTAAATACAAAAAAAAAAAAAACAAACAAATAAACATTTTATTAAAAAACATAAAAATTTCAGGGTATTTAGATGCCCAACCAACAAGGATTATAGATAGGAACAAACGATCTGATACAGCTAAAAGGCACATTTTGTCTAGACAAAAACCAATTGAAAATGAGGATATTCAAAATATGTCTATCGAAAATAGGCGGTAATTAATTAATATTTTATCCAACGTGTACAACATATACATTATACATAAATTTGATAATATCGCTCAATTTCAGGAGAAGCTCTACCTTATCTGAAATTTCGTATGGGGGAAGATGGACATATAAGTGCCCCTCAGCAACAAGCCGGACGCCAAGTCTTGACTCAAAGAAAGTGCAAGTAGATTTGCATAGTCCAGAGTCTCAAAGATCCATCAACAAAATAAGCAAACGTATAAACTCTGGACCCTCCTCTACACCATCGGTCGAAAAAGAGTTTAGGTATGCCTAAAAAAAACTTAGAAACATTAATTTCATCCCTTTATTCTATTTTATTTGTAATCAAAAACAAACGTCGTGGTGAAAAAAAACAACATTTCTTTATAAATTTGTAAAAACTATAAATGTTATAAGGTAATAATAATTCGCGCCAAGTCAGGACTATACGGCGGATGACTCATCAAATCGATGTTTTGAGTGCTCAAAAATGCAGTTGATTGAGCCGATGTGTGTGATGATGAGCTCGCATTGTCGGAGTGATCCGTCAATGGTTGGTTTGCCTGATTTCTTAGAAGACAACTGGTATGGTTGTGTACTACTCAGAATTGACTGTTCTGCGTTGTTCTAGTGGTACGGTCGCGACATGTAAAGTTTTTCAGAAAAAGCAGGCAACCATTTGCTTGGAAGTGCTTCGTGTGCGACCAACTTTTGTTCGATTTGGCTCAATTTGAAACACCCATACAGGCGACTGCTGTTTACTTTCGGGCTCATACGCGTAAATCCACGATTCACCTTTATGTCACCGACGTGTTTCGAAGCACCGCGATCGTATTTTTGGAGCATTTCTTTCGACCAATCGACACGTGCTTTTTTTGAGTGATTGACAAATTGTGTGGGAACCAAAGCGAACAATTTTTTTTGACGGTCAAATGTTCATGCAATATTGAATGTATGCCTAAGGTTGCCTTAATCTCACGATAGGTCACCTGACGATCTTGCAATATCAGTTGGCACACAGCATCAATGGTTTCCGGAACAACAACTGATTTTGGTAAACCCTCACGAAATTCGTCTTGGAGTGAACTACGACCTCAGTTGAATTAACGATACCATCGATAAACACTGGTCCTTGATGGAGCTTCAGCGCCAAAAATTGAATAAGGTTCATCGGTGCGCGGTTGTTGAGTTAATCCACATCGAAAGTTGTAAAAAATAATCGCACGAACATTTTCACGATTTAATTCTATTTTTTGGGCGAGATGAATCTTTTAAGTTACTGTAAACAACACCAATAGCACTCGTATGTCAAAACGTTTTGAGAACGTATGACTTCAAAAATGTCTAACTTTACGATAGAGCTGGTAGTTGCCAGATAGATTGCAACACTAGGGTTGCCCAATCCCGAAATATAAATGCAATCTTCGTAATATATTTTTTAGATATTTCACAAGGGGACCAGAGCCTAGCTTCCTCATCAACTAGTCGAGTTGCGCACGCTACTTCTCTCTCACGAGTACAAGCAACCTGGAGTTATTCTCCGACTCCAAACAGCGAAGTTTGGGAAGCTTTCGTAGACAGTTATTACTCTTAGAGTGTCAGCAGCTCGAAAGGGGTGGTGCCGTGAAAAAAATTTAGGTTCGAGGGGAGTACAATATATTCTCGGTATCGGTATGAAGGTAAATGCAAATTCAATTTAAAGTGTTTTTATTTTTCAATATAATCTCCACTAACATCAATACATCTTGAGCATAAGCTTTCTTAAACACTTAAAAAAATAACCTCTTACCTTTCTGTGCAAAGTACCCATTTATTGCCGACTTGAGTTCTTCATCATCCGAAAATCTTTTTCTGCGAAGACATTTTTTCAAAACCGGAAACAGGAAATAATTACTAGGGGCAAGGTCTGGACAAAATGGTGAGTGTTGGATTTCTTCGAAACCACAATCTCGCGCAACAGCCTTGGAAACTCGCGCCGTGTTAAGAGGAGCGTTGTCATGAAGAAGCAACACACCCATGCAAAGTAGAAGCGTAGCATGTGGCGTTGATGGTTTCACCTTTTTTGTACTCAATGAGTAAGATTATTTCCCTTTGAGTCCCAAAAAACTGTGGCCATGAGCTTCCCGGCAGACGGAGTGACGTTGAACTTCTTCCGGGGGTCTGTTCCTTTTTTATGCCACTGCATGGATTTTTGTTTGCCTTCAGGGTCATAGTGGTGAACCCATGTTTCGTCACCAGTAACAACTCGATCCATAACACCTTCCGCGTTCTCACAACACAACACTCCAAAAGCTCTCTAAAGCATGCGATTCTCATTAATTTCTGAGGCACTGTGAGCATTTGTCGTACTCATCTTGCACTGACCTTTGAAAGATTAAGATGGTCATGACAAATGGTGTGAATGGTACCAGTTGAAAGCTTGGTGGTCCCTGCCATAATTTTCATTTTTATTCGGGCATCCTCAATAACAAGTTTTTCGACTTCTTTGATGCTTTCTCCCGTTCAAGCTTTAGCTAGGGTGGTGCTCTCTCTTGTCATTTGACCACTTTTGCGCAGTTGATAATGAAGCTGCGGTACCCTGGTAAGCAGCCACCATCTCTTCATGAATAGTTTTTTGACTTTTTCCTTGCTTAGTGAGAAATTGAATTACAGCGCGATGCTCAATTTTCACCGTCTCAGTTGCCATTATGATTCTGTTTAGCTTGAGATAAAACGTGAATTAATATTCACATTTATATGAAATTTTATATGAATACACTTAAATAATAATATTACTTGATAAATAAGTCAATTACAATATAACCACAGCTTCACACCGATACCGACAATATATTGAACTTCCCTCATAGGAATCGTACCTAGATCTTCGGCGTGTGAGCGCACTCTACCCACTACGCCACGGCTCCCACATCTGAATAAAAAATATATATATACTCATATATATATATTGGCTTAAGCATATATTTATGCACTCACTTTAGCCTTGCCAAAACACTTTCCTTATTTGATTAAATAGTTTTTTTTAATAGTGATTGACCCCAGCATACTGCAAACTTAGCACACAGCTGGTGGACGTTGTTGTTGATCTAATTCACCACCATTCGTTACAATCCGAAGGCGCTATGTTCTTGGCATGGATAAATCCTCGATTTACGAAACCCATCACCATTTTTTTTTGCTTGGAGTAGTGCTACATAATGAAATTGATTGATCAGCTTAATCTACACCACTGTTGTAGGATTGAAAAACATGCGGAACGTCAAAGTTTACGCTTTTCTTCTTCATTGTGCTCCATCTCTTAATTCTCTCGAGAGGGAGGACATCATACAGATACTGCTGTCCAGTCAACGGATGTCAACAACAACAACAAAATGGCTGTACTTAAATCTCGCAGCAAGTCGAAACTCGTGAAGGAATTGTCAAAACAAAAAGCACATGTTCCTTAGGACCTGTGCCCTAAGGATTGGCGTATAGAAATCTTCCGCTATTCAATTCTGAAATTTTATTAGTTTGCGAAATAGTCTGTAGTATTAAATTTATAGGGTAATTACTGCTGATTATATGAAAGGAACTGTTCTCGTTTTGTTCTGTAGGAATGTAGAAGACTTCGATAATTGTTGTGTCACTTGTTAGTTCTAAATCATCTTCTTATTATCATTTTCGTTTTAGTTGTTGAAGTTGGGCAGATGAACCTCCAGTCAATGTATCTTTTGTGATGTATCTTTCTGTACTGCATTTAAGATCAGCATAGTTTGATTTCCAAATAACCATTGTCATTCATCATGCTTCACTCCTTTCGCGAAAGTAGGGTGCACACAATTTATAATGGATACCAGATGATTCTCGAAATTCCTGCAATCTAAAACTCGTTCCATTCTTCAATTCATAAATCAGAAGTGTAGCAAATATAGCGTACATTTTTAGAAAAATATGAATTGCTTTTGTCGTGGTATTTGGTAAAGCCTCTATAAATTTTGTAAAAAAATGATCCACCACTCTCTATCAATCATTCCGCGATGGTAATGTGCACACAATTTATAATGAATACTTCTCGAATCTAAAATATTTCTGCAATCTAAAATGTGTTTCTTTATACGAAACAAAAATCAGAGGTGGAGCAAATCTAGCGGACATTTGTAGAAAAATATGAATATGAAACCTATATTTTGTAAAAGCACGCCTGTATTTGGTTTGTTCCTATTTATATAGCAATTATTTGTTACAACATTGTAATCTTTGTCTTCACCTCTCCAGATAACTGCAAACGTCTTCATTCGGACTATACCCGAATTTCGAATATGTAGCCTGTTAAGAATTCGTTTTTGTGATATCATTACATTACATTTTTCACCAGACAATATATTGGATATCCTCTCCCTTTTTAGTATTGCATTCTCTGTATTCATTAGGTCTGTTCCAATTCATTTGTCCACAGAAATTCGTAGTTAAGTAGTTTGCGTAAAAATCTCTCTTGGAGAGAGTAAATCTCTGAAACAAATTTTCGTAGAAATTCACATAATTAATGTAAACAGCTATCAGATATATGAAATGTCAGAGGTTTTTTTATTTTCACTTTGGCAGTCATCTGCAAATAGAATTTTCTACGGTAGAAATTCGTAGAGAGGGGATATATATTACCATCTCATGAGCTCTCTCTTATACGAAAAAATCAGCAAATGGAACGACTCTTGACAGTTTTTCGCTAATTTTAGAGCAATTGGAACATACCTATTATCTTTTAAAATTTCGCGGTGAAGATCAAAAGATCTTTTGTATTTGTATACATTATGTATGACTTTGAAATCTGGAAAACTGCGTTATGACAAATAAAGTATATTCACCACTTTTATGAAATCAATTGTGTGTCGGTAGTGTAAGTTGGATCCAGTTCTTTTATTTGATTTATAACACCGATCGAAAGAGAGAGAAAAAGAAAAAAAGACAATTTTGTTTTACTTTAAACGTTAAAAAATGAAACGAATTTAGTTTTTATTATTTAAATAAACAAATAAAATTATTTATTTCAGGAGCCAGTTGTCAATTTGTTCCGAACCAATAACAGTGAGGCAACTATCTGGTCAGTCTAGTATAGAACCCTGTGTGTTGGAAGAAACCGCTGAAAGTGATGAAAAAATTGCAGTGAACTCTTGTAAAAATGAAAATAAAATAACTGGAATTCTAAAAAAAGTTCGACCGGAAACCCTCCAGTTAAGTATTAATTCAAAAGCCTTAGCGAAACAAGGGTATTCTCAGCCGAATAAATTACTATATAGAAGTAATTCGTCGCTTACGTTTTATCGTCCTAAGCCAAAAATAACAAACGATTACGATTCTGTACTATTTGCAAAAGCAAATGAAAAACAAGTTCCAATGGAAGAAACTGAAGTATATGATTCTTTACAAGTTATAAATGAGAGACGAAAAAAAATTCTTAAAGCTGAGAGCGATACAACACTTTCGGAACGGAGAGACATACAAATTTATTATAACGATAACGATAAAACTGAAGTTGCCCTCGTGAATGAAGCCAATGATATAAAGGATAATTCATTGTCATCAACTATATCAATATTTCCTATTTAGTAATTTGTACTTATATATATGTGTTTGCTGTTGTTTATATAAAATTTGAATTGTATTTTCAATGTTGTTTGGTATTTGCTGCAAATATTGTTGTTTTAAGACTGAAATATATGTATGTACATTATAGACTTACTTAATGCGTCAGTAGGCAATTATGTAAATGTAATTAAATGTTTATGCAAAACAAAGCAATAATAAATAGGAGTTAGGCGGTGTGTTTAACTTGATGTCCAACATAGTGTTTTCATTTACAAATTGTAATGACTGCGGTAATTAAAAATAAGGATTCGGGGAAATTTTTCAGCAGCACTGGGTTCAGCTAGCTAATACAAAAAACTATGTTCAAAAGCTGTAGCATAATGTATTTATATATATTCTTTCTTATATTTAAAATGAACAATTTTTTGACATTCGTCGAGTTTTGTAATTATTGTATTCACAGTATGTGTTTTTCCTAGACGAAGGTTACCCTGCTTTCGAAATGTGTTATATATATACATAATACATATAATAATACATATATAATAATAACGCACAAAGAAAAATGTGCAAATCCATGTGGTACCGTCGGCCCACAGAGAAAATAAATATAAATATTAGGCTTGTGCCGTTCTGTATTATAAATTGATTAAATGTTATAAGTAAGTACATCGGACAAATAACGTGGTTGGTTATTTTTTTTTATACCATATTAAATATTTAGTACACACAATATTAAGATTAAACGATTTCCAGATAAGTCTCTTTCTACCTCTTTTCAAGTTGATTGTCACTAATGTTATACTACTCTGTTTTGTAGTATTTACTTGTTGGTGCTAGATATTATTCACGGCATGATTCCGACACTTGCGGCCCCTCGATTGAGTGATGAAGTTTTGTAGGCCTCAGTGAAAATTGTATGGGTGGGGAGGTCTAATCGGCTTAGTTAAGGCGGTATTTGAGATTGAAAACTGATAAAAGTCCATACATAAAAAATGGGTCAGTTCTAAGAAATAAAGATTTCTGGTTACTGTTTTTATGTTTCTATTGAATATATTTCGGCGTAGAGATGGTATAAACGTGGTATATGTTTTTTTTAAATGGTTGTGTATTCGCATAACCTTGCTAATAAAAATACCGAAATGTTACTTGATATTTACAAAATATTTCATTTTCCTACTTATATTTCCAAGGCAATTTGTACAAACCGTTCACAAATATTATTTTGAAATGTTTAAAGCGATTACATAAGTAACCGTTTAATTCTAATACGAACAATTCGTTCTTTTTGTAAGCATTCACTTTAGAATTTTTGATGTCCTCCATTCCCTCATTTTTGCTAACATTTGGGTGATTTGGGCAGCTTATTATAAAAAACTGGCGTACAAAATAGAGAACTGTAAGGATTCGAAATATTTCTGGAAAACGGTCAGGTTGCTAAGTGGGGTTAATTCGAAAGGCTCCTTTACTGTAGAATCGGAAACCTTGACAAATCATTTTAAACAACTACTGAGCTCAATAGCCGACCAACAACTCTGTCAGTATGGTATCCTGTATGTCACAGTGCCTGAACTCGACGCTTTCTGTATCCTGTATGTCACAGTGCCTGAACTCGACGCTTCTTTCTTAATGCCGGAATTAATAGCTGTTGCTGGGTTTGATGGTATTCCGGTCATTCATTAAAAATCTCACCCCTAGGTATCTCGAAATGTTACTAAACAATTATAAGAAAATATTAGACTTAGGCATAGTTTCAGATGTTTGTCTTAAATCTGTGACATACGCTATATATACAAATGGTAATGATAAAATTCCGAGAAATTAAAGGTGTATTTCACTGCTCTCAGCGTTAAGGAAAGTTTTCACACACATTTTATTTTGTTGCTTACCAATAATAGTCTAAGAGTCTTTCAAGCTAGTTTGCAAGGAGATTAAGAAGAAAGTGAAAAAAGCTATGTGCAGTTTTTGTGGATTTTAAAGCTTTTGATACAGTAAGCATATACTCCTAATTATATAAGCTATCGACCTTTGGACTCTCGATCAAATTTATTGAAGTCTATGAAGAGCTTATAACTCAATCAGACCTCTGCTATGGTATGGAATGGTAGTGTCTTTTTCGACGACATAGCAGATTACTTGGGATGGAGGAGTTAAAGTTGGTGATGTTGACATAAAAGCCCTTATGTATGTTGAAGATCTGGTTATTTTGACTGAAATACCACTGACTGGAGTTACAAATAAACAGATTAAAAAGTTAATGTAACCTGTGGGACTTAAAAAATATCACCTTGAAGTCAAAGATTATGGTTTTCGGCACTAGTCGGGGTAGCACTTCTGCTCGAGAATATTTGTCTTTGGAGGATGAGTTGATAGAATTTGTCAAGGAATTTCAATACCAGGACTTTCTCGTAATGTCTAACTTAGATATCAATCATTTCCATGAAAAAAGCTGTTACCGCTAAGACAGCTTTACGTTTTGGCCCTGCTTCAAAATTCAAAGTTTTAAGCGCTAGTACTAATGCATGTCTGTGTTACCAAGCCTTTGGCTTTAAGTACTTTGAAGAGTGCGAAGCGCTTCAAAGGTTTTTCTTTTAAAGGACCCCCGTCACCAACTCCTTCATATGCAATTTATGTTGAATCTGGCCTACCTTAAACTAACCAGTGGAATCTGAAGGTAAATGCTCATTATTTAGTTAAGGTTATAAGTATGTCGAACCGCAACAGACTTCTCAAGATAGCTTTACAATATAATTAATCGCCTTTCAAAGAATGGAAAGAGCTGGCATAGTATTGAGCTAAGTCTCACATAGGCTCACACGGAAACGTTCACTCTTCTTTTGTACCTTAGATTGTATGATTATTATATGAAAATAAAAAGGAATCTTAAATAATAATAATAATGAACCTAAGCAATTTTGGACCTTTTTGATAAAACAAATTATGAATTAAAAGCTGGTGTTGTACAGTTGTACTTCGTTTTTCATTCTACGAGTATGTATATCAAAGAATGAAATTGCAAATGGTCCACTGAAGGGGGTCATTAGTTACCAAAATCAGATTTACCTAATTATTTATACTATAAGCTATGTTTATAAGTAACTAATATCAAGAAACTATAAAAAACAGTTCTTGCAAATGTACTCGCTCTGAAATGAATTATCTGAAGCTCAGTTTTCGTTTCAATAAACTCAGTGTGAAAAAAAGTGTTACTTCTTATTCGAAATCTTCACACACAAGGAAGTGCTGTGTATATGTTCCATATGCGCAAAGAGATTGGCGTATAAATGCGTTCAAATTGTTCAAATTTTTACGTCATGTAAAATGATATGTTATATCCTTTACCCATGAAGTGAAATTACAGGATACGAAACAGTTTTGCTAATAACTGCGTTGTTAATTTATTTCAGGTCGTGTAAAAGAACAGAAACAAAAAAACAACATTGACATACTAACAAAAGAACGCCTATCCCTTGACTCCGTTCTAGTACGAATAAAGTCGAAGACAGCAAAACTCAATGTACGTTCGTAATATTAGCGCTATTTCTTACAGTAGCAATAATTTGGAACGAACAATACCAAACTTGGATTCAACTGAGTACTTTTGTATAAAGCTCCAAACAGAAATACCATTAATCCATTAAACCATTAATCCTTAGCGAATCTTAAATACAACTGAACGATTAATTAAAAGTTTAGCTCTGTTCTGAGGCCAGTTATGAATACCAATTTCTCTTTTCCTCCTGCAAGATTTAAAAAAAATACTTGATGAATGCGACTGTTTTTCAGGCTACAGGTTTTATTTGAAGATACCAAAATACATGTCGGACGTTAAAGATAACAAGATTACCACAAATTAATAAATTCGTAAAACGGACTTCAGATTGTTGATAATATTCATTTCACAATCATTCAGCTCATTTCATCGAAAAAGAAACGATCGCCTAAATGTTAGCAAAAATGAAGAACATCGAAAATTCTAAAGTGAATGCTTATAAAAAGAACGAATTGTTCGTATTAGAATTAAATGGTTACTTATGTAATCGCTTAAAACATATCAAAATAATATTTGTGATCGGTTTGTATTCAACGCAATTCTGCGTGAAATTATAAATTTCAGATGCAAATTGCCTTGGAAATATAAGTAAAAATATGAAACATTTCGTAAAGATCAAGTAGCATCTCAGTATTTTTATTAGCACGGTTATGCAAATACACAAACCATTTAAAAAACATATACCACGTTTATATCATCTCTACGCCGAAATAAGTATCGAAATCTTGCCTTGTTCACTATAACTTTTTGAACGTATATATGAAGTAACGTAAGTTTTTTTTGTTGTTTTTGGCAAAATTAGCCAGACACATGGGTTACTTCATAATTGAATTTGAAGTCAGTCACCGACTAGCACTTGTACTATACATATCGCTTTGTAGAATCGACTGCGCTTATTTTCTTATCTCGCTGAATACCGTTTAATTCTAAGTAATATGATCATTCTTTATTTTTCTCCCCCTGGGTGTTTACCTCATTAGCCGGCTTACTGAAGTCTCACTATTGGAACCAGGCGCAAAAAAAAAAGACAAAAACAAACTCATTGTTTGATGATTTCCCTGAACTAAAAAATAAATCTTCCAATAATCTTACAATCCCTTACAGCATTTTAACTATTAAAAAAGCTAGAGCTAGAGAGATGGTAAAATATTAATTCTAACTAAGAACCCAAAAATTGCCGACAAATTCAATTTAAAAAAAAACCTTACGCGATTATGTCCAGTATCGATTGCGTTGCAGGATCAGCGTAATGCCTCAAAAGGCATAGTTTATGTTCCTTGGCTTAATAACGTATCCGTCACCAAAAAGCTCTTTAAAATGAAGTCGCAAAACGCCACAGACGTTTATAAATTCACTAAAACCAACTGTCTGTTCACACACCTACCGAGCTTATGTTATTTACATTCGATGTCTTCCAACCCCCGGACACAGTCGAAATTGGCTGGTACAAGGCAAAAGTGTCCGAGTCCGAGAAATGACAAACCACACAAAAATGTACAAACCCCCCAATATGTAACATATGTAACTTAACACCTAATCTCAATTCTGCTTGTACCGGATTTCTGTGTATAAATTTCTTCGCCCCACATCCATCCGACTCTAAGGACTGTCCAAAAATTCATTGAAATAAAAGACATTTTCAAAATCCAAGTCAAAAAAGTGCTCAATGGCAGACGGAAAACGCTTGTACAAAGAATAGAATCCTGTACATACAGACATAGTTAACTCATTCGCAAAGGTGCCCGGTACCAATTTTAATAAAGCTCCAAACAACCCCACAACATTTTACAGTTAAATCAATTAAACTATTCCACTACCATCGTCAAAAGGAATCACCTCCACCTCATCCAATAATACCAACCCCACAGAATGAAATCAAAAAGGTAATGTTCTGTCTTAAATAGACACTCGTCAAAATTACAACCAAGTACCAATTCCTCCCCACTAATAATTCTTGCTCGCTTAACTCACAAGCAAGTAATAACAAACCTAACAACCAAGAAAAGTCCATAATACAGAACAATTATAAATCTCAATCACCAATATCCAGTCTAACCCAACAACTTATCCAAGAAAATACGTATTACACTCCTATTGAAGAACAACATTCATCCATAAATCATCCTTCGTTCATGCGATATTCGTTTCATCACTGATACTCCCACTTCAGAAGATAATGACCTATCTTAACCTAAAAACCTTATTTAACTAAACTGACCCCGCTGCCGGCTGCTCGTGTTGCTGTAGCCCAATTTTGGGCAACCAGCAGTCGAACAATCGTTGGCAGGGTCGCTTTAATTACAACTTTAAATCACCTACCTCTAATAATACATCTCTTCCATCATTAAAAAAATACAATTGAATATAAAAGAATTAAATAATTATAATGAACTTTTCACACTTATTAAAATCAAATTTTTAATTATAAATGCGTACATCGCCCCATCCCAAGGCTTTAACAAAGGAAACATCAATAATGTTCTTAGCTCACAACGAACTCCAACACTTGTCCTTAGTGACTTTAGTAGCTGGAGCTCGCCGAAGAACAACCGTCGTGGCAACATACTTTACGCCTTTATTACCGAATCAGACTTCTAGCTTCTTAACAACGGATCTCCCACTCATTTCAGTACCCACTTCTATTTTGACTGATATTGATATTTCTTTTTGTTCCCCAATATTGACAAATGATGCCAAATAAACCACTCGCAATGATTAATGTGGAAGTGATCACTTTCCTATCGTGATATCTATGATTCATTGTTACTTTCTTCCTGGAAAACCAAAATTTAAAGTGGATGGTGCTAAGTGGACTCACAAGCATATTTTTCCCCAAGGAAGTCCACAGTACCCTTGTACAGCTCGAATAAACAGCTCGAAGTTCTAAAAAGAGCGGAACAGACTCTGGGAGGTTTTAAAACGCAATATTCCCACTTAGAATGTTATATCGTACAAAAAGGTTAATTTGCCTTTTACATAAAGCGTTTGTAAAAGGCAAATTAAAATTTCAAAAGCACACTCAATTAAATTAACTTCTGAAATTTCTAACACCAATATCACAAATCCCCAATCCATAGTCAAAATATTTGTTGAGTTCTGGTCTAAAGAATCTTATGATTACTGTTCACTCCTACATCGACCAACTAAAAGCTTGGAAAATTGAGTCTAACAGCATACGTCCCTCCGTTTCCCATAGCCTTCAACAACCTCTCCTATTCATTATCCCTCTACAAAGAAATTAAATTCTGCGCCTATGCCGATGATTTCAAAATCATCAAAAAGCTTAACAAAAACTAACTCTCCCATTGTTGACCTAAGCCCCGTCTTTAAAGATATATTATCCTGGTGCAATTATTCTGCAGCTGTTCTTTCTCTAATCAAAAGCAGGCATCTCCATACCTGTAGAAAACACGGATGTAACTGCTTAATAGCGTTTAACCTCCTTAACTTAGAAAAAGTCGATAATTTAAAAATTTTAGGACTCAACTTTCAAAAAACTACAAATGAAAATTATGAAACTTCATATTGAATATCTGCTTGCTGCAAAATACTCAGCATAATAAAGGTACTTTCATACAACAAATTTATCTGCAATCCGGTTTCACTAATTTCAGTGATTCAAGCAACAATAGTAAGCAAAATTAATTATGGTCTTTTCCTCTTTAATCTCCCCCCTAACTCAGATATAAACAAAATTAAAACTATTTATAGTTCTTCTATAAGAATGGTTTATAAATGCTTTCCGACCCTCCCCAATTAATAATTTATTCTACGAATCAAAAATGTAAGCGGTTGAGAGTCTTATAAAAGAATCCTTGCAAAAGTTGTATAAATCCACTCTATTCCCTCTAAGTAGAGTAGCAAAGAAGTTGAAAATTAACAAAAAAAATCTATCCTCTATAGAGCATAAATATCTTCTTTGCAATAACTTAAATATCCCACATCAACAAATCAATTTTCCTCCCTCCTACCCGCCTCCTTGGCTTCTTGAAACCTCTTCAATCAATGCCAGCCTAAGAGCTCGCGCTTATTTCTCTGAATCAAAAAAAATATTCAAATTTATTCGTTTATATATACAGACGGCTCCAAAATGAGCGCCGTTTTAGTGTTACCACCGAAGATAAAACTATTTGCTCTTTCCTTTTACTTTCTTATTCCTTAACTTTTTCAACTGAAATAATTTTTATTTTAAAAGAGCTACCACTTTCAAAAAATTCAAATAAAGTGTGTCGTATGCACAGATTCCCTTTCCACCATTGATGCTATACTAAACCCCCATAAGCAATCCCATTATCCGTCCTTCATCCGATATCTACTACATTCTCAATTTCATACCAAACTACTGTTGATTCCAAGTCATGTTTAAGGACTAGGCAAAGAGTTTGCAGACAAAATACTCATATGTTTCTATCAAAAAATACGCCATAGATACCAATTTATGCAGAATTCCGTCCCTCCGACTTAGACGAGGTGAAGATAGCAATATCCAAGTTGACGTCGAACAAAGCTGCTGTCCGCAGAACTATTTAAAGCAACTGGAGATGACCTGGTTGGGCGCATGCACCAGCTCATCTGTAAGATATGATCGGAGGAAAGCATGCCCGATGAGAGGAATCTAAGCGTCGTTTGCCCGATTCACAAGAAAGGAGACCTCTTTGACTGCGCCAACTACCGAGGGATTAGTCTCCTCAACATCGCATACAAGATCCTTTCTGCGACCTTCAATGTCAAAAAAGGTTTTAGACAAGGCGACGCATTGTCATGTGACTTCTCTAACATCATCCTCGAGAAGATCGTGCGTAACTCACAAGTCAACACCAGAGGCACGATCTTCCAGAAGTCAGTTCAATTGCTAGATTACGCTGATGACATTGACGTGATTGGACGAATACAGCGAGCCGCCAATGAGGCGTTTGCTGGCATTGACTCTTAAGCGGTGGTTAAAGAGCACAAAACAAAGTACATGCTGTCATCAAAAAAGGACACACATCATCGAAGTCTCGGACAGAGCGTCACACTAGGCAGCAGAAACTTGGAGGTAGCCAAGGACTTCGTCTACCTCGGCTCCACGGTAAACAGGGACAATAACATCAGTACCGAAATCAAACCCAGAATCACTCTTGCCAATCGCTGTTTCAACCTAAACGAAGGTGGCGAACACAAGTGGAGAAGGACCTCAACCAACTTGGAGTGCGCTACTGGAGACAGCTTGCGAAAGATCGTGCTGGCTGGAGAGGCATGTTCGTTGAGACCCAGGTCCACCCTGTACGCCACAAGAAGAAGAAGAAGAAGGAAACCACCAAAATCTATAAGTGTATTATTTTGTTTTTACCTAACTAATGTACATTTTTGACAATTGTTGTTTTATTTGTTATTTTATTTGTTGTGGCAGAGTTACAATAGTTTGTGTGTATCTTACATAACATGTTATCTTACTATTAAAATATCAATATAATTTCTTAAATAATATTTAATAGTAATAACAGTTTTATTTGTAGGAAAAAACACTTAAAACCTTTATTACAGTTTATGGTGTTGTGGAAGGAAGGAGAAAAGTGGTATCATCAGGGGATTTCAAGGATCGGGCCGTGATGACACTAATAATAGATTTGAACTAAAGATTAATTTATAAACAATATTAACACTAAGGCAAAAATAGATTTAGAATACATATATATATATATATATATATATATATTGTATATATAAAAATAAATAAATAACTGAAGAATTACTGAATAAGTAACTGAATAATTAAGTATAGAATAAATCGGAACATAACAGAACAGAACAGAACAGAAATATATAAATAATGTGATCAAACACAAATAAATAAACAATAAAAGTATAAATAAATAAATTAAGAAATAAATATTAATGAACAAATAAATTAGTAAATACATGGATAAATAAGCATAAATAAACATAAATAAGTAAATATATAAATAAATAAAATATAAATTCAAATAAGTAAATACAAAGTAGACACGTAATTCAATAATATATTGCACTAAAGTTGAAGTTAGATTCGAAAATCAATTAATTGTAAGATGATGCGCAAGATGTGTTATATCTCTGATTAAGTTACACAATTCTAAAAGATATAATTTCTATATTCGTAAATGAATGAAGCTCTTCTGTGAAAAAAAGTCTCCGTAAATTGAGTATAATTTTTAAAGTCTTATTTTGAATTATTTTCAATCTGCGCAAATGGATTTTTGCACTTTTTTATTGCTTGGAAAATTACCTTAAATATTAACAGTGTGTTATAAGTTTTCAATTGTGAATATCTGCTAAATGGGTTGTATTATCCAATTTTTTGATGACTTCCTGCATATGAACACTGAAAGTTAAACGCTTGTCTAAGAAGATCCCTATACCATAATATAATAATAATAATAATAAATAATAGACTTCTATTCAACTTAAGCGCCATTTTGTAGAAGGTTGTTTCTTGAAAGAAAACAAGATTTTCTTTTTCGCGAAAAGAGAATAGCTTAAGTCTTCAGAGCATTCAATTCTGTTTTCCAGGTTTTGCAGCACAATTCGAAAGTATTTATAGCAGATTGCAGATTAGTTTCAAAATTTAAGCCGAACTGGTCCAAGTACAGACCCTTGCGGGACATCAGCGCTGATTAATTTGCTTTCCGAGTTGTGGCGATTGATATGCACCTCAAATCTATACAATGAAAAGATGATTATAAAATTTTAATTGTATCTGACAATGGGATATTAGTATGCAAAGTTTTATGGAGTAGACCACCGTACCAGACAGTATAAAACGTTTTTTCTATGGCTAATATAACCATTCCAGTACTTTTGTGTTCAGAGGAACTTTTTTTTCAATATCTTTGGCAATTCGGTGAGCTAGATTGACTATGGAAAGTTCTTAATCCACATTATTCTGAGGGAATTATTTCATTCCCTTCAACGAAGGACTTAATTGTGTACTAAATCACCTTTTCCAGATATTTCTTAAGGAGCTAAGAAAACTAATTGACCTTTAACTATTAGGTAAATTCGGCGTCTTACCTGATTTTAATATCGGAACTATTATTTTCGCAACTTTCCAATTTTCGGGAAAGTACACAAGTTTCAAGCCGCTGTTTAATATTTAAGTCAACTTCACAATAGTGAAGTTGGGTTAATTTTTCATATTCGCGATATAAACTTCACTTATAATAATTGTTGGCGCGACAGTCCACAGGGGGACTAGGGCCTAGCTTGCTCATCAACATACTCGTGTTGTGCGCGCTACTGTTCTCTCACGAGTAGAAGGGACCTACAGTTTTTTACCGACTCCGAACGGCGAAATTTGAAAAGCTTTCTTAGACAGTTATTACTCTTTAAGTGTTGTCAGCAGCTCGAAAGAGGTGGTGCCGTGAGAAATTCGAGGTGTTCAGCGGGAATCGAACCTAGACCCTTCGGCGTGTGAGCGTCGCACTACCCACTACTCCACGGCGGCCACATAAACTTCACTTAATACCGTAAAAAGTGGAGAAGTGGGTCAAGTAGTAGCTGCTGGCACAACAGGAGCGCATTCAAACATATTTTTCCATTGTGACATATTTTGAGAGTCCATTTCCGTGTATAATATTTTTGCCCGAAAGAAAATTCAATACTTTTTGACATAATTGAAACACTTCTACTAAATCAGAAACCTACACGTTAAAATATGTTTTTTTTTTAAACTTATTGTTCACTATCAAAATCTGCCCAAAAGATTTTATTTAGCGCATTGTTTTTTTTATTTAGCGCAAAATTCTGAAGCCATTTTCCACGTTCCGACTTGGCATATCAACCACAGAAATCGTCAGACTAAGAAAAACCCCGCAGAGGAACGAGTTTGAACTGCATAGAGCCTTAATCGGAAGAAACGATTCGAAACAATGAACAACTTGAGCGATTTAGAAAAGTGATCCGATTGTGTCGCGCCACGCTATCACGTAAGTGATGCATCTTGTTATTTAAAAAAAAATCTGTAAAAGTTTGAAAGGTGGACTGGATTTTGACAAAGTGAATGATAAAAATCCGTAGACTGCACTAACTCGGCCACATAGAGCGCATAGATAACAACGCTTTAGGCTAGAGCTCTTCGAATCCGAGAGCCCTTATGCAAGTAGGAGACTGAACGTCCGTGTTAATTTCGAGCACAAATATTTTATTGTTTTCTTCAAAGAATGTTTTTAGAATATTTATAATATAGAATAGAAATTTATCGATTAACAAACCAGTTAATACTCTTAGCGTCTCTCAAAAGATAGACCACCAGTGATTTAGCTACGGCATTAAGAGTCAGCTACGGCATCAAGTAGTTCGACAGTACACCTGAACTTGCACGACAATACATCTGGGACCGGATTTAGACTGTTGAATTTTGCACTGTGTCGGAGCCTCTTAGCTGTTAGTTACCTCCAAAAATAGGCAGCCTCCTAAAAAAGCAACAAACAACGAAATTGATATGTGTCCCCTTTTGAATACCATGTGTGTTTTGAGCTCTCTTCATATATAATTCTTTCTGGAATTAGCTGAAGGTTTTTCTCTCTTACAGCGCATGGGTAGAACAATTATATTCTACGGATTTCTCTCTAGACCGGTTTCTTTTAAAAATCTGAAAATGAGAGACGCTCCATGAACGTGCATTTCTTCATCTGTCAGCAGATATTTGCTGTTTGCCGGCAAGCGTCATGTTCTCAGAATGTGCACTGGAATTTCCTTCGCTTCTCTTCGGGATTTGCAGAGGTTTTTATCAGATACTTTTCGCGGGTGCTTCCGAAATCTGCACCAATAAGGCGAATTAAAGCAGGGTTTTCCAATTTTGCAATAGACGATCATTTAAAACAATTCAGAAGGAATAATAAAAATACTTTTTCGACGACGACAAGGTGAAGCAGTTGACCGCACAAAAAATATCTTAAATACTTTTAAAAATATTTTCATATTCGAAGTTCTAGCATTTCAATTGAAATTATCTAATCTCATTTTTTGGAAGTATTTTACTGTTGTCAGCAACTCGAAATATGCTGTATTTTATAAAACTACTTGTTTAGCATTTATTCTATATAGATTATATTTTTTCATTCGTACATTTATTAAAAAATAAATTAAGTAATCAAAATTGGGTAACAATTTATTATTTTCCTAACAATTATCTATAGTCTCATGAAATGCTTATTATACTTTATTATAAATATATATAATTGGGCCGTTAAGTCTTATATTTACTACAACATACTGCGCACCGTTCTCTGACCTTGAAATTACTTGGTGAAGACGTGAGTTTAGTATTTTTCGCAAGTGTTAAATGTGAATCCTTTGATCGTTGTGGTGTACCATTATGGTTTCTAGTGTGAAAATCCTTCGCCTTATTATAAATATGATCATTTTGTTTATTGGGATGGGTTACATCCATGTCAATCGCAGTGGGAACTGTAAGACCACTTCTTCCACTTTTGGCACTCGATATACCCGATTGCAGCGGACTCTGCGAACTTGTTTGCGAAAATAAATCATTTAAACTCTCTTCTATGTTATGCTGGCTCCTTGGCTTAAAATCTCTATGAGGGAGACTACTACTGGCTCTCGTACTTTCTCTTTTTAACTTTCGCATAGCTTCGATGGGATTATATTTTCTGGTGTTTGCTAGCATATCAGCTTGTTTTTCCCATTCCGTGGGTTCA
This sequence comes from Eristalinus aeneus, assembly GCA_955652365.1. Classification (NCBI taxonomy): domain Eukaryota; kingdom Metazoa; phylum Arthropoda; class Insecta; order Diptera; family Syrphidae; genus Eristalinus; species Eristalinus aeneus. Next base: position 25,622,464 of record OY019134.1, read on the forward strand.
CTCAGAACTATCGGAGTATACGTGGACCTGTGAGGAAAGAATAATATATATGCGGAAAATATTTATAAATTTTATTCAAAACAGTATTTTTTTTAAATTACATAAATTAATTTTATGTAAAAAATTTAACTTACTGTTGCTCTAGGTCCAGAAATGTGTGTATATATTGTATTTTTTATGCAACTTGTATTTACAGCATTATGGCAATTAATGTAAAATAGGAAAAATATGTTATCATCATTGATTTTAATAAAAGGAATAATTCTATACAAATTTATGTATTTACATTTATGTTTGCATAAATAAAAATAGTATGAGTATTTAGGTAATAATGTACCTTATGAACTTCACATAGACAAAAACAAGTTCAGCAAAAAAAGAATATTATGTATTTGTAAAAGAATTTAAAAGAAATCATATGTGAATTTTCAGATTTATTTATTACAATTTTTTTTTGACATATGTCACTTCATAATTTAAACATAAACTATTGTTGTTTGAAAATTGGAGGCAAAAACTGATTGGCAAATGTAGAATATATAGTCTTAATTTCAAAGCTCATTTTTAAATAACACTATTAGCGAGAAAGTTACAGTGGTTTGATCAAGTTGTTTTTTGAAATTCCGTCTAACTTAATGTACAATTCGATGTCATGTGTACTTTATTAGATCATTCTCATCCTAATCATTAAATTACAGAATATTTTATGTCATTTAATGATGAATTATCAATTACTATGACGCCAAATATGCACAGAATAAGGACTTAGGACGGTAGACCTTAACAAGTGGGTCTTTTTGATTGTCGTTTTGAATATTTAAGAGTTTATATTTGTTTGTATGTATCGGCAGATTGACTCTACACTATATTTAGCATATGCAATTGTAGGCATAAATGTCTTCCGAATAAAAACAGAAATTTTGAACTCATTGGGAGAAACTATTAAAAACTAAAAAAATGTACAGTCGTTGTTAATTAAATAACCTTTTTAAGAAAAAAAAAATAACTGCAAACAATAACTATAAAACTTATATTTACGCATGCCATTTATATTTATATCTTTTACAATGTTTTATGTCTTATGTACATGGAGCCACTAATGGGATGTTAGTACTTACTTGGTGGAGGGGGGCATCTTATTGGAATCCTGAATTGGGCTTCTCGTAGTTTCACGATTTGTATTGTTCGTTGGCAATTTATATAGCTCTTCAAGCTCAGAAAGTGTCGGTTTAGGGGTTGGAGGATTGAAATCTGTGTTATTAGCTAGAGCCTCCTCAATTTCGGATTCGGGAGAAGAGGTATCTAAACTATCGAAATCTCGAAGAATGGTCAAACCGTTATCGTCGGTTTTTTTAGGTACATGAGCTTCCTGGATAACTTCATTTAAATTTATTGAGTTGTTATCTGCAAGGAAACCTTGCACATATCCGTGTTGAGAGCCTCCACTGTCTCCCTCTGATAAATCATCGGTGCAAATAGTTTCTGAAGATAAAATTTCGAATTTCAAATCACTCTCAGGTTTTGCTACCATCTCCGCCTCTGGATCTTTTATAACATCAATTACTTTTTCGACAACCTCTGGCATATCTATATCACAAAAAACACATTAAAAATTATTTGTAAACAGGAAAAAACATCTGTTTACTAATTTATTGAAAAATGCAAACCTTTTAAAATAACTCCATCGATTGGTATGGAATTCGGTGATGTCACCCGATTTTGTTGAGATATAGTTTCAGTAGTTCCGGTTTTAGAGTACATACTACTACCGCAGCCCATAGTGTATGCCGTTTTTTAATTGTTTAAACGTACATCAAATTTGTAAACACCAACAATTACTTAAGATTTGTTTTATATATCTCATTCTTTATATTTTTAAATGAATTTACTATTACTTTGAAAGCACAAATACGTGCATTCAAACCAAGTCCAATTATTTGATGAGGTCATCCTGCTGCTGACCATTCCTAGTACATATACAGTATAATCGTTAAGAGGATTAACCATGTTGCCATGAAGCAATTTTTCTGTTTCATAACATTTTTGAAAGCTTACATAACATTGTGACTATAAAGGCGGCAATGCTTGCGCATGTATGACAAAACACAACCAATTACTTGTATTTTGAAGGGGTGGTATTACACACAGCACAAAGCTTTTCGTTTTATTTATTGTATGTTTTCACATTTCCAAAAAAGTATTATTATATGCCTACAAACATCTGTGTATGAAACGACCGTTTTGCAATTTATTATTTAATATTGTATTATTTTGTTAACATATTTCTTTTCGTGTATTCTTATGAAATACTTTTTTTTGAAACTTCAGATTCAAAACTTATGAGTTAATAAGAATAACATTTTCATATTCATTACATACAAATGAACATTTAAAACGAGAATATACAAGCACGAACTTGTTGAAAAAAGCGTCTGCTTTTCAATTTTCCTTAGAAATTTGCTTAAGAGTCTTATAATATATTTACATGGGTATATGTATTTACTGGTGTGTGGCCGCCGTGGCCTAGTGGGTAGAGTGCGATGCTCACACGCCGAAGGGTCTAGGTTCGATTCCCCGCTGAACACCTCTTTCGAGCTGTTGACAACACTCAAAGAGTAATAACTGTCTAAGAAAGCTTCTCAAAAATTCGCCGTTCGGAGTCGGCAAAAAACTGTAGGTCCCTTCTACTCGTGAGAAAACAGTAGCGCGCACAACACGAGTAGTTGATGAGCAAGCTAGGCCCTGGTCCCTCTGTGGACTGTCGCGCCAACAATTATTATTATTATTTACTGGTGACCTAAGCGAGTAGTCATAGAGCTTAGCCTCACCACCCTCAGGTCACACTATACTCTCGTGTTGAACTTTTCTAAAGACGTCTATCGTTAGTATTTCTTCTTAATCGTACTTACAGTTCTGTTTTGTCGACAAGTGTAAGCTGGTATAGCTCCAAAGTACTTAAACATAACTAAGAAACAAAACGCACAGCCAAAATAAAATGCACTTGGATGTGTCATCCAATCTTGGTGGGTCATATTTTCTATAATCTTCCCAAAACAAGGCAATAGTGCTGCTGTTGAAGATACTGCTGTATCTTCAACTACAGCAACGGCTAGTGATATTTTAGAGGGCAAAACCGAAAATATGATAACAATTTTTCTTAGGTTGGCAGTGTATGATCTTCATATGTAGATTACTTGAATTTTGACCAAATGGACCTTTACGGGTTTTTCGAAAACTTTTGTTTTATACAGAAAATATAACTTATGGCGTGACTGGTAGAAATTTATCCAGTTTAATATATTGAAATATAAAACGCATTTCTTTAGTGCTTTGCCTGTTAAAACATTTTCTCATCACTGTAATTTTGTACAATTTCGGAACATTATTCTGTAGCGTTATTCTGTACAGTGCCATCAGAGTACCCTTCAGTGATTTAATATAGAGAATAGTGCAATCTATCTTAGTTGTGGGTTATAATATAAGTAAACTGTTGTAGTAGATTAGTCTTTAAGTAGCTTTCAGTAAAAAGAATCCAGCCACAGTATGAGCTAAATATATAGAGAAAGGGGGCAAAAGAAGTTAGTAATGCAATGTAACTGGTGGTAGTTGTGAACAATACTGCAAAGAAATATTCTATAGTCGTGTGTTGCAAGGAGAATTACGTAGCTTTCAGAAACACATTCTGTTGAAATTTTGCGGGCTTGAAATATTTTATAGTTTTAACTGATTATCTGATGTACTGTTTTCAATAACATGGTGGTAGACAGGATCAAGATTTGACTGCATTGATTTCTTACCCAATTTGCTGTAAATAATTTAATATATCTTACATGGCCTATTTCGGGGCTATGGTCAAAGCGAACAAGTTTTTACTTTTCAGTAACTCTTCTCGGAGGATAGAAATATTGCAGAGTTACCATTTCGGCATCTTCTTCTTTGTCTTCTTGTGGCGTTACAGTCCGTGGTGAACCTGGGCCTCAACCAACATCCCTCTCCAGCCAGCACGATCTTTTGCTAGCTGCCTCCAATTGCACTCTATGTTGGTTAAAGTCCTTCTCCACTTGTGTGCGCCACTTTAGTCTAGGTCGTCCTCTGTTGCGTTGTCCCAATGGTACAGATTCAAAAACTTTTCGGGCCGGAGAAGTAGTATGCATACGCTCTACATGGACTGGAGATTCCCGCGCCATAGAGTAGGACTGGGATGATCAAGCTGTTATATAAAGCGAGCTTAGTCCTTCGAGAGAGGGCGTTTTTACTCAATTGCCTCTTTAGCCCAAAGAAACAGCGATTGGCAAGAGTGATTCTGCGTTTGATTTCGGTACTGATGTTGTTGTCCCTATTTACCGCTGAGCCGAGGTATACGAAGTCCTTGATTACTTCGAAGTTACTGCTGCCTAATGTGACGATCTGCACGAGACGTTGATGTTGCGTGTCCTTTCTTGATGACAGCATGTACTTTGTTTTGCGTTCATTTATTGCCAGACCCATTTCAGCCGCTTCCGCTCGCTGTGTTCGTCCAATCACGTCAGTGTCATCAGCGAAAGCCAGCAATTGAACTGACTTTAGGAAGATCGTTGACTTGTGAGTTACACAACATCTTCTCAAGGATGATATTAAAGAAGTCACATGATAGTGTGTCGCCTTGTCTAAAATTTGTTTGACATTGAATGTCTCGGTGAGTGAGTTACCGACCTCGACGGAGCAGTGAGAGTTCTCGATCGTCATCCTACACAATCTGTCGAGTTTTTAGGAAAGCCAAAACTAAACATGGCACTGTTTGGTTCGTCTCTATGCACTCTGTCATATGCGGCCTTAAAATCGGCGAATAGGTAGTGCGTATTGATTTGTTCTTGTTGGGTCCTTTCCATGATCTGCCGTAATGTAAGGATCTGGTCTATTGTGAACTTCCCTGGCCTGAAACCACACTGACAGGGACCTATTTGATTATGGACAAACGGTTTTAAGCGCTCACACAATATGGCAGAGAGGATCTTGTATGCGATGTTGAGAAGGCGGATCCTTCGATAATTGGAGCTGTCAAAGGGGTCTCCTTTCTTGTGTACCGGGCAAACAACGCTGAGATTCCACTCATCGTGCATGCTTTCGTCCGAACATACATATCTTACAGATGAGCTAATGCATGCGCCCAACCAGGTCATCTCCACTTGCTTTAAATAGTTCTGCGGGTAGTCCCTCCGCTCCAGCAACTTTGTTCGACTTCAGCTCGGATATTGCTATCTTCACCTCGTCTAAGTCGTGGGGACGGAATTCTTGTCTATCATCGTCCAAACTGTGTAGAACATTCTGCCTAGCATCATAATTTGAGCCGTTATCGCCGTTAAGGAGTCCATTTCGACATCGGGCATTCTAAATGAGATCTACAAAGCAATGCAGACGAACTGTACCGACATACTTATAAGGTGGAGTGCAAACACATCATAAACAGCCAGGAAACAGAAGAAATATATTATTTTTTTCTTAATACCCATATATAAAAGAAGTTTGAAAAACCAGTTCGGTTGCGGTCATCCAAACGCTACATTTGCTTCGCGTGTTGTCAATCGCCGAAAAGAAAAAAGATAAACAAATAGAAAAAACTAAACAAGAGATCTGTGTATGCAAAAACTATTGTTTAGTGAAAGCTAAATTCAAAGATACCGGTGAAATGAGTTAATCATGAAAAACTGTAAATTCGTTTACTCCATTCAGTGATTTATGTGATTTATCCGACATCGATGTGGACACTTCGCCTATTCAGTCTGATAATGATAGTTGAACCAAATAACCTTACCCTTCTCCAATTCACATTATTTGAAAAAATAACGTGTTTGTTGCTCAGTGTATGAAAAAAGAAACGGAATTATAAGATATGATTGTAAAAATAGTTCCTTTGCAATCTGTCAAATCAATCTGTCAAATCAATCTGTCAAAGTCAATCTATGCAGTACGTCTGAAGTGATTGAAATCACCAGTTAATTTTATGACAACAACATCCGATTCTTTTTGCATAGCATCAAAAACGACAAACCACTTGAAATTGTTCTAAATAGTTTAAACTTATTGAATGTTGATGAATTAAACAATGTATTGTGTTCCAACCTAAGACTTGATGTGGTGTAAATTCCTACTATGGAAATTAAAATACCTAAATACAAACACTAGTCTTATTATCCAGTTTACTTAAAAACAGAAGTACAAAATTGAGTAAACCTAAAATTACAGCTAAATATATCAATGACGTTTCTGTTCTCTTCTGTTCTCTTCTCTAACTCTTCCATCAACGCATGATGTTTGGGCACAGTTTAAGTTTTTGCAATGTTTAAAAAGCTTGTTCCCATTGCCCCGAGGCACAGAGCTACTATACATTGATTAATAGCTGTATATTAATTATCAAAATAAAGGGAAAACTCTAAAGTCCATCAACAGTGGGTACGATCACTCGGCGACTGATATTGACTGCAAAAAAAAGGCTTGAGTAAAACGAGGTTTGCAATCGACTGAAGATCGGAAACCGTAGTTTGAATTAGAAAATCAACCACCCAAATACCAATTTGACGCATAGTCTTACCGAATGTTTTACCATGGAGCAACGTTAGTCTCCAATAGCTCATCATTCAAAGACCTTTTGCTGCCAAAACGTCCAATTTATCAGGAAATTCAACAATACTTATAGTGTTCGATGCAACCACCAGTAAAGCAACTATCAACCAACACTTTACTTTTGATGTGATTGTCCCAGACAGAACAAGGTAACTTGTTCTTCCCGGCTCAACACCTCGAGTTTTTCACGGCAACACCTCTTTCGAACTGCTGACAAAACTCGAGACTAATAACTGCCTAAGAAATCTTCTCGAACTTCGCCATTCGAAGTCGGCAAAAAATGTAGGTCCCTTCTATTCATGAGAGAACCGTAGCGCGCACAACACGAGTAGCTGCTGATCAAACTAGGCCCTGGTCCTCATGTGGACTGTCGCGCCATACAATTATTAATTATTGATTAATACAGTAGAGTAAATCAATTGTATTGTGTTCAGTCGGATATAAAAAAAACTAAATTTTTCACGGTGTAAGAACAATATCACCAATTATTTATGATTCTTTAGGCTCTATCGTCTAGAGGAAATTAAAAGTCAAAAACTCATAATTTTCATTACATTATGATTACACGATAGCAATGTTAGGATTTCCTAAAAGAAATTGCAAAAATGTTCAGGATATATCTAGTCTAAATTCGTATGTAAGATATACTTGGAAAATTCATCCACTCTTTGTGATATGATAGTACATAAAAACTCATTCAAGCTGTGACAAAAAATGTAAAAAAAAGGCTTCCAAACCCTTAGTTCAGGCGTTAGGCAACGTTAAAATTTCACCAGAATAACTTTCCTATAATAAACCCGTAAAACAATTAAATGATCGTTGCAACGAATTTGATTTTACCTGGGAACGATCAGAGTCTAAGAAGATTTTCTGTATGTTGTTTGCCGATTAAAAATGCTTATTTATAGAAATCGATAAGAGGAAAAGTCGGTAAGTGATACTAGTTCACACAGCAAACATCTGCTGTATAAGGAAATACGAAGAGTTAACACTTCGAGAACGTAGTGTCCTATGTGTTTTGTGTCGGAAAAAATAAACTAAAGGTATTTATATCAAAATTTAAAATTTCTGCACAGTATTAGTACGAAGTAAAATTAATGCATTTTAATTTTATAACCATCCAGAGTACAGACCCCAAACAGTGCATGTAATTTTAAATAAATATAAGAACGTAACAATATGTGTAAAAATAATCGAGCAAAGGAGATTTGTCACCTTCACCATAAATGAAAACTAAATGATGTCAAATATGTATAAGTTATTGAAAACTAGCGTAAAATACATTTATTATAATTGTAATCGTCCATTTCCAAATATTTCCCCCAACTGTAAGAACAGCTAGCTAATAAATGGATCTATAAAATTTGCCACTGGACATTATCTGTATTGCAACTTTAATTCCGGTAAATTTTATAATTGTCAGAAAACACACTTGAGTGTGTGAAAATGTGTTAATACAAAGGTCACTTACCAATTTTAAATAATTATTTTTGCAAGGTACAGGAATAGCACCATGTATCCTCTAAGGATAATAACCTTGCTACCTGATTTCACTTTTAATGTTGCCGTTGCTGATGCCCTCTCCCGAATTGAAGCAAACAACAACGTGTTTGACCTATCTGCTCCTGCCGATGCACAGAAGACCGACGCAGAACTTTCTAAGATACTGATGTCTGGATCAACGTCTTTGCAAATTAAGTTAATTCGGATGCCCGAAGCGAATATTTCGTTGTACTGCGATGTATTTACAAATACAGCCCGACCGTTTGTTCCGAGGAAATTTCGACGTATAGTGTTCAAAAACATTCATGGATTGTCTCATCCTGGTATTAGATGTACAACTAAGCTTGTTACTCAACTATTGCTATATTTGGTAATCAATCAAAGCCAACTGTAGAGAGTTGTCAACGCTCAAAAGTTACTCGTCATGTTTCTACCGTACCAGGAACATTCAAGAAGCTATCGAAAAGATTTGAGCATGTTCATCTAGACATAATAATTATGCCATTTTCGGAGGGTTATCGGTACTGCCATACCTGCGTCGATCGATTCTCACGTTGGCCGGAATGCATACCCATTGAGGATCAAGAAGCATCGACTGTTGCCCGTGCCTTCTACTAACAATGGATATCGCGTTTCGGGACGCCGTTACGCATCACCACGGACCAGGGACGACAATTTGAGTCTTTGTTGTTTAAACATTCACTTTCCGGAGGCGAACGGGATGGTTGAAAGATTCCATCGTCAGCTCAAGAACGCAATCAAGTGTCAGGATACTCAGAAATGGACCGAAATACTTCCGACGGTAATGTTGGGTGTTCGAGCAGCTTGAAAGGAGGATATTCAGTCAATGATAGGAGAAATGCTTTTTGGAGAACCGCTACTGCTACGTGGAGAGTTCTTATCACCATCGAATAGGGGAGATGCAGACCCTTCAACGTTAGTGGAAGAGTTTCGAAAATATGCGCTTACTTTGAGTCCAATCGACGGTTCTCGGCATGGATGTAAATTAACGTTTGTTTTCAAGGATCTTTCTACAACGAGCAATGTATCGGACGACGTGACGCACCGAAAGCGCTTCTTCAGCAACCCTACGAAGGTCCTTATGCTGTATGGAGTAGGACTGATATAACCATGGTGCTCAACATTAATGGACGTAACGTTACAATCTCAATCGACAGATTTAAGCCAGTGTACATTTAGGCCGATCAGGACGAGAACACTATACCAGTCAGCCCACATCGAAGACATAATGTTTCAATACCGGAACGAAAACTACCAACAGATTCTAGTTCCACTTCACCAAATTCTCAGCTGGATGATCCATTAACACCATTACCTAAGATGTCACGAATTACAAGGTCTGGAAGGCGAGTGCACTTCCCCAGTCGGTTGTTTGATTAGTATCGTTTGCACTGGTAAGGGAGTACTATGGCGACACCGTTTGGCAACATCATATGATGACATCGTGTGGAGACATCATATACTGCGGAATTTGTTTTTGCCTAGCATGTCTCTACCATGTTCGGCAAGAGAACAACAAGAGAATAAATATTATTTGTTTGTTATATATTAACCCGCAATTGTACACACTTTCAGCTCTTTTGATTATGAATGGCTTTTGATTTAAATATGAGTAAACTAAGTATTAAGTGATTCGAGAGTAGCGGTGGTGGGCGGTTTTGCAGTATGTGGAATTGATTTTTTATATTGCCGAAGGCGGACGATTGTTTGCTGAAGTTGTTTTTTCATTTGGCTGCCAAAGATGATGGTTAGATGGACAGTTTGGATTTATTACTTGTTTGCTCAATTTTTTCATTTTCTCTGCGTAAGATTGGTAAGAGCCTATTGCGCGTCTTTGGTTGTATCTACTTTTCGCTTCGTCTATGCTACATTTATTCCTGGTTTCAATTTTTAAAATTTCTTTAGCTTGCAATTATTTTGAGAAAGGAGTGAATGAAGGTGGATGTGTTTCTACATAATTGGAGCCCATAATACGTGAAGAAACTTCCAGTTAATGAAGGGCAGACACAGTTTTCATAGACCTGTGTCTTGGAGCACCTCTTTGTCATTACCGTTTAGCTGACAGTTACTGCATCTAATCGTTTAAGGGATGTATTCGTGCATTTTGACCAAATAATATTTAATGTATAAGCAGATTGATAGACATTAGAGGTAAACAGAAATAGACCTGTATGACGTTGTTTGCTGTTAATCCTTTTTGTGAATTTGTATAGGTAGATCACACCTTGAAATTTTATTTCCGATACGATTTCACTTTCGTCAATGTTGATCAGGCGAGGGGCGTATACAATATTGACATCACAGGGCATAGGTCCCCTATTTTTCTGATCCCAAGAATTTTTACGCTACACTTAAAGATTTCGCGAGTTGAGGGAATTACCGTCTCTCTCGTATTCCGTACTTATCGCGTCTATGGTTTGGTTATAAGAACGAATCGTGAGTTTTTAGCAGAAGTATATGATAGGAAACTAGGTAACCTTATTTTAGAAAATAGGGATGACCCCTTGCCATCTTTCAGTGAGCATGATTATTCCACCTTCATAAAACTTCTGGTTTTTATCAATCATCATTACTGAAATTTTTACCATTCAAAGAGTTTTACAAAGATCGAAATAAAAAGTAATCAGATGATATAAGATCCAAACTGTCCAAACTGTCCATCTAACCATCATCAGGAAGATGTGGTGGATATGGCAAAACTTCCCAACCAAGCTCCAATAAATTTTGTCGAGTGGCCAAAAATGTGTGTAACCTTGCACTGTCTTGATGGAAGCCGATCAAGCCGATTTTTTCAATTGTAATGTTGAATTTTGTTAGTTGTTTAATGTAGACATCTGAATTCGGTTCAAAAGTAGGCAATTCCTTTGTAATCCCACCAAACTGATAACACAACTTGCTATAAATGAATATCAGATTTTGACGTTGCTTGAGCTGGTTCACCTTGCTTGTTCCACGATCTTTTCCGATTGACATTGTTGTAAACAACCCATTTTTCATTACCAGTTATCAATTGTTTTAAAAATGTATTTTTTTTATTATGTTACTTTAACAAATCGCAGATATTAATGATTCAATGCATGCATGTGAGTGATGAATCTTCCTTGCAATCTAATGTGCTGTACTGTGATGATCTGAATCGATTATTGCTTTTATTTGATCCGCATCAACTTCAAATGGACGACCAGAGCTTTTTTTTTATCTTTGTGTGAAAAATTACTAGAACGGAATTGGACGAACCAATTTTGCAGCAGTGTCTTGACAAGTCTTACCATAAACAGTACATACCATTTTGTTAGCTTGTGATGCGATGTAAAATATTACGAAAATGTCCAGTTTGCTTTTCCACTTTTCAACAGACGCCAAACACAAACTACACAACCGATCAAAAAAATTGTTTACTGATTGACAGTTAATGTACCAACTATCAAATAACAAAATAGGTGTGTTCCAGTACTTACTGTACCCAATTCTAAAGTCTGTTAATTGTTATGGAGTGGGGGTAAAACTCTCTCTGAAAGAGGCAAAGTACTATAACGCATCTAAACCAAATGTATAGAGTATGTCATTAAGAAAAATCAAATTCCCTTTTTCGTTAAAGAAAACCAAACAACAACATTTGAGACACATATACATAGATCTGTTGCTCACTTATCTCTGTACACACACCTATAGTCTCAATACAAAAGCCTGATAAGCTTACTGAAAATCTTGAAATCTACAGGACAATCAGTTTGCTAACTTATTTCAGCAAAGCTTATGAGAAAGTTCTTAAAGGCTTGCTCTTAAAGCATATCCGTGATAATAATATTTGCCCAAGTCACAAGTGCTGTGGGACTCCAACGATGGAAATGGACCCAAAAATTATTGAAGCAATTACTACTTCAAAAAAGGGTCTGTTCCAGGAACTGAAGAGCGCTACAGGACCCTTTTTTCCCTCCTTAGGCAAGGAAATTTCGAAGGAAGTTGCTCAAGAAGAGAAAATCAATCCGAACCTAGAAGCAAACGACGATCCAAATAAACCACCTTTGGTAGAAGAACAGACAGCTAGCCTGCAGAAAAGTACCTTTCCTAAACCAGGACAGAAGAGGCCCTTGAAGACACCACTCAAGAAAAGGAAGAAGCCATGGATAGTAGCAGTCTATATAACCACAGATGAGGAAACTTTTACCCCCGTAAAACCAGCCAGGTCAATGAAGACAAGGACACTACCAATCCAATCGCAAAAGAGCAAACTTCGCAATGATCCATCTATAAGACCACCGCAATACCTCCCATCACTTGCTTTTCGGCCAATGTAGCCGAAATGCAACGGTACCGTTAATTAACCGTTATTAACGTGAAGACACGGGAAGGATTCCAATAAATGAAGGAATTCACCTTCACGCCAAAGGCTGACAGGAAGAATATCCTTGTAGTAACAGGAATACACTCTCTATCAAGGAGGAACTTATCAAGGAAGATATTCCAGCCATCAAAATGTCAGCGAAAAAAACTACAAAGAGAATGGACAAGAAGTTCAACTCCCACGTTGTGGAAGTTGAAAAAATCAAACAAACCACATAATCGAAAAAAACACTGATTTCAAACCAGCGCGTCCACTGGGAGCAATTTAAAAGCAAGGACATCGGACAAAATCCGCCTGCACCATAACGAAACCTTCAATGAGCTTCGCAGACATGGAAACCGAAGCCATCCAAAGCCAGGAGTGACGACAGAGCACGGAAAAAAAGTCCGCGGCACTAGCCGCATTCTTGTTTAAATTATGCGTTTAAAATCACTGCGCATAATCGCGTACAATGTTAAATCATTGTACGCGTTAGTCAGGCGCTCTGCTTTTAAACTTTTCCTCAAAGGTAATTTGATGCTTGAGACCGGTTTCGCATTTCACATCCAACAGAGGTTGTTCTCTTTTTAGATCCGACAGAGTCGAAGGAAAACGGGGTACAGCCGTCCTCATTAAAAAAACATTGCTGCCAAACACATCTTTATCCCGGAGCTGAAATGCATCGAAGTTACCAGTATAGAAATCCAGTTGAGCCCCACAGAGATGTTGTTGGTGCTGAGCATATACAACCACCAAGGAAGCAGCGCTTCTATGGGTTACGAACTTCAAGTCCTATATGACCTTGTTTCAAGCAATGCCCTCATAGGAGGGTACTTCAACGCACGATACACAATGTGGATGAACACAGAAGCTGACAGGACGGGAAACATCATGGTTAAATGGCTAGAGGATAGTGCCGAAATGCATTCCTTGGTTGTGATCTCGCAATCTAAGCCAACCTTCTCTAGAACGCCATCGACACTGGACTTCATCCTGAGGACTTCCAATTTGGTAAATATTTTGCCAGAAATAATGAAATATCGACCATGAGGCGGTGGTATTGGTTTTAAACCTTCACCAACCAATATTTACTATCCACCAACCAGAAGACGACGTCGTCAACTACCATCAGCTGGACGTTAAAAAACTACACGAGGATATAATGGGGAATATCCAAATACCAACACCGACGAGGAAACTTATCAATACGGAAATCGACGCTGCTATTGATGGATTGGAGGATACAATCAATAACGCCTTAGAATAGCAGAAGCGGCCAAGATCAAAATAGGGACAGGTACAGCCATTTACCAGTTGATATCCAAAATCTCTACCACGATAGGCAGAGATTGAGTCTGTCTTTCGTTTCTTTGTTTAAGTTTAAATCTGCGTACTCGTTCAGCTTTCTTACACAGTTAGTCTCAAAAATAAGTATACACCCTATCCATTAAATAATTTCAGTCCAAATTTGACAGTATTTATTGAATATAAGTAAAACTCTTTTAATATTTGAGCTTAACAGACAGTACCTCGAAATTATTATTATTATAATTATTATTATTATAATTATTTCTTCATATTCGTGCTGTTTTAAGGCCGACCACTTTTTCGTTTTATTCTTTTGGTATACAATTAAAGCTAAATACACATCTTAAACGAGATTATATGCCAAATTCACAGACAGGCAGGAAACAAACCCTGAAATCGACACACAAAATTGAGCAAACAGATGTTATGTGTGCTTAATACACAAGCTTCGCAGGATCGATACATGCATTTTTTTCAGGAGTGAAGCAACAAATGTCCCTGATGATCATTTCTGCACACGCTTTTGAACTGGAAAGACCGATATTCTCTTCTTTGTGCGAAAATATGGAAAACAGGCGAAAACAGACTACTTTGTCAATGAGAATGCTCATAATTAAGCTATTTTGCAAGTCGATGCGAAAAGTAGGAGAAACTGTAGGGCAATCGCATGCAACGGTACAAAAAATAAAAAACAGTTATAAATATGAAGGGACACTAAAAAACAGACCTGGAAGGGGAGGAAAAAAATTGCTCTCAGTACAAAACGAGTGGTATATTGTTCGGACAATCAGGTCAAATACAAAATCTAGTGTTCCAAAGTTGACGGCTGAGGTGTCATCCGTAATTAATAAGCCTCTTTCAGTGGAAACCGTTCGCAGAGTCTTGAGAAAGAATAATTTAAATGGTAGGATCGCCCGAAGAAAGCCGTACATTTCCCTAGTTAATAAGTAGAAAAGATCGGAGTTTGCTAGACAATATGTAAATATGTGTAAAGCTTTCGGGAAGGTGTTTTGTTTTCAGATGAAACAAAAATAAATTTATTTAGGTCTGATGGCAAACAAATTGTTTGGAGGGAACCAAATACAGCTCTCAAAGCTAAAAATATAAAGTCAACCAAAAAACACGGGGGAGGATCTGTGCTGTTGTGGGGTTGTATGGCTTCAAATGGCTGTGGAAAGTTCGAATGACTAGAAAATACTATGGACAAAATTGGGTATTTGAATATTTTAAAACGAAATTTACTAAGTTCCGAAGATCCGAAGCACACCCCCACAATCGCCGGATCTTAACTCTATTGAACATTTATGGCACGAAATAAAAGTGCGGGTTAAAGAAAGTACCTGCTCACAATATACAGAATAGAAGGAAATGTACTTCTTTATCTGTCAATTTCCAGTGACGTCATCTGCCGACCCGTAACTTCCAATTGGGTGTAGAATTAGATTAGAAACTCGAAGTAGTGTTTGAATGTGTATCATTTGCGGCATGAATTAAATGAAAGTAATGTGTAATTTTATAAACAATGAAATTATTTTTATTTTTCTTTTGTTTAATTATTTTTAGCGCATAAATATTTATAAAATATACATACATATATACATTTATTTGTTATTTTAAATTTCTATGAACCTATTCGAATTAATTTTCTTTTCAATTGCAATTTATTATGAAAAGGACTCTTACTAATTTTTTTATTATCTATTCTTATTCTAAAGTACATCTTACACCTAAAAAACGCTTTAATAATAATGGGGTTCAAAGAACATTCAGACCTTAGATCTAACATATCATTAATATAATTAATTCCTGACTTTAATACATTTTTATTATTATAATCGTTAAATACCTTATCTGTATATTGAATTTCATCCATAAATGCCTGATTCGGCTTATGTAGCCCTCCTTCATTTATCATTTCCGTCCAAGTCATTCCGATGTTTTCATCCACTCTCTCGGAATATATGTCTAGAAGATTACCTACATTCGCTTTGAACCGATTTAGTAGATATATTCCCTATTGCATTGCACTCATGCGGTAGCATATAATTCTCGTGGGTTAACTTGAGAACTTGTGCGTGCAATGATTCTTTTTCATTCTGGAGCGATTTAATTTGAGTTTTCAGGTTTGATATTATATCCTGTAACTCCTGTTCTTTAGATCTAAATATTTTACAACAATAAGAAATGTAATGTACGTGAAAGAATTCAAACTTACATACTTTATTTGTTTCAAATTTTCTTCAACGATGTGGTCTTCCTCTACGATGTGGTCCTCTTCCTTGCTCAACTCATTCAGCAAAAATTGCACCATAGCTTGGTTATTTCGCCGTTGAATCATTTCCTCCTTTTCAGTATTCAGTTCTTGTTTCTCAACGGACATAGGTACTGCATCGTTTCTTAATATTCTGGCTTTTTCGGGAAAATAATTCAAGAAAAATCTCAACTTATAAAACCAGCTAAAAGGAAGAACTCAAATTCCAATGATTCCAAAAACTTGATTTTATTTCAATTGGTATAATCCTTTAACAATTTGACTTGCAACGATGAAAATAAACTTTAAATTCTTTAAATTTCAATTTTAACAAAAAGTGACTTCGAGCTCCACATAACCTTTTCTCCTCCAGTCAAAAAAAGGCGCGATAAGAGCATGCGTAAATCCCTTGACGTCTTTCAAAATAGTTGTCTCTTTCGTTAGAAAGAGAAACATTTATATTAACGAATAATTTAGGGCTCGATGGCATATTATTAGGGACTCGATGACATTCCGGGGGCCGTCTGAGAAGGAGGCGAAGACTTCAAGTCCAAAACAGCGAGTCTTCTGGGAGTTTTACATCAGCCATTCGAATAACTCCGTCTGGATCAGGGTAAACTTTCACTACACAGCCCATTTGCCAGGCTGATCGTATTTCGTTAGGTTCAATAATAATGACAATGTCATCCACTTGAATCTGTTTTGTTTGGGAGAACCACTTCGTTCGACGTGTAATGTTAAGTGAATATTCTTTGTACTATCGCTTTGTGATTTCGTCCATCAGATGTTGAGCGCGGCGATTATACAATTTGCTGCAAGAATCTTTCTCTGAAAATATTCCAGGGGCAGTAACATTCTGATCGTCCTCACCGAAGAGCATAGAGTTCGGTGTTAAGGGCCTTGGATCTTCAGAGTCAACCGGGATGTGAGTAAGGGGTCTCCTATTTATTTAGCCTTGAGCCTCTATGAGGGCGTTTCTAAGAACATCTTCTCTAGGTACAAGACCCTTAAGGACAAACTCGATGCTCCTTTTTATGTACTGAATAAGTCGCTCCCAAGCACCGCCCATCCATGGGGAGTAAGCTGGTATAAATCGCCACAAAATACCTTCGTACCCTGAAGGATATTCGCACAGAGCAAGCTCCATCTCCTTAACATCCTTCTTCAGTAAGTTTTTTGCGCCGATGAAGTTGAGACCGTTGTCACTGTAGAAGTACTTTGTAACGACGCGGTTGATTAAAAAACGCCTAACGGCCATGGTACATTGGTCTAAACTGAGATCGTTCAATAATTCGATCTGCACTGCCCTGAACGTAAGACAAGTAAAAACCATACCATATCGTTTTACGGTTCCACGACCAAACTTCACCAGCATAGGCCAGAAGCAGTCAACTCCTACGTGAGTAAAAGGTCTGCGATCAAATGCCAGTCGAGCTTCCGGTAACTGTCCCATTATGGGCATTATCGGCCTAGCCTTGAGACGTTTGCACACAAAGCACTTTCTTCTCACTCTTTCTACAGCACCTCGAACGCTTATTATCCAGGCGGACACACGTATATCAGATATGACTGTGTTGCTTCCTATGCGATTATTCTTTTGGTGCTGGTACTCGATGAACAGATCGACTAATGGGTGTTTGTTTGGGAGTATAGCTGGATTCCTGGCTGAATAGGAAGTATTGGCCTTTTGCGCTCTTGAGCTTAAGCGTAACGTACCATCTTCGTCTAAGAAAGGTGACAAGCTAAGTAATGGACTCGATCAACTGACCTTTCCGCAGAATCTCAACGTGGCTATATCGCTTGGAAAAGATTCTGCCTGAATCTTGCGAAACATCCATTCCTCAGCGTTGCGGAATTTAACTGGTGTCATGCACCTTTCCCGGTCTGTGGATCTCCTCTGCAGAATGTTTTTGTACCTCAGTACAAAGCCAATTACTCTGACAGATTAAGACCATCTCGCTTGAATTCTTGCCGACAATCTCTCCAACACTCCTTCACACAGTTTCTTTCTATGAGTGTGGCGACAAATCATGCCATTTATATTAATTTTGTTCTCCTGCTGAATGCTTTCCGTGCATGGAGAAACGGGCCAATCCTGAAAAGGACGTTTTAAGAAGTGTGGGCCTTTGAACCACCGCGCGCTGTGGTTTATTGACGATATGTCGAAACGCTTTGTGCCATCATCGGCCACGTTTTCATTGGAGCCTACATGGAACCATTCACGAGGGGTAGTGGAGTCCAGTATCTCGCCAATCCTTGGAGCAACAAACGAAGGTAATTTGTAATTAGATGAGTTGATCCAAGAGAGCATGGTTTTCGAATCTGATAAACCTTTCTCCTCCAGTCAAAAATAGGCGCGATAAGAGCATGCGTAAATCCCTTGACGTCTTTCAAAATAATTGTCTCTTTCGTTAGAAAGAGAAACATTTATATTAACGAATAATTTAGGGCTCGATAACATATTATTAGAGACTCTCGTAACTGGGACAGCTCCCTATCACGTTGAGCAACAGTTGCTTGCGCTACTGCAGCTGCTTCAATAATTACGTCGAAGTTCTCTTCAACCTCTTCAGCGGGAGTAATTGCCGCCATGACATATTATTAGAGACTCGATGACATACGTGCATACTGATCTTTATTAAAATGTTTTGAGCATATATACGCATTTTCTAAATTAAATTTGTCTTTTCGTCCACACTTAGTTTGCCAAACTTTTGCCATTTTAGCATCTCGCGGAAATCGAAAGAATATTGTTTTTTTCACCATTATTTTCGTTGCTTTTACTTTGGTGCTTTTTCGTATGTTTGTTGCATCCAAATACTGCACAAATTGTCATTTTTTAATTAAACTTTCACTGAAAACTATTCATAACAGATTCAAAATACACTTTAAATATTTCGCGCCAAGACAAATGTCAATTTCGGTTCGGCAGGTGACGTCAGTTGACAGAACGAGAGAAAATAATTAATGACAGAAATCCCCTACCTTGTGTTCTGTATATCTTGGTACCTGATCCAATAAGCAGGAGCTAAAAGCTAAAATTTAAGCAGCTTGAGAAGGGATTTAGCCATCTTTTACTGAAAAACTGGTAAAATCCATGCCACGGCAGTTACAAGCTGTCATAGATGCTAAAGGATTTTGCTTTGAAATAGCATTTTTTTTTTAATTTTCATATTTTTTTATGGTTTTTAGCAATTGAAATATGTCAATTCGAACTGCATTTAAGTTTTATTAACTAACTACTTTTTGTAACGCGAAAAAGATAACAATATGTTTAAGCTGTGAGTGTATGCCCAATTTTATGAGGTACTGTACTTGTATTCACTAAACAAAATAAAAAATTAACAATAATTCATCAATTACTAAAAAGTAGGCAAGAGCTATATCCCAAAAGTAAGTATACACTTCATAAACTTTTTGCAATTCTAATATTTTATGGTTCTTAATTTCTTATTAGTATTTTGTGGTGTATCCTTTGGACTTTATAACGGCTTTAAGTTTTGATGGCATTGAATTTACCAAAGTTTGTGTAACGCTGGGGTCAATTTTAGTCTTAAGACTTAATGTCTCGTTTTCCTATCTGTCGCTCTAGATGTTCCCATAAATGTTTTGTGACTTTAAGGTCCGGTGATTGCGGTGGCGTTTTTAAATGATTTCGGACAGTGTACAGGAGCCATTCTTTAATTATAAGTGAAGTGTGTTGGGGGTCATTATCTTGTTGAAAGATAAATGCCTAACTTTCTGGCACTTTCACATAAATTATGGTTTAAAATGTTTAAATAATCAAACCGATTCTTACTATCAATAAAAACTGATTTACCAACACCAGATGCCGCCATGCAACCCCATATGCATTTGTTGGATCGAGTTCGGTATTTTGTTTTCTCCATACTTTTTCTCTAAAGTCAGAACCAAAGATATTAAACTTACTTTCATCACTAAATATTCTTTTATCCCAAAAACTACTTTCATGATTTTCACAAGCTTTAGCGAAGTTTCGTCGTTTTTGGCGGTTGACTTTGCTGAAAAATGGTTTCTTTCTTATATTCCTTCCATGATATCCAGCATCATACAGTATTCTGCGGATGTTATTAGGATGGCATGCTTTTCATGTTTCATAAAGTGCCTCTTCCGTTATTTTGAGAGCACTGGTCTTTGGATTTTTTTTTCTAACGAATAGGCGGCTTTTTTGTTCCGTGAATTTGCGGGGCTGACCTGATCGAACTTCATTTTCCACACTACCGTTAATTTTATATTTTTGCACTATTTTCTGTATTGTAGCGGGACATTTATGGACTATTTTTAATATTGTTCTTTTCCATTTCAAGTCAGTAGAAAATTCCTTTCCTCGAGACGCCATCTTCACGTATACAATACAGGCAATGAGAGCATGGTGTGCCAATCTTGCTTCGGCTAATTAATTTCCCTTTATATACATATGTAAGTGAGTACGCTGGCACAGTCCTACTTGATTTCTGCTAAGAAACTTTTTTGATTTTGAATAGCTGTTGATTTAAATATGAGTAGAACAAGTATTAGGTAATTTGAGATAAGCGGTGGTTTTGCAGTGTGTGGTGTTGATTTTAAATATTGCCGAAGGGGCGGTCGATAGTTTACTGAAGTAGTTTTTTTACTCATATTTTGAGGCATGTGGCTGCTGAAGATGACGTGGTAAGATGGACAGTTTGGATTTATTACTTCTTTGCTCAGTTTTTTCATTTCCTCAGCGTAAGATTGGTAAGAGGCAATTGGACACTTTTGGTTGTATCTACTTCTCGCTTCGCCTATGTTTGATTCCTGGTTTCAATTTTCAAAACTTCCTTAGCTTGCAAATATTTTGGGTAAGGTGTGAAGGTGGGTGTGTTTCTACACAATTGGAGCACATAGTGAGTAAAGATACTTCTGGTTAATAAATTAAAGATTAAATGTTAACAGAAATAGACCTGTATGATGTTGTTTGCTGTTTATCCTTTTTGTGAATTTGTATACGTACATCACACCTTCAAATTTTATTTCCGATACTATTTCACTTTCGTCAATGTTAATCAGGCAAGGGGCGTATACAATATTGACATCACAGGGCATAGGTTCCCTATGCTTTTGGTGCCCAAGAATTTTTACGCTACACTTAAAGATTTCTCTCAGCTGGGATATACTTTCGTATTCCGTACTTATCGCGTCTTTGGTTTACTTTTGACAGTCGATGATTTTAGTCTTTGGAAGTATAAGAACAAATCGCGTATTTAAGTATAGGGTTGGAATCGGAATAGGAATGACCCTTTGCCATTTTTCAGGCAGCATCATTATTCCACCTTCATAAAACTTCCCAACCAAGCTCCAATAAATTTTGTCGAGTGACCAAAAATGTGAGTGGCCTTCATACAATTGATAGAACACCTTTTCAATTCGAGCCGATTTTATTCAATTGAATTGTTGAATTTTGTTAGTTGTTTAATGTAGACATCTGAATTGATCATGCGGTTGGGTGGTAAAAGTTCAAAGTAGACAATTCCTTTGGTTTTTCGTATTGACATTGTTGGAAACAACCCATTAAGTGAAATACCACCAGAACGAAATTTGACAAACCAATTTTAACGCCAAACAAATATTACACCACCGATCAAAAAATTGTTTACTGATTGACAGTTAAAGTACCAACTATTAAATTACTAAATATATCCAACATTTCGATTACGTCAACAAACCTAAAAATTCAACTAAAACCATCTATGAATGAAATCTGCGATTTCTTAACTACACACCCAATATAGTGAATGAGTTCCACTCAATAAAAAAAAAAACTGAAGTAAATGTATGAAATCTTACTGCAGCTTTATTGTTTATGCGTAAAAAAGATCTCTTATTTAATGTTTCTATAAAACAAGGATGATTTTATATGTATTTTCACTCCTTTGTGATGGAAAAAACATGAACATTACATGAAAACTATTGATAGATAGGTAGATAAATTTTATATTGAATAATAGTGATTACATACCATAAGTATTGTCACCGCACAGTTTACAATTTAGAGATATGATATTTTAATATCTTTCTTCTGTAACATTTAACAACTAACTGTGCGAAATTCTGTTTATTGAAAATGAGTAATTTTCTTTCTTTTGGAGGAAAATACGAAAAAAACTCCAATGTAAAACACAAAAAAGAAAATACAAATAAAAATAAAAAATTATATACATACATACATATATATATATATATACTTGTATATATAATATAGAACGATAAATAAATAAACTATTAAGTAGTAGGTTTATAAATATATATATATATATATATATATTAACTACTTCACTAAGTTTCCACTACTGTTCTCGTTGATGACAGCGACCGCGAGGATATATAAATAAATAAATACATAAATAAATAAATACATAAATAAATAAACAGGTATAATAATAAGAAAATAAATAAAACATACATAAGAGAATAAGTAGATTCATACGAAAAATTGACATAAGGAATATAACAGTATGACTAACAAGTAAGTGAAAGATTAGTTAATTACTAATAAAATAATAGTTTAATAAAAAGGGAATTATCCGCAAAACTACAGCGTTCACGGAAGTTTAGTTTCAATTTCTGTATTTTATCAAAGATCAATTCAACATTCGTTTTTTGTGTAGGTCTGACGTAGAGTAATGCCATGGCAAATTTAACATAAATTTGAGTAGTTTGTTTTGAGACCTTTTTATATGTAGTTACCACAGACTTGGCACCCGCAAAGTATAATACCTTGAAAAATCACCTTTTCAAGGGATAGTAAAGACTTCTATTAATAAGTGGATATAACGTTTTGGTTGCAACCCCAACCTTTTAAATTGTTTTATTAACGTGATCATTAAAAGTTAGCTTAGATAACGTACAGAGGTACATAACGTACATAACGTACATAACGTACAGAGGTTTCCCAATTTATACACAATCTGTTTAATTGCAAATGCCTACTAAAAATGAAGCAAGGCTTTCTTTTTCTTGTAAAATATATAGTTTGCGTCTTCTCTTCATTTAAGATTGCTCTCAATATTGAGAGCGAATTCATGTGAGGAGAATATGGCGGTATCATCAATTTGGTACATCTGGGAAGTCAGATATATAATCATATCATATTGAATATCAAGCAGGATCAATCCAGTTGATTTACCTGTAGCACGGTTTGACTTAATGCGATTGCAAACTCTTAAGACTTGGTGAATGGAGCTGTGCTCTAAAACCAAACTGTTTGTTTGGGTAAATATTCAATTTTTAAGTTTAATTTTTCTTTATTGTACAAAAATATTTGTGTTCAGGTTCAGCCTCAATTTTAGGTTGTATCACTGCTAGAGAAGAAGTGATACGGCTCGCACGTATTAGATGTCGGGGGAAAAATCTCTTCGTTTAACATGTTGTGTGGATTGAGAAATCGTTGTCCAGGGACTGAGCTCCTTATGTTCCTGACGATTAAGTTTGGATGGGTGTCTGTTTCGCATAGCTGCTTCTTGGAAAGTTGCTTCAAGAACTGTTGCAGGGGGATGATGCGTGATTTTTCGTAGACCTTGTTGTTGGTATAATGTTTTATCCGGTCCTTGTCAAAAGTGAGACCGATGCAGATTCGCAGTATCTTCCTTTCGAAGATTGATAGTTTCTCCATGCTGGTCCTGGAGATGCTGTACCATACAGGAAAGCCATACTCTATAATGGGTCATATGAGCTGCTTGTACAGTAAAAACTTCGTCTTCTCGTCAACTCCATTCTCACGTCGCATCAATGAATCCCTATAGAGTGAGGATTAAACTTCAACCTCTCTGTGAAGTTCACTCCAAGATACTACGCCTTGTCCGTTGTCATTAGTTCTGTCCCCTTGGGTAGCACTTCCCTAATACTCCGGCATTTTCCGGCTGTTCGGGAGTCTCGTCGTCCCCACAGACATATTTGGACCGATTTGTTGGCGTTGATCTGGATGCCCCACTTCTGATAGTAGAAGTAGAGCTTGTCCTTGTTCGATTCTCCACGCTGCTATCTGCGGCGATGGCGTTATTGAGTATGTTAACGAGTCATCCGCGAACAGGCAACAGTTAACAGATGGCGAAAATGGCTGTTGGTTTGCGGTGTTGATATAAAACAGTATAGGTTCCAGTCGCGATCCCTTTGCAACGCCTGCCTGGATGTTCCTTTTTCTTGATTAACTTCCCTCTATTTCTACATAGAATCTCCTGGCATGAAGGAAACTATGGATGATCGCGATGAGATTAGACGGAAACCTCATATTTTTCAGTTTAAAAATTAGCCCCTCTATCCAAACCGTGTCGAAGGTCTTCTCAATATCCAAGAAGCAGGCCACGGTGACTTGGTGATTGTTCAAGCCCGCCACGACATCATGATGAAATTTCATCAGGGGATGCCGAGAAGACTGTTTTTCCCTTAATCCGAAATGGATGTCTGGGATGATGTTTGACTCCGTGCAGGTGGCTTAATTTTCTACACTAACAGCCTTTCCAGGATTTTGCTCATATTACTTAGGAGCGATATGGGTCTGTATCCTGTCACGTTGTCAGCGTCCCAGTCCAGTTCACGGCGGTAGATTCGCTGCAAACGTTTCCTCAATCTCTGCCTATGGTGGTAGAGATTTTGGATATGAACTGGTAAATAGCAGTAACTGTCCCTATTTGTTCTTGACTGCTTCTACTTTACTAAGGCGTGTTTGATTGCATCCTCCAATCCAGCAATAGCTGCGTCGATTTCCGTATTGGTAAGTTTCCTCGTCGGAAACTTCCCTGTGCTTTCCCTTCTCTTGCACTCTCCAGGCCCGTGCTTTGCGTTGCACTTAACGCATACGAATGGCATTCCGCAGTTTGTCGCAATGTCCATACCATTAGCAGTTTTTACTTTGCCCAATGTACTTACTTTTAAATTGCTCCCAGTTTGAGATCAGTATCTTTTTGACAATGTTGGCGATTTGTTTGGTTTTTCAACTTTCACAACGTGGCAGTTGAACTTCATGTCTATTAACTTTTTAGTTTTTTTCGCTGACATTTTGTTGGCTGGAACATCTTCCTTGATAAGTTCCTCCTTGATACCCTCATCGGTATACGAGGAGTGTATTCCTCTTACTACAAGAATGTTCTTCCTGTCAGCCTTTGGCGTGAAGGTGAAGTGTTTGATGCACTTCTCCTTCAGGAATCCCTTCATTTGTTGGAATTCTTCCCGTGTCTTCACGTTAATAACGGTTTTCCCCGAATTAAGGTTCTTAATGGTGAAGTATATTTTATGGGCTCTAGCGGACCGTTGGATTTCGGCTACATTGGCCGAAAAGCAAGTGATGGGAGGTATTGCGGAGGTCTTATAGATGAATGCTTGTGAGGTTTGCTCTTTTGCGATTGGATTTAATGGTCCAGTTGGTTGAGGTCCTTTTCCACATGTGTGCGCCATTTCAGTCTAGGACGTCCTCTGTTGCGTTGTCTCTGTGGTTCAGATTCGAAAACTCTTAAGGCCGGAGCAGTGCTGTCCATACAGTTCATGATTGAATCTTCTCCTCCAGATGCCATCAACGCAAACAGGACCAAAAATCGCACACAGAGCTTTTCTCTCGGAGAGACTCAGGGCTTCTTCATCCGCTCGTCCATCTGTAGTG
This sequence comes from Eristalinus aeneus, assembly GCA_955652365.1. Classification (NCBI taxonomy): domain Eukaryota; kingdom Metazoa; phylum Arthropoda; class Insecta; order Diptera; family Syrphidae; genus Eristalinus; species Eristalinus aeneus. Next base: position 25,648,102 of record OY019134.1, read on the forward strand.
TCCAAGTTTCTGCACCGTAAAGCCAGTCTTGCTTTACGGTGCAGAAACTGATAAAGGTGTTGTACAAAGTCACTTTGGTCGTTCGGGAGAGGGCTTTATTATTCAATTGCCTCTTAAGCCCAAAGAAACAGCGATTGGCAAGAGTGATTCTGTACTTGATTTCGGTACTGATGTTGTTCTCCCTATTTACCGCGGAGTCAAGATAGACGAAGTCCTTGCCCACCTCGAAGTGTCTGCTGCCCATAGTGACGCTCTGGACGAGACGTCGATGTTCTTCGATGACAGCATATACTTCGTTTTGCCCTCGTTTACCACCAGTCCCACTTAAGCCGCTTCCGCTTCGATGCTAGCCTCATTGACGGCTCGCTGAGTTCGGCCGATCACGTCAATGTCATCCGCATAAGCTAGCAGTTGAACGGACTTGTGGAGGATCGTGCCTCTGATGTTGACGTGTGAGTTCCGCACGAACCTCTCAAGAATGATGTTGAAGAAGGCGCATGACAGTGCGTCGCCTTGTCTAAAACCTTTTTTGACATCGAAGGTCTCGGTGAGTTTGCAACCGACCTTGACGGAGCAGCGAGAGTTCTCGATCGTAATCCTACACAATCTGACGAGTTTGGTAGGGATGCCAAAACTAGACATGGCACTGTATAGCTCGTCTCTATGCACACTGTCATATGCAGCCTTGAAATCGACGAATAGGTGCTAAGTGTCAATTTGCATTTCTTCGGGCTTTTCCAGGATCTTGCATAATGTGAAGATCTGGTCTATTGTGGACTTCCCTGGCCTGAAACCACATTGATAGGGACCTATCAGGTCATGGACAAACGGTCTCAGATGCTCACACAATACGGCAGAGAGGATCTTGTATGCTATGTGCAGGAGACTTATCCCTCGGTAGTTGGCGCAGTCAAAGGGGTCTCTTTTTTTGTGAACTGGGCAAACGACACTGAGATTCCACTCATCGGGCATGCTTTCCTCCGAGCATATCTCACAGATGAGCGGGTGCATGCATCCAACCAGCTCATCCCTAGCCGCTTAGAACAGCTCTGCGGATATTCCGTCCGCGCCAGCAGCTTTGTTCGACTTCAGTCTCGATATTGTTATCTTGACTTCGTCGAAGTCGGGACGACGGAATTCATGTCCATTGTCGTCCAAATTGAGTGGGACATTCTGCCTAACAGCGGGATTTGCGTTGTCATCGCCGTTTAGGAGTGTGCAGAAATGATCCTTCCAGATTCTCAGTACCGACTGCGACTCTACCACCAGTTGTCCATTTTGGTCCCGGCAGGCTTCTGTCCGAGGTTTGTAACCGCCGGATAACGGTTTTATCTTACGGTGAAAATTTCAGACGTCATTCCTGCCATAGCACCTCTCCATTTCCTCGACCTCGTGCTTGTCGTGCTCTTTCTCTTTTCTTCTGAGAATCCGGTTCTCTACCCTTCTTCTCTGTTTGTAGAGCTCGTAAACAGCTCTCGTCGTTCGATGCAGCGTTGCCTTGTATGATTCTTGTTTCGCTGCATGCGCCTGCCTGCACTCGTCGTCAAACCATGGGTTCCTCTTAGGTGGTGGCGTGAAACCCAGTCATCAGTGGCGGCCTCTTTAATGGGTTCTTGACAACGTTTTCACATGTCTTCTATTGTTTGTGCAGGCGGCGTCTAAGTTTGAGACAGTTTCAGGGAGAATCGATCGGCAAAGGCTCCAGCGATCGGCTGCGATTGTAGCTTTCCGACGTCAAACCGTTTTGGCCTGTCTCGACTCCGTTGCTCGCTCGATATTCGGGTTCTGACCTTGGCTACAACAAGGTGATGATCCGAGTCGGTGTTTGCACCTCGGAAGGAGTGGAGGAGTGTCTGACGTCGATAGCAACATGATCAATCTGGTTGACGGTTGATTGATCAGGTGATCGCCGGGTACCTTTATGAATGTTGAGGTGTGGGAACCGCGTGATGGCCACAGAGAGATTTCGCCCCGAGGCGAAGTCAAAAAGCCTGAGCCCGTTTCCGGATGTGTTGGCATGCAGGCTGTGTCTTCCGATGACTTTAGCAAAGACTTCTTCTCTTCCCAGCTGAGCGTTGAAATCTCCTAGAACGATCTTGGTGTCGTAGCTGGGGTATCGATCGTATGTTCTTCCTAGGAGGTGATAGAAGTCTTCTTTACTGCTGTCATCTTTTTCGTCTGTCGGGGCGTGGGAGCATATGAGGCTTATATTCCCGAATTTAGCCTTGATGCGAATTGTTATGAGGCGTTCGCTTATGTATTGGAAGCTTAAGAGTTTTTGCCTAAGTCAACAAAACCGTATCCAAGTAAGCGTTTCCCTCTCTCCCTGTAGCAGTCGCCGTGGTATATGTCGCAGTTTATCACTCTTTTCTTGCCCGGCCCATCCCAAAGCATTTCCTGAATCGCGGTAATGTCTGCTTTATAGCATTCCAGGGCCTCCGCAAGTTCATCGGCTGCACGTGGTTTATTTAGAGACCTCACATTCCACGTGCATATCCGTAAAACATTATCCTTTTTTCGTTTGCGAGGGTCGTCAACAGTGTATCCATCCATATCCGGTTGGTTCGTAACGTTTTTTATGTGGCCGGGCAGTTACCCCGACGCACACCCCCAACCTGGAGGACCAGGCCCTTTTTTATAGCTCTTGGGCGGAGGTCGCACTTATAGGTTTAGCAGGTTGAGTTCGAATGAACAACAACCAGTACCCGGTGGCTAGCACAATTGATGTGTGGAAGACAGTTACAACAGCTGGGCATCGCCAGGTTGATACCAATCAGTGCCTGTTCCCACATCACCCAGCCACCTTTGCCCCTTTGTTTATGCGGATCAAATCAAAACAATAATCGATACGTATCGTCACAGTACAACACGTTAGATGGCAGAGAAGATTCATCATTCACATACATGCATTGAATCATTAATATCTGCGATTTGTTAAAGTAACGTAATAAAAAAAAAAAAACATTTTGAAAACAATTGATAACTGGTAATGAAAAATGGGTTGTTTACAACAATGTCAATCGGAAAAGAACGCGGAGCAAGCCAGGTGAACCAGCTCAAGCAACATCAAAATCTAATATTCATTTATAGCAAGTTGTGTTAGCAGTTTGGTTGGATTACAAAGGAATTGCCTACTTTTGAACCGAATGATCAATTCAGATGTCTACATTAAACAACTAACAAAATTCAACATTACAATTGAAAAAATCGGCTTGAATTTACAAATCAAAAAGGTGCTGTATTCCATCAAGACAGTGCAAGGTTACACACATTTTTGGCCACTCGACAAAATTTATTGGAGCTTGGTTGGGAAGTTTTGCCATATCCACCACATCTTCCTGACCTTATATCATCTGATTACTTTTTATTTCGATCTTTGTAAAACTCTTTGAATGGTAAAAATTTCAGTAATGATGATTGATAAAAACCAGAAGTTTTATGAAGGTGGAATAATCATGCTCACTGAAAGATGGCAAGGGGTCATCCCTATTTTCTAAAATAAGGTTACCTAGTTTCCTACCATATACTTCTGCTAAAAACTCACGATTCGTTCTTATAACCAAGCCAAAGACGCGATAAGTACGGAATACGAGAGAGACGGTAATTCCCTCAACTCGCGAAATCTTTAAGTGTAGCGTAAAAATTCTTGGGATCAGAAAAATAGGGGACCTATGCCCTGTGATGTCAATATTGTATACGCCCCTCGCCTGATCAACATTGACGAAAGTGAAATCGTATCGGAAATAAAATTTCAAGGTGTGATCTACCTATACAAATTCACAAAAAGGATTAACAGCAAACAACGTCATACAGGTCTATTTCTGTTTACCTCTAATGTCTATCAATCTGCTTATACATTAAATATTATTTGGTCAAAATGCACGAATACATCCCTTAAACGATTAGATGCAGTAACTGTCAGCTAAACGGTAATGACAAAGAGGTGCTCCAAGACACAGGTCTATGAAAACTGTGTCTGCCCTTCATTAACTGGAAGTTTCTTCACGTATTATGGGCTCCAATTATGTAGAAACACATCCACCTTCATTCACTCCTTTCTCAAAATAATTGCAAGCTAAAGAAATTTTAAAAATTGAAACCAGGAATAAATGTAGCATAGACGAAGCGAAAAGTAGATACAACCAAAGACGCGCAATAGGCTCTTACCAATCTTACGCAGAGAAAATGAAAAAATTGAGCAAACAAGTAATAAATCCAAACTGTCCATCTAACCATCATCTTTGGCAGCCAAATGAAAAAACAACTTCAGCAAACAATCGTCCGCCTTCGGCAATATAAAAAATCAATTCCACATACTGCAAAACCGCCCACCACCGCTACTCTCGAATCACTTAATACTTAGTTTACTCATATTTAAATCAAAAGCCATTCATAATCAAAAGAGCTGAAAGTGTGTACAATTGCGGGTTAATATATAACAAACAAATAATATTTATTCTCTTGTTGTTCTCTTGCCGAACATGGTAGAGACATGCTAGGCAAAAACAAATTCCGCAGTATATGATGTCTCCACACGATGTCATCATATGATGTTGCCAAACGGTGTCGCCATAGTACTCCCTTACCAGTGCAAACGATACTAATCAAACAACCGACTGGGGAAGTGCACTCGCCTTCCAGACCTTGTAATTCGTGACATCTTAGGTAATGGTGTTAATGGATCATCCAGCTGAGAATTTGGTGAAGTGGAACTAGAATCTGTTGGTAGTTTTCGTTCCGGTATTGAAACATTATGTCTTCGATGTGGGCTGACTGGTATAGTGTTCTCGTCCTGATCGGCCTAAATGTACACTGGCTTAAATCTGTCGATTGAGATTGTAACGTTACGTCCATTAATGTTGAGCACCATGGTTATATCAGTCCTACTCAATACAGCATAAGGACCGTCGTAGGGTTGCTGAAGAAGCGCTTTCGGTGCGTCACGTCGTACGAATACATTGCTCGTTGTAGAAAGATCCTTGAAAACAAACGTTAATTTACATCCATGCCGATTACCGTCGATTGGACTCAAAGTAAGCGCATATTTTCGAAACTCTTCCACTAACGTTGAAGGGTCTGCATCTCCCCTATTCGATGGTGATAAGAACTCTCCACGTAGCAGTAGCGGTTCTCCAAAAAGCATTTCTCCTATCATTGACTGAATATCCTCCTTTCAAGCTGCTCGAACACCCAACATTACCGTCGGAAGTATTTCGGTCCATTTCTGAGTATCCTGACACTTGATTGCGTTCTTGAGCTGACGATGGAATCTTTCAACCATCCCGTTCGCCTCCGGAAAGTGAATGTTTAAACAACAAAGACTCAAATTGTCGTCCCTGGTCCGTGGTGATGCGTAACGGCGTCCCGAAACGCGATATCCATTGTTAGTAGAAGGCACGGGCAACAGTCGATGCTTCTTGATCCTCAATGGGTATGCATTCCGGCCAACGTGAGAATCGATCGACGCAGGTATGGCAGTACCGATAACCCTCCGAAAATGGCATAATTATTATGTCTAGATGAACATGCTCAAATCTTTTCGATGGCTTCTTGAATGTTCCTGGTACGGTAGAAACATGACGAGTAACTTTTGAGCGTTGACAACTCTCTACAGTCGGCTTTGATTGATTACCAAATATAGCAATAGTTGAGTAACAAGCTTAGTTGTACATCTAATACCAGGATGAGACAATCCATGAATGTTTTTGAACACTATACGTCGAAATTTCCTCGGAACAAACGGTCGGGCTGTATTTGTAAATACATCGCAGTACAACGAAATATTCGCTTCGGGCATCCGAATTAACTTAATTTGCAAAGACGTTGATCCAGACATCAGTATCTTAGAAAGTTCTGCGTCGGTCTTCTGTGCATCGGCAGGAGCAGATAGGTCAAACACGTTGTTGTTTGCTTCAATTCGGGAGAGGGCATCAGCAACAACGTTGTTTTCTCCAGATATGTGTCGTATATCGGTTGAGAACTGGCTGATGATATCCAAGTAACGAAATTGACGAGGTGTGGGTTGGTGATTCTTCTTACCAAACGCATATATTATGCTTCGGCCATGAAGCGAAATGTTTGATTGCTGCATAAATCGCAAGAAGCTCTCAGCCATATGCTGCGTACTTCTTCTCTATAGCACTCAATTTCCTACAAAAAAAAGGCTAACCCACTGTTGAAGTGCTGCTCCTATAGTTAAATCGAAAGAATCACAAAATATTGCCAATCTAGCGTTGATCTTTTAATGTACCAACAGTGCTGCTTGAGCCTTTGATGCTTTACAAGTATCAAAGGCGGCTTCTGCTCCTGCAGCTTTGTAGAAGATCGTACAGCGGGACTTGCGTCGATGCGGCTTTAGGAATGAATCTCCTATAAAAATTCAGCATGTCCAATAATTGCCGAAGTTTCTTGACAGTATCTGGACGCGGAAATGGACGGATGATATCAACCTTAGCTGGAAGTGGTTGTATACATTTGCTGCTAATGAGATAAGCAAGGAATTGAACTGACGATTGGCCAAAAACGAAATTTGCTGTAATTCTGCAGGCGGGTAAACAGGATTTTAAGATGACGTAGATGCTCCTTCAGAAATGATAATCTCACAAGGATGTCATCAATATATGCGTAACAAAAATCCAGGCCTCTAATTAACTCGTCTATTAATCGTTTAAATGTTTGAGCCGCATTTCTTAGACTAAAAATCATATACGGAAACTCATACATTCCAAATGACGCTGAGATGGCAGTCTTCGATATATCATTTACAGCAACCGGGATCCGGTTGAATGCTTTGACAAGATCAAAGGTAGAAAAATTCGTCTTACCTGTCAATGACTGAGCGAAATCCTGAAGGTGACGTACAGGATATGTCCTGTCTTTGCATTCAATGCACGATAATATCCACATGGTCGCCACTCGTCACCCTTTTTCGATACCATGTGGAGTGGTGCAGATCAGCAGCTTTGGGATGGTCTAGCTGTTCCGACCTTTAGCATTGCTTCGAACCCCTTCTTCGTTGCCTTAAGGTTCTCCGGAGATAACCAACGCGTCTCCTGAGGTATTGGAGGACCAGGTGTCGTCTTGATGTGGTGCTGCGTTTGATGTTTTGGAGACTTTATCGTGTGTCCTCTAGGTCGAGTTATATCTGGAAAATGTAGACAGCAGCTCACGATAAAATATTGCACCAGTGACTGCTTTGATCTCCACTTGTGCGCGCCACTTTAATCTAGGTCGTCCTCTGTTGCGTTGTCCCAATGGCACGGATTCAAAGACTTTTCGGGCCGGAGCAGTGGTGTCCATACGCTCTACATGGCCTAGCCATCTTAAGCGTTGTACCCGTAGACGCTAGACCAGGCGCATGTCGCTGTACAGCCCATAGAATTCGCCATTAAATCTTCTCCTCCAGATGCCATCAACGCAAAAGGCCAAAAACGCAAGCAAAACATTTCTCTCCAAAAGACTAACGGCTTCCTCATCCGCCTTTGCTAACGTCCGAGATTCCGCGCCGTAAAGTAGGAAGGGGATAATCAAGCTGTAATATAAAGCGAGCTTAGTGCTTCGAGAGAGGTCTTTATTACTCAACTGCCTCTTCAGAAACATTGATTGGTCAGAGGGATTCTGCGTTTGATTTCGGTACTGATGTTGTTGTCCCTATTTACCGCGGAGCCGAAGTAGACGAAGTCCTTGACTACCTTCAAGTTTCTGCTGCCTAGTGCGATGCTCCGTCCGGGACGTCGATGTTGTGTGTCCTTCCTTGATAACAGCATATACTTAGTTTTGCCTTCATTTACCGCCAGACCCATTTTAGCCGCTTCCGTTTCAATGCCAGCAAACGCCTCATTAACTGCTCGCTGTGTTCGTCCAATCACGTCAATGTCATCAGCGTAATCTAGCAATTGAACTGACTTCTGGAAGATCGTGTCTCTGGTGTTGACTTGTGAGTTACGCACGATCTTCTCGAGGATGATGTTAAAGAAGTCACATGACAGTGGGTCGCCTTATCTAAAACCTTTTTTGACATTGAAGGTCTCGGTGAGTTCGTTACTGACCTTGACGGAGCAGCGAGACTTCTCCATCGTCATCCTATACAATCTGACGAGTTTGGAAGAAAAGCCAAACCTAGCCATGGAATCGTATAGATAGTCTCCATGCACGCTGTCATATGCAGCCTTAAAATCGACGATTACGTGGTGAGTGTCAATTTGCATTTCTTGGGTCTTTTCCAGGATCTGCCGTAATGTGAAGATCTGGTCTATTGTGGACTTCCCTGGCCTGAAACCACACTGATAGGGAACTATCAGGTCATTGACAAACGGTCTCAGACGCTCACACAATACGGCAGAGAGGATCTTGTATGCGATGTTCAGGAGACTAATCCCTCGGTAGTTGGCGCAGTCTCCTTTCTTTTGAACCGGGCAATAGTTCAAAAAAGCCGATATGAATCGGATAAGGAGGGATTAACTGTTGACGACCCCAGCAAACGTTTTAAGGACCGCTTTGACACTTGATATATTAATCATAACCGCTTCACCCTGCACCGTAAGTTGCGTTCTGGCGTCAATGAATTTTTGATTCTTAACATCTAGAAGAAGATCATAGTATGCTAAAAAAATCCACACCAATGATGGGCTTGGACACATCAGCCACAACGAATCTCCAAGTAAAATCACGACGCAATCCAAAATTGAGCGTAAGTGTAGTTGTCCCATAAGTCACGATCACTGTTCCGTCTGCTGCTGCCGATTTCTGTCTACGCTCCTGCAGATACTGATGAGGATAAAAACACAAGTTAGCTCCGGTGTCGATGAGAAATTGCGTTTTAGTATCACGATCAGTAACAAAACTGCGGCGGCATTCGGTAACCACCGCTTGTAACGAATGCCTTAGTTGTTTCTCTGATCAAAAGTGCATGGGGGTTTACATTTCTTTGCCTTCTCTGCAAACCTTGCATGATACCAAGAGAGACACTCTGATTTTGAGCCTGATCGTGTTTGAGAACCTACTCGAGTACGAGATCTACCGCGCTGTCTGTGGCCCATCTGCAACTCCTGACGAATTGTTGCAATCTCTTGATGTAAGGCTTTTTTTAGCAACTTAAATTGTGATGACAACGAATCAAAGGTTGAAATTTCAGATAACGTTGAACGGTTTGTTGTGATATCAGCAATAGAGTCCGCTAAATCCGCCAGTTTTTCCACACTCAGGTCTTTGTGAGCAGCAAGAATTGGTTGTATAATACTTGGAAGAGTCGCTCGCCAGAGTGTACGTAGCATTTGTTCTGAAACAGTCGTACCTGCAAGACACCCAAAATGACGAGTAAACTGCGAAGGCTTCCTGTCGCCCATTTCTTCACGTTCTATGAAACGACGGGTCTTCTCCTCTTGCGAAGAACAAAGGCGTTTGATGAGTTCTGTTTTTAAAACTGCATAGGCGTCTTTCAATGGTTTCTGCACTATAACATCACGGACTTCCAGAGCAAAGCGTGGTTCACTGCACTCCTGCAACATAACTGAAGTTTGTCATTCTATCACCGACCTTCGTACAGTGCAGATGAGTTTCGGTCTAAAAATAATAAAAAGTCAACTAAGTCAACTATAACTCAAATCAAGTGAGTCATTAGCCTAGTGGTAGAGGCACCTGTTCAGTCGTTCACAGATATTCGCTACGGAAGGACGTGTTTCGGCTGTAGTGAGTGGTTACCATAGCAAGCGAATAAACAAGCTTCTGTTTTTCAGGCGAAAAAAAAATTTTTCTGAAAAAAAGTAAAATAAACAATAAACAATTTCCCGGAAATGGGAAAAGAAAAGAAAGAAATGATTGATTAAGTGGAGTGTGTAGATATGGAGGAATCTTCCTCTATATCTACAAAAGACTTTTCTGACTAAGAGAGCAGCACTAGTTGCAAAAGAAGGAAGACGTTAAAGCCGAAACCAGTCTTGGTTGACTGGCAGTTTAACCTTAAGGATGCTGCAAAAAAACAGTTATTAAAGGAAGCCAACAGTAGAAAGAAAAACTTCTCTTTTGCGTCTCTGAAGCAGAGGACCTTGCCGCCGAAGAGCAAGCATTGCTGAAAAAATCAAGTAAAGAAATGAGCTGGAGGCGTTTATTCAAGCCCTCCAACAAAAGCTTGAAACTAAACGGGCTCAGCAGCAGCAGCAACAACAACAGCAGCAGCAGATACAGCAGGAACAGCAGAAAAAACAACAAAAACAGCAGCAGCAACAACAACAACAACAGCAGCAGCAACAACAACAGCAGCAGCAACAACAACAACTGCAGCAGCAGTAGACACATCAGCAGCAGCAAAAGCAGCAGAAGCAGCAGGAGCAGCAGCTTAAAAAGGAACAACCGAAGAAGAATTAACGCCGATCAATATCAGCGGAATGGAAACTGCTGATACTATTCAGGTATGTGAGTTGTCCGTGGGAGACGACTTCTTCCTAAAAAATAAAGGAAATGAAAAGCAAGCAGTCCACTGCTGACAGCTTTAAAAAAGTTAAAAGTTCGTTGACGACAGCTGGAGTGGAGTTTACCTCCTTCACCCTAAAAAGCGAGAAGGTCCAAACGGTCCTTCTCAAGGGTTTGGCTGCGTCGACTGAACCGGAGAGCGTCCTGAAGGCTCTTCAGAAATTTAAGGTAGAGGGCGTGGAGTTTGTGGCGGTGCGTCGCTTCTCCACTGTCCGCTCTAGAACGTCGCCCATGCGTCTGCTTCCCCTCTTCCTGGTCCAGGTCTCTCCGGGGAACAGACTTGAACGTCTGAGGAGCATTAAGCTCCTCAAAAAACAGGAGGTCTCCTGGGAGAGGCTCAAAAGAACGAAACAGATGCTTCTCTGCGCAAGATGCCAGTCCCTTGGTCATGCGGCGGCGAACTGCAACAAGCAGCCTCGTTGCGGCAAATGCGCAGAGAGTCATCTGTCTGCGCAGTGTCCCCTTGGAGAGAGGAAAGTTGAGGACAGGGCACTCTTGAAATGCGCGCACTGTGGGGAGAAGGGACATCACTCAAGCTACAGGGGCTGTCAGAGGGTAAAGCAACTTCATAAGGAGTTGCTTAAAAATGATTCCAACAAGAAAACAAAAGTGAAGGATTCGAGGCCGATGCCGAAAATTCCAGCCACAACTGTTACGCCGGTCGTTTCCTACGCCAATATGGTGTCAGGTAGGCACCGGCACAACAGGCATTGCCGAAAGTAACGCCGGCACAGGTGGAGGCCCCAAATATGCGATTAACCAAACTGTTCGGTATGGTGGCATCGCTGATGGCCTGTATGGAGCAGTTCCAAAAAGATCTAGCGCGAATGGAGCGAGTCCTTTCGTCGAGACCCGCTGGGTTAAGTGCGTATCCAATATAATGGATACGCCAGCGCTGGAGACCTCTCGATCCTGGCGGTGAATGTGAATTCACTCGTCAGGATTGAGAGAAGGTTAACTTTTTGAAGTCCCATAAGCCTGATGTGAGACCCCCCTGCTCCAAAAAAAAAAAGTCTTACGCTATAAAATCGTGTATTGCGGTGAAGTGCGAACCTTCGGTGTACTGGAGACCTTGATTGCGTGCATTTCCCTCCAAGGTGGAAAGAAACTGTACGTAGTCGCGGTTTATGCATCAGATGCACCTCAGTCTGCGAATTTTATCTCAGAGCTAGGGACTCTGAAAAGCATCGGCTTTGCTGGGAGGAGAACTATTTTGTCATCGCCGGAGACTTGAACGCGAGGCATGAGGAATGGGGCAATACTGTTTCAAATCCAAGGGGAAATTCACGCTTTGAGTGGATGGCGCGGCACTCTATTGAGTTCAAGCTAAATTTGCTTGCAACCGATAGACCGTCATTTCCCAGAAGTGGGTCTTATTTGGATCTGATACTTATCGACAGACGACTGACGTTACGAGACATAGACTCTCGCACTAGGAATTGTCTGACAACGGTGGAGTACGACAGTGATCACTGTGGTCTTGTCGCGGTTGTTCAGTTCCCGAATGAGCTGGTGGAGCTTGAAGAATTTGCGGAGACACACCCTTTCGATTATCGAAGGGCTCGTTGGCCGCAGAGAACTAGGTTCGAGTGAGATTACGCCACATGACGCTTCTTAAGGTATCACCTACGACAGATGGCGACATTTATCGTAACGATACCATCGAAGCACTGCACGTGCAAAAAAGCAGACTGGTGTCGAGACTGAAGACTCTATATAGACGATTTACAGACCCAGGCGACCTGGAAATACAGTCGCTCAAGTCGCAGCTGAAGAACATCCAGAAGTTGATTCGAATGAACTATAGAATTACTGTCAATTCATATTGGGGAAACAAGATTCGGGCTGTTCATTAGAACGGTCCGGGTATATTTCCCCAAATCAACCGAATCTTCCGAAGGAGGGGTCATAACGACTTGGAGGCTATTCGACTTGACAGGACAACCAACAATGAAAACATACTGACTTCGGTTGGCATAAATCCAGATGAGGCCGTGCTTGACAATGAGTTCTTCGTTGTTGAGGATGCCCAAGAGAAGGTGGAGGCAATAGGAGCTGTTTTTCTGGAAGTGAACACGGTCAACGAGTCTCGTAGGCCGAACCACGACCTGGAGAACAGAGCTCTGCTGAACCACTTCCACCTTCAAAATGAAATACGAAAATCAGGCAACCAATGCCGTTGCCCAATATGGCTCCAATGCCATCCTCATTTCAAAGGAGGAACTCAAAGACATCTTCAACGGTTTGAAGAACAAAAAGTCGACTGGTATCGACGGGATGCCGAATATAGTGCTGCGCCATCTCCCCGACGAGGCGGTGGAGTTATACACAATCCTGTTCAACAATGCACTGATAAATGCACATTGGAAGACGGCGGTAGTGCAACCCATCCCCAAAAGGGACAAAGATTCCTCGCTTCCAAAAATCTTCGGTCGATAAGTCTCCTCCCTTGCATAAGCAAGGTTTTCGAGAAGATTGTCAATAAAGTCCTGATCCAATGGACTGAGAACAACAAAATTATACCGAACAATCAGTTTGCATGATACTATACATGCCGCGTCAAAACTGGTTTCGGACATTCAGTGTAACAACCACAAAACTCAGTGCACCGGGGCCTGTCTCGTTGACTTGGAAAAGACATTCGACACCGTATGGTTAGAAGGCCTCTTCCTTAAGTTGACGAGGATGGGTATAAGCGAACCGCTGCTTTACACGATCTACAGCATGGTAACGGATAGGAGCTTTGTTGTTAAAAGTTGTAACAGGGTCTCTACCAACATTTTCCACATAAAAAATGGGCTCCAGCAGGGTGCAGTGAACTCACCAATACTTTTCGCTGTTTTCACCAGCAAACTGATTGGCTCCATGCGCAACTTGATCGCGTTCGCCGACGATTGGGTCGCATACCGGACGGCACCAAAGATAGAGGTCATAAATGTGTTCCTACAGCGTGACTTCGAAAAAATCCAGCAATTTTGCGACGACTGGAAGTTGAAAATCAACTTCCAGAAGTGTGAAACAATCCTCTTCCGGACTCCGTTATACAGGGCCTCAAGAGATACGAAAAAGAATTGGCGCAAGTTCGGCATATTGGACCCACGGGGTCAGCCAATAGCCGTGAAGAGTGTAGTGCGATATCTTGGCATTATGTTGGACCAGTATTTGTATGGAGGTATCCATATAGATACAGCTCTGACGAAAGCTAAGAAAGGCTTCGCTATGGCAAAGGGGGTTGTTTTACAACAGCCAACTTGACGCCAAAGTGAAGCGAATCTGCTACACGGCCCTCATCCTTCCAATCATGGTGTATGGCTGCTCGGTGTGGTTCAATGTGAGTCCTTCGCAAATGGAAAAGATGAGGGTAGAACCCCGGAATCTGACTACAAGAAGTTCTATCTCAATGAGGTCTTGTATAACGAAGCGAACGTAAACAGGGTTGATATTTTTATTATTAAGCTTATTCGGAGGCATGTTGGATGAGTCATGACATGAAATGATCTCATATTTGGGGCCTAATACCTAAATAACGACTACCACGAGAGCGCTCGCCGAAGGGGTTTCATTCCGCCGGAAGCGTTCTTATATCTTGACCGCATTTTCTTAGATTTACATAAATGTATAATAGTTTAAATAAATTTAACAAATTAAAACAAGTATTGACGCTGAAATGTAAAAAATAAATAAATTACTAGTTTATCTTAGAGCGCCCGCATAGGGCCAATAAGTAGTTATACAAAAAAAAAAGGACATAAGCCGTACCTAGGTTAAGCATTTTGTTCCTAGCTTTAAGATAGCATTAGTTAAACAAAATAAAATGCATTTAAAAATTAAACTAAAAAGAGGTACCTGTTCGCGAATACGATGTCCCGGTTTCGAATCCCGCGGCCGAAAAAAAGAAGGAAAAAATATTTTTTTTTTTGTTTTTTAAAAAGACACAAAGTGTAACAGAATGACACAAAGATCAACAAATCTTTTGAGACTTTTAATTCAAGACACCGTTGCCATACAGATCTTCTGATCTTAGTGACGACAGCAGTGTACGGTCAGAGAGCCCAGCCGGACAACTCAACGATGCAAAGAAGAGGAGGAGGAAGTTGCAGATGCAACCGACTCCGATCAAGCGCCGAACTGCAACAACAACGGCATCATCTGGGGAGGAAGCAATGCCAGGTAAGCCACAGGTTGCCCATCCGAGCAACACGCACTCGAAAAATCACAAAAACAACGCCAACAACAGCTTTGAAAAAGGACAACGACATTGAAACCCTCCAATACCAATCGGAGGGTAACGAAGGGCGCTACATGGGAAGCAACAACTCCTTCCAGCTCCTCGCCTCCTCTTATATTGAGGACAGAGTGAAGACATTAAGGAGCTGGAAGAAAATATGAAGAGGCGTGATGAGCTGCCTTCCTGCTGATGAGGCCGCCGAAGTAAAAAAGCGTAAAAGTCAACAACTGCAGCAACAAAAACAACAGAAAATACAGCAGCAACAAACGCAGAAGCAGCAGCATGGCCAGTCCCATGTGGAGGTGCCTTCTACTTCTAAAGCAGCTCATATGCAGTAGCAGCAACAACATCCCCAGCTACAAAACCAAAAGCAACAACCACAAAAGCAGCAGAGACAGCAGCAACATCGGAGACAGCAACACCAGCAGAGACAGCAGCAACAGGTATAAAGGCAGCAACAGAAGTCCGTAGAGAAGAAAGAGAGGTCTCCGCCTATAAACATCTTTGGACTAGCGACGAAAGACATAAAATGTGTAAGTTGGCCACAAAAAATTCCTTTTTTCTTAAATACAAGGGTACGAATAGAATGTCGGTCCACTATAGTCCAGTGGCCGACTTTAAAAAAGTAAAAGACGCTTTAACGGCGGCTGGGGCTCGCTTCTACATACACCCCTGAAGGGGAAAAAGGGCGCACTGTACGCCTCCAGGGTGTTGATTCTTCAATTGACCCGAAGGAGATCTTTGAAAAACTACAATCCCATAATAGCGACGAGGTCCAATTCGTAGGAGTAAAGCCCTTCAAAACTTTGGCTACGAGGAAGAATAAGGCCGTTAAATTTCCGTTCTTTCTCATCCAGCTCTCCCATGGCAGCAAAATTGAAAGCCTAAGGAAAATTCGATCCATAGGCTCTCTAGCTGTAAAATGGCAAATATTAAGAAAATCCGACCACGTACATCAATGTGCGCAGTGTTGGATGTTGGGACACACGAGGGACAACTGTAATATGCAGTAAAGATGCTCAAGATGTACTGAATCCCATCAGAAGGGAAAATGTAGTTTAGGCGAGCAGGAAGTCGCAGACAGAGCCCTTCTCAGCTGTGTACTCAACTGAGGAAAAGGGCATCCCTCTACTTATCGGGGTTGTCCTCACATCCGAGAGCTCCGGCAAAAAGTAAAGGTTGCAACGAACGCAAAAACGGTAGAAGCCAGGCCACTGGCCCGTGCTGCAGCTACCGCTGTTACGCCGTCTATCTCCTACGCTCAAATTGCGTCAGGCAGAAAGCCGGCAGAACAGACAGTGGCAAGGGTTACTCCGGCCAAAGTGCCAAAACAGCCCACGGCAGATCCTATAATAAAGAATGTATTGACCACCATCCAGTCAATGCAAGCGCATATGATCGCCTTGCAGAAGCAGATGGTAGATTTACAAACCAGTTTTCTACAGCAAACATCCCGAGTAGACGTTATCTATTCGGTCCAGTTTAGCGAGCCAAATGCGTAGCAGATATAATGGGCACACGCGCAGCAGGACCCCTTAAGATCCTAGCAGTGAATGTTAACTCGCTGATAAGGATCCAACGACAAATACAACTTTTTCACTTCTTGCAAATCCATAATCCTGATGTGCTGATGATTGGCGAAACTAAGCTTAAAAATTACCAAATAATAACGTAAATCGTATACAGCAATGTTGTGCGAAGGTTCAGAGTGCTGGAAGTTTGTATCGCGAGCATCCCTCTCCAAGGTGGAAAGCAACTGTACGCGATTGCAGATTACGCGGCAGATACTCGAAACTCAATTTTCGTATCTGAGCTCGAGGCTCTTTTCACTAGCCTTCGCTTAAACTTAGAGGAAAACTTTTACGTCATTGCTGGTGATTTAAACGCAAAGCACGTGTGGGGTAATTGTATTACAAACAAGAGGGAAAACACATTCCTAGAGTGGATAGAGCAGAACGGTATCAAGTTCAGGCTAGATTTGCTTGCAACTGATAGACCGTCTTTTCCTGGAAGCGGCTCCTATCTGGATGTAATGCTTACAGACAGACGAATCACGATAGTAAACGTAGATCGACGCACAAGAGACTGTTTAACCGCGGTCGAGTACGACAGTGATCACTGTGGTCTCGCCGCGGTTATTCAGCTCCCGAATGAGCTGGAAGAACTGGAGGAATATGTCCAGACGTATCCTTATAACTATAATAAGGCACGTTGGCCACGTTTCTCTAAAGTTTTAACTAGAGAACTTGTACTGGGACAATAAGGTTCGGACTGTAAGGTCCAGCAACCCGAGCATGTTCCCACAAGTAAATAGAATCTTCCGGAAAAAAGGTTTAAACCACATCCAAACTGTCCGACTCAACAGAACGAAGGTGCTTGCCTGATAGATATGGAAAAGGTTTTTGACACCGTTTGGTTAGAAGGCCTCTTCCTCAAGTTAGTCAGACTAGGCATAGATAAAACACTGATGTATTTGATCTACGATATGGTTACAGATAGGAAGTTTGTTGTGAAAAATGGCAACGTTACATCCATCACAGTATTTCACATAAAAAATGGGTTGCAACAAGGGGACGTTGACTCACCGATCCTTTTCGCTATATTCACTAGCGACCTTATTGGTTCCATGCCGCATTTAATCGCGTACGCCGATAATGTTACAGCGTACAGATCAGGCCCGAAAATTGAAGTTATAAATAACATGTTGCAGCGTGACTCCGACAAAATTCAGCGATTTTGCAACGGCTGGAAGTTAAAAATCAACTTCCGGAAGCGCGAAACTATTCTCTTTAGAACCCCGCTATCCAGAGCCTCGAGGGACACGAAGAAAAACTGGCGCAAGTTCGGCATATTTGACCCGCGGGGCCAGCCATTAGCTGTGCAAAATGTAGTTAGATTTCTAGGCATTTGGTTGGACCAGTATTTGTACTGCGGCAAGCATGCAGATACAGCTCTGACAAAAGCTAAGAGAGCCTTTGCTGCGGCAAGTTGGTTATTTTACAGCAGCCAACTTGATACCAGAGTAAAGGTGATCTGCTACATGGCCCTCATACGGCCAATCATGGTGTACGGTTTCCCAGTGTGGTTCAATATTGAGTCCTTCCCAGTCCGCCAAAGAACGTCACTTTTACTGGTGGCTTCACTAAAACCAGCCCCCGCCAAAGTTCGTAGTTAAGTAAGTTGACCTTGTGGCCAGCTTACAGTTTTTTTAAGAAAAAATATATATATATATTATATATATATATATAATAATTATATATATAAATTAAAAAAAAATTGCACCATGGCATATTCAATATATATGTCACGCATATCAATGTTATATACGCCATGATGCACATGTCTGTATCTAACGGTCATAGTTATGTAGTTGTTAGTAGTTTAAGTAGTTACAGAGTTGTACGAATTTGCTTTTTTTATCTATTATGTTTAAGTTTTTTGTTTAGTTTCATTTTAGGATAGCTTAAGCTTATTTATATAAAAAAAACCCCGCTACCAAGTTTTTGTTTTCTAATAGTTTTCTTGGAACTAAATAACACATATCTGTAAACAATAATCTCACGCTAATTATGTCCAAAGGCAATTTGAATTAGATAAGATATATATTAACTCAGAGCACCTGTTAAGGGTCAGTAAGTTAGATGTTAAACCATTCTTAGATTAAGTTACCTAGTTTTAAGTATTCTCCTAGGATTTATTCATCAGTGATATACAGTTAAATAAAAATGCAAAAAAAAAATAGCTGAAGTTTGTGGGATTAGTCGTTATCTTGGCACAAGCAAACTTTTCCTCCACCATGGCAAACCAAAGTTCAGGATCTGCTGCAATAAATGGTGAAACCAGTAACACGCTTATGTTGAAACGTAATGTATCATGCAGTTAGACAAAGAAGTACTCTTCATGCTCGAGTTATACCAATTCTAATAAGTAACTTTGTTGGTCGTTGTCTTTTTTAAGACTGAAAGACAGACATTTTCGATGTATGTTTAATACGGACGTTTAATATTTAATTTATAATAATAAATATATAATTTTAAGTGGCTTTATAATTTATTGAATAAGAGTATTTTTGAATATATTTTGCAAAATTTCATAAAAATAAACAAGGCTTTGTAAATTACAATGTATTTAATGTACTCGGTTTAATGTACTGAATAAATAAAAAATTAAATCAAGCAGTTGATGACAATTTTTTGCAACATCTAAAATAGGAATGATTTCTTTATAAAGCAATATATATTAAGTCTCATTTTTAATTGTATCCATTTACGGAAATGTGCTGCCACTGACCCTGAAATTTAAACATTAATTAAAGAAGACTATGCGATAAATATACTCACAGAAATGCCTAGATGCCATCCTGTCCCTGCAGGATTAACATCCGTTATGCCACATCGC
Organism: Eristalinus aeneus; assembly: GCA_955652365.1. NCBI lineage: Eukaryota > Metazoa > Arthropoda > Insecta > Diptera > Syrphidae > Eristalinus > Eristalinus aeneus. The sequence goes on from OY019134.1 coordinate 25,667,195, forward strand.
TTACAAATAATTCCATTTAAAGAAGTTGCCCAAACTTCGTTTTCAACGGAAATTGATTTAAATCCCACACTTGATTCAGTATGTGGAGGAATGTTTGCAACGTTTGGAAGAAATTGCCAATGTGATCCTTCTGGGAAAGCTTTTGTTATTTCTCTACGCACGGCTAAGCGATTATTTGTATCCAATGCCCAAATGCCTTTATTTCCGGCGGATATAAGTCTGAATAGTACCCCATTTGGACTTTCGATAGGTTGCCAAGCCTCACCTAAAACATTTTGTGGACTTGTACCGTATCTAAAATATACCGTTCCATTTTTTCCCACCACCCAAACTTTTCCTTTTGGTCCAATGCTAATTGAGATTAGTGGTTGCTCGCATGGAATATGTTCCCAGGAATCACCCTTTGGATTTATATTAGACATACCACTGCGAACCAAAACATCACCGTTTAGGGCGATTGCCCATAAATATATTGTAGATTCGTCAATTGAAAGTAGAGAAATATCAATGACTTTTGAGTTTCCTAGCTCTTGCCAAGGTCCGCTTGTAACAAGTCTGCATTTTTTCAGCCATCTTCTCCGACGAACACAATCTGTAATTTTCTTTATTCCATGATATGAAGCTGGAAAATCGACTGCATACTGCCAACCATCCTTATCAACCCCACCAGGAACGTGGAAGTCAACAATCCAATCGGAAATCCATTCACAGTGCACTGAAAGTAATTTTGTGTGGTCCTTACTCCGTTTATGTTTACCAGTAATATCACTCCACATATGTCTATCTGTGGGAAGACCTTTAGTTGTATATCCACTTAATGGGTTCCATCTTTGGTTTTCATAAACGTAATAATTATGTGTGTCTGTCATTGAATTAATTTTACCACAACTACTTTCCAAGCCTTTAAGAAAAGTTCCACCCCAGCCCCCAGTGTAAACCCACGGTGTGCTGTCACAACTGATACCCCACACAACACCAGCATTACAAGAAAATACTTTTTTTATGTGACCCCCAATTTGACGCCAGTATATATCGCGAAGTGGTATAATTACTGAAGGGCTGTTATAAACTATGTTAAAAAGTTTTACTCGACCGCTTACGTACAAGCAAGTCACGGCATCGGGGTCAATTCTGTGCTTGAAATTTGTAAAAAAATTGTTATCAACCATAATATCGTAACCCATAGTCATCGATCTGAAGAAAAAATATTAGAAGTATTGGGAATGATTCTTTCAATTTGGTACGAGTTTGTGTGGTTTATTGACTTACCGAATTGTTAATGTAAAAGTTGCACCTGGTGAGAAGACAACATTTGAATTGCGAATCTCAGTAGACCATTCAGAGTTTTCCATCGAATTAAGAATAACAGTCTTCTCATTAAATCTAAGTAATCACGAATATAAGTCCTTTTAAAAGCACACGTTTACTACGTTCATTATGTATATAATACCTTGGATTTAAGTGCATTGCTATAACTCTTAACTTTTCGACTTTATGACCGATCTTTATCACAGGATGGCATTGAAAATCAAAACGAATATGATCTGCATCATCATACACACATCCTGTCACTGTTAATTCCGTACCCGGAGTCATTCTAAAAATTATTTAATTAAAAAATGTATAAATAGGGCTCATATACTTGCCCATTGTACAATGTGTTGTAATACGGTGTTTCTGTTGCGAATACGTCAGTGCGATCTATATACGAATTTGTTTCTTTGGAATATTGAGCTGCTTTTAAATTACTTGGATCAAAAACAAATACATCACCCATGTCAGTTGTTGCCCAAATAGCATTATTAGAAGGTTTTCCTAAGACTTCATTTATTTGACAACATACTGATGTGAGATGTGATATCCAGTCTTCCATTTCTGAATCACCGGAAAACATGAGCTTGATTGGCGAGCAACCAGTCGGGAGACGTGGGGCATGGATCGCAATGCGGGGCGAACCGGGTTCACTGCAGCATTGGATGCATGTTATTTCTGACAAAGAAAATTGAATTTTCGTTGTGACTCCATCGGGATTCAGAACTGTAAACGTGCCTGAATCAGATTCTTCGGATGAAGAAGTAACCCATTCAAGTTCAATATGACAATCTTCAAATACACCCCCAGGCTTTTGAACTCTTGCTTCCCCTGCTTTAATCCAAGATGACATTTCTACAGCTTTTTCATACTTTTCAATGTCTACTGAACTTAAAGTTGCAGCCTTTTGTTTAAGTTTTTCAATAATATCTAATCTCCATTCTCGTGTAAGCTCAACGTTGTTATCCCAAGAATTGTCGTTAAACCAATTTGGCATACTTAATATATCTACGTGAACTGCTCCTGCAGTAACACAGCTCCACATTACCTCAAATTCAGTAAAATATTGAGAAGTACCATGGTCATCATCTTCTCCGAATACACCGGAATCTCTGGTGCAATCAGCATCAAAAACAGCAGAATCACTTTCTGGGTGTGCTTCTGCCCCAACAATTGAACCAACACTTCGAACTGGTGACCACGCTCTGGGATTTTTGAGTTGCGTTTCAAAATGTTTGCCTGATATCTCCCCAATGTCAGCTGCTGGAGCACTTGAGGCCTGTGTACTCTCTTGTAGTAAAGATGCATGTTTTCTACGATGATCCTTTAAACTCCCAACATTAGGCGGTGACGAGGAATTTTTATTCCACAAATCAGGCTTATGGTTTTCCAAATTATTTGAACCAGCCTTATTAAAGTTCTCAATAACAGCACACGTTTCTACAACTCCTTTTTCTTTATATAAACTACAAATACTTCGGTGCTTTGAGCCAGGAGACGATCCACCACTACGACGGGACATTAGACTCATTGTGCTAGATGTTCGACTTACTTGCATTGGGCACTGTAGCAAACGCCATTTTTTTCCTGTCAAGTCTGAAGGAGAGACACCTGATCTAAAGTAAAGCCTTCGGTCCTCAGACCCAACAGCAAACACTTGGTCATTAGGTGCAACTGACACCATGGATATACTTCCAACCATTTCAACCCATCCGCTGCCGATAGCAGCATCTTCACTAACACCTGCAGCTTCTCCTTTTACACCCCTTCGAAACCAAACATGATTATCATTTGTCACACACCACACAGAATCTGTTCCGACTGAAACATGTGTTATTTTAATACCATTCCCTGGTGGCTTTACTTCAAGCCATGTTTCGCCGCTTAAGCATTCTCTTGTGACACCAGCTCGAACAATTGCTCGGCCGTTATACAACGCACCCCATACCAAACCTATAGGACCTACGCTGATTTGTGCAATTTCACAGCCTGATGGTGTACTAATTGCAGTCCACCGTAAACCTTCGGGAGAACTTGTACTAACTCCTGAACGGAACATAGCCTTAAAAGAGAAAAGAAAATTCAGAGGAATAGTGATTGGGCTAGAAAATGTATGGCTTATTTAGGGACAAATTTTAGGAAATCCCATTGTTATGAAACAACAGCTAGTTTTTCTAGTGAGGAATGTTAAAGGCTCAAAAAGATGGGAGAAAATTGTAAAGCAAAGAAAGAGTTGCGTTGCCTTTTATTTGATTTTTAATTAATATTTAAATAAATAAAGTCGTTTTAATGTCTATAATACTTAAAAGTTGTGAGCAACGCACTTTTTTGCGTTGCAACATTCGAATATTAAACATTCCTTATGGGAGTTAAAGCATTGAGTCAATAAGATATTGCGAACACGGAATAATATATTAAATTACATTACTTAAGAATGACGCAGTTGTTAAGTCCTCCCTATATACATTTATCCGGAAAAAAGTTTTTTTTTAAATACTTACTCTTCCATGGGCTGTGATAGCCCAAACAAGCATTGTGCCTACTGGAGCGTTTGGAATGTTAAAGCCACCAATCGCCACGTCAATAAACGGTTCCTGAGTCGGGTCTTTGTGCAGTGGTGCCACAGCACACCAATTATTTAATGCGCTATAACGGCGAAAACGAACCTAAAAAAATACAAACATATATCTTTAGTGCAAAATTTAACAAAACATGTTAAATAACAATACCCATTTTCTTCTTCTCACATAGCAGTTCCACGAATTCTTAGCTTGGTAAGTGGTGGGAAAATCTAAAGCGTATGACCAACCGTCAGTGTCCAATGGCTGTCCGTCCAGGGTACAATCCAAGTGCCAATCACCTTCCCATTGCCACGCCATTGACGGTAAACGTATTTTGTCAATATTTCGATCGATCGAACCATCCACCGAAGAATAATGGTATCTGTCCGTTGGCAACAATTTTTTAGAAAATCCTTCTATCGGTAGCCATCTCTCATTTTCATAAGACTCTTCCTTAACACGGATTGGTACATCAAGTCCATGCACGTGTACGTATACTTGTCTATCACCTCCGATTGCCCACATAAAATTTGAGACTGCTGAAATTTTTTTGAATTCGAGGCCTAGATATGGAAACTCTCGCCATCCTGCAGATGATGTTGATAAAGTATATACCCGCCCTTCACTGTTTGTAGCAAAAAGTAGACTGCTAGGCATAGTATAGTTGCAACTGTATTAGAAAACGAAAAATTTTTATTTTTCAAAGAAGTCAACGAGTTTAAGTGAACCATACTTCTTAAATCAATACTCAAGTTCCCGAATGTTTCACGAATTTTCACACCTTTCTATCAAAGTACTATCTTCCAGAACTAATCAAATTATTTTCACATTTTTGCCATGCCCGAAAACACTTAGTTCTTTGTAAACAAATTTAGCAAAAATCTAACAATATATTCTTATAACGTGTTGGATACTTCTATATAAATCTGTAATAAAATTGTCTCCGAAAACTGTCATCAAACAAAAATCAATAAATAAAGAAACGTCAAACTTTCTTCAAGCAGCTGCCACCAAATACCAGACACCAAAAATGAGACAGTTAACTTCCTCGTCTCCCACCCTTGAATACATTTAAAAACGTTTCATATAACATTTGCTATATTTTAACATCAGATTCAAAGCAGGCACCAATAAGTGAATGAGACCCAAAGCTTCCTCGTCTTACTACCTTGGATTCATTTTCAAAGCGTTTTTTATAACATTTTCCCTCATTGAACAGCTGATTCACAAATAGTGAGTTTTGTTCCTAAATAGGAATACGTGTAAACTGTTTAGATAGTGGATTTCCTCTCTGTTCAACTCGTTAGAAGGGGATGGCGTATAAATTATACAATTGAAAGAGAGAGAAGGAATAGTTTTTGAAGGGGACACCTAAGCATGTGTGTAAAATGAGATAGCGTTCGATGGTTCGTAAATAACATTCAAAATTCTTAAATATCAGCGGATTTTCGATGGTCGTGAGGGAAATCAACTGATCGATCAGTTGCGAAGCTGTGCATCTCCTTCCTCGTTTATTCCAGATTCACAGACAGGATTTTTCGTTTTTAAATGAGAATACGATCTAAAGTGGATCTCCTCATTCTTCAAATTATTAGAAGTACCAGCGATAAATGAGGAAGGAGATGCACAGCTTCTCAGCTGATCGATCAACTGATTTCCCCCTCAAACGAAAAAAATTCAACTGATATCAACGAATTTTGAATGTTATTTACGAACTATCGAACACCATCTCATTTTACACACATGCTTAAATTTCCCCTAAAAAAAAAAATATGTCTGCTATACGTAAGCAATAACTCCACAGCCGTATTTCGTCATTGTTATATGCATCTTCCTAGCTAATAATTTCTGATTTCCCCTAGAAATATGATCTGGTATACTTAGACTTATGGAATGTTGTGGATGATTTATAACTCGCTAGTGAAATTATATTTTTGATTGTGGGGTTCATAAAACAGAAACCAATTCACTTTTCAACTAGTGATGGGGGAAATATAGATTTGTATACTCCAACTTTTAATATTGTTCTCATCTTATAACTGCGAATTCAATATACATATATTTTGTATTATTATATAAGCATACACTTTATTATTTACATCACATAATGTGAATATAATGGTAACTTTTTGCGAAAGAAGTGAGAGAGATTCTATTTAAATTTTAAGTGTAATGGATGTTCCTCCAATTTAAGGTACATATACCAACATTTTATGTAACGTAGAAAGTTTACTAATGAATTACGTTTATGCGTAACAATGAATATGTATACGTTTAAGTATTTATTAATTATTATGTTGAAACGTTGAAAAACCAGTCAAACTGTCCGTATGAAAAATGAATAACTGGCACAGACCATCTAAAGGTGGTTTGTGATTACTGGCAGGGGGAATGAGGAAATTAATGCATTCAAAATAAGTTTTTCATATGCTGGTTTCTGAATTAATAATAAAGTTTTAAGAATACTGTTTTTCAGATGCAGCTACTCCTTTAAATATATAATTTATAAGCGCAGCTTTCTCTCTTTCAATTGTATAATTCATACGCCATCTCTTTCTTACGATTTGAGCAGAGAGGAGATCCACTATCTAACCAGCCCACAGATATTCTCATTTAGGAACAAAAATCCCTGTCTGTGAATCAGCTGTTCAAAGAGGTGAAATGTTATAAAAATCGCAGTCAAAATCAAGCCAAGGGCGGAAGACGAGGAAGCTATGGGTCTCCTACCCTAGTTGGTATCTGGTAATGGCTGCCAACGGCCGCGTTTAGAAATGATGTAAGGCAGTAGTTGCATCAGAAAAGCAATATTCCTAAAACTTTATGATTAATTCAAAAACAAAATGAAAACTTAAACTTAGTTCGAACGAAATAGTTTACTAAATAGTACTTATGAACTAATAAACATTACGAAACACTGAATAACTGCTACTGATATTAAATTCTAAAATTATGTTTATAATTTTTGTAACTGTTATTAAAAAATATTATGTTTGATATTATTTTTGTTCTTATTGCCTAAAATAGTACTCTAAAGGTATTTTCAATTTGTATAAGTGGTCTCGTTTCGAACCAACTTAATCGTTTTAAGTATATTTAATGTATTACAACTGCCATACATCTTTGTTCTGAATTAAAATAGACAAAAATGTTTCGCAAAATATATTCGTTTATATTTTGATTTCACTGTTAAAAGTTATTATACAATGGCTACACTTTACTACTATTCATACCAGTTCTCTATGGCAACACTGTTTCTAATGTATAAGTATCAATAAATTCATATTTCGTGTTCTCCTTTTTTGTGTCTGAAGACGGAAATGTTTAACTTTTTGAAATTGGTGGTGAAACCCGGGAACTAGAACAGCGCGAAAAGTATTCATTTAATAATTGAGTTGCAAAATCGTTCCGTTCTTCGAGGACAAGTAACGAAACTAACGAAATCCGCTAACGAATATTTGGCAAGTCCAGAGTCACAATTAACATTGGAGAAGACAACACACAGCATTGTCTTCTTGCCGAATCGATCTGGTTTTGCAGTCGATGTTGATGGTTGTCCCTGATTAACCCATGATTTTTTCCGTTTAGGATTCTTAAAATAAATCCATTTTTCATCGCCAGTAACAATCCGATGCAAAACTGATTTTCTTTAGTGTCTTTGAAGCAAAATTTCACAAGTGTTTTTTCGGTTTTCCATCTGTCTTTCATTCATTTCCTATGGCACCCATTTTCCACACTTTTGGATCTTTCCCATAGCTTTTAAACGGTCAGAAATTGTTTGTTGTGCAACATTTAACATTGCTGCCATTTGATTTTGACTCAAAGTGTCATCTCCATCCAATATCGTTTGCAATTCGGCGTCTTCAGACTTTTTTGGTGGTCTTCCACGTTCTTCATTTCTCACCTTAAAAATTATTATTTCTGAACCGTTGAAACCATCTTTTGCATGTTGCTTCTGATAGAGCATTATCATCATATGTCTCGACAAGCATTCAATGCAACTCTGCAGCACTTTTCTTCAAATGAAAACAAAAAATTAATGCTTTCCGCAAATCATCACTTTCTGGTACAAAATTCGACATTTTTAACACGATGAAAAAATATGATGCTGTCTGTTTAATGTCTTGATGTATACTAAATATTTTTCACAGATGTCATAGAAAACAAACAAAAAAAAAATAAGGGCTCGTTCACAGCAAATGGTCCCTATCAAGACATTTTTATCTTGACGCTCACTTCATACCGATATACCTGGTACAATACGGTTATCTCGATCACACGATCGCTGACTTCTCTCGGTGTTCCATTATCCCACTATTATATCATGCTTAAAAGATGTATGTAGATCTCAGAATTGAGTTATATCGTTCATACACTAGTAGCGAGGACAATAATCTGGAGGAAGCAGCGGAGACAGCAAGCTCTATAAGTTCTGTGACTTTTGAAGGGGACAAACAAGTGAAATGGTTATTAAAATGTTTGAGAAAAGAGATCGAATCCCTTGAAAAGTCGAATGTAGGACCACGTTCTCATAATGAAGCGGTTAAGATAGCAAATACTGCTGCTGCACTGTTCACTGCAGAGAAGGATGCATATAATTGTTTTCTCTGTAAGTCTGCTGACAATCCTACGCATAACTGCGGCAGTCAACCTTTGCAAGAGAGAAAAATCATGTTGAAAATGGACAGTCGATGCTTTCACTGCACTCGCAAGGGACACTGCTCAAAGAATTGCAAGACAAGGTCACTTAAATGCTCACTTGGCAACGGAAGTCTTGCCACCACCGTGTGCGAAGAGAACGGCAGTATAACTGAACGAAAGCCGTTCCACCCAACCCAAAGATCTCTATCGTGGGAGGAGCGGAAAAAGCATGTAGAAAATTCAGTAAATGTTTGTTCAATTAATGCGCCCGTTCGCGTTTATTTGCAAACTACAAGAGCATATTTATACGGTTCCGATTTAAAAAAAAAAATGTTCATTAGACTTTTGATAGACGGAGGAAGTCAACGCACCTACATCAAGCAAAGTGTTTCCAGAAAATTAAATTTGTTTATTGTTGGCACACAAACAATAAAAATTTTAACATTTGGTGGAAGAAAACCAGAGCAGTCGTGTAGCTTAGTCCGTCTCTCATTGAAATGTCAATTCGGCGAGGAAGTTGTGTCTATAATTGCACTGAAAGTAGATGAAATTTGTGATGACGTACTCATTGAACCTTATCAAAATGACGTCAAAAAAGTTGATTTTAATTTCGCTGATTCGAATAACTATAACGTACCTCAGGAATCAGATATTCCTCTATTGCTTGGATCAGGTTCTTATTGGAGTGTCATTGCAGGTGAAAGAGAATATATTTCTAATAATTTGGCAGGTGTTAAGACAGTATTCGGTTGGAAGCTGCAAGGACCCTCACCCTACATATCAAACAATGCAACTTGTACAATACCTACTGTCACACTATTTAGCACACAGCGATGAAGGGGATCAGCTAAAAATCTGGGACTTGGAAACTATTACTATACTAAATGACGAAAAATCAAAAAATGAAGTGGAAGATAAATTCGGCGACTCCATCATTAAAAGGGACGGCCATTATGAAGCAAAACTCTGGAAGAATAACAATATGGTAATCGACAGCTACAAAGAAGGTGCGCAAGCTAGGTTCGGTAGTTTAATACGTAAACTTTTAAGAAATCCAGTACAATTAAAATTATACGAAAGTTCAATGAACGAATTAATATCTAGTGGAATTGTTGAACGTGTTAAGGAGGAGAATCCTGCGAGTAAACGAATTTATTATTTACCACATAGAGCGGTTTTAGAGACGATAAGAATTTCGGATGTCTAGAGTCACTTTTGGTATTGCATGCAGTCCATTCCTATTAAATAAAATTATTAAAACACATTTGAGAGAAGAAAAACAAAATTTTCAAGAAACTTGTGAGCTCATTGAATCATCGTTTTATGTGGATGATCTAATCTGTAGTGTGTCTGAATCGTTGCATGCTACTCGAATATACATAGAATCGAGCGATATTTTGAAGCGAGCTGGCATGGTACTTCATATGTAAATGGAATTCGAATTCAGCATCAGTTAGAGCGAAATTTCCCAATCGCAATGAAGCCCCGAAAATGCAGGAGGTACTTAGTATAAAATGGTACGTTAATTCCGATGAACTGGTAGTGGATATATCAAACACGTTGCAAGGGGGTTTACCTCAAACTGGAACCAAAGGACAATAGTTAGGTCTAAATTCCAAAATCTTTGATCCCCTAGGCGTCTGTGGACCTTACACCGTAAAACGTTTCAAGATTGTTGGAAGCAAAATTTGAAGTGGGATGATCCTTTGCCGTCTTCTTTGCAAAATGTATGGTCGGAATCTACATCAGAGCTGTTGTGTTTGAAGGATGTTGTTGTCGCTAGATATATTTTTAAAACGTCGGAGACCGCAAACATTCAGCTACATATTTTCGTGGATGCAAGCCTTAAGACATATGGAGCTGTATGTATGGAGGTTGGCATTAGTTATATCTGCTCAAAAAATAGGATAGCTCCCATGAAAGAAGATAAATCATCAGAACTGACGGTTCCAAAACTAGAACTGACTGCTGCAGTTGTGAGTTCCAGACTTTCGAGCTGCTGACAACACTCAGAGAGTAACAACTTTCTAAAAAAGCTTCACAAATTTCGCCGTTCGAAATCGGTAAAAAACTGTATCTCCCTTCTACTCGTGAGAGAACAGTAGCGTGCACAACACCAGTAGTTGATGAGCAAGCTCGGCCCTGGTCCCCCTTTGGACTGTAGCGCCAACAATTATTATTATTATTATGTAGCGAAGAGAGTTCGAGAGTTCCAAAAGAATTGTATTGGCGGTTTTTGGAGATTCTGCTCAGGAAATAAAAATTCTGCCGATATACTGACAAGAGGAATATCAACGAAGAAATTATCTGAAACGTCATTCTGGTTGCAGGGCCCCGCATGGTTGCATGAATTTAATGAAATTTTTTCATTTAAACTTAACTGAAATTTGCATGAATCAAATTTGACCATCTGTTTTCTTCTTACTACCAACAACTTCAAGCAGTATACAACAGAGATAAATCATATTATGTGTTTGGAGAATTTCAGCAGTTTTCAAAAGGTTTTAAGGATCACGGCGTGCTTTTTTCGTTTTATAATAGCATGCAGCAAACGAGGAATAGAGCGAAAGACTAAAACACTAAAGCATATAAGAACATATGATATATCTCCACCAACAGCAGAAGAAATAAAGGCAACTGAGCGTTATTGGATAAAGTCATGCCAAAGAGCTTCGTTTTTCTATGAACTCTCAAAAATATGTAAGGGAACTTCTCTTGATTCTTCATCGGAAATTTTTGGATTGAATCCCTTTATTTCAAAACATGGCATAATAAGGGTTGGATCCCGTCTTTCAACCTTAAAGCCCGACGTGGAAACATCGTATGTCGAAACTTTTCCGATCATATTATCAGAAGATTGTCGTTTATCGGAGATTATTATAATAGATTCACACAATCAGTGGTTTAATGCTGGAATTAGCACATTGCTAGCTCAATTGAGAAAACGTTTCTGGACCCCGAGAGCGAGGCAGTTAGTTTAACGACTAATTGCATCATGCATTCTTGGCAAACGGTTAAGAGGTAAGGCAGCAAATCAACACATTGGTAACCTAGCCATAGAGAGGATCTCCAGTACAAGGCCATTTAAATATACTGGATTATACTTTGCAGGCCCTTTATTCGTCCAGCAAAGAGAATTTAGTAAAAAATTTTACATAATGCTTTTTACATGCTCTGCTGTGCGTGCAGTACATCTAGAATCGACGCCTAGCTTTAATACGGAAAGCTGTCTGATGGGCATCAGGAGGTTCATAGCCCGCAGGGGAGTGCCAAAAGAGTTTATGTCAGATAACGCAAGATGTTTTAAACGTTCCACAACAGAATTAGCTGCCTTGGCAGATATATTAACATCAAATGAAATTAATTATTTTTTGGCCAAGCAGAAAATATCTTGGCAGTTCATCGTCGAGCGCGCCCCATGGTGGGGTGGATTTTGGGAGCCGTGCTGCTTTGGATGAAGAACAACTTTACACATTTTTATTTAAGTCGAAGACGTTGTCAATAATCGTCCTTTAACGTATATCAGTAATATTGCAAAAGTTTTATCACCGCTCCAGCACATTTTTTTAAGGGACATTATGCTAACTTTAATTTTGAAGATGCTAATATGATTTCAGATAGTAAACTTCGCAGTCTTTGGGCTAGTCGATTTCGCGCAACTAAATTATTCTGGAAACGTTGGAAACTGGAATATCTTAACCAGTTGAGATCAGCACACATTTCAAGGCAAGGGTCTTCGTACTGCCCTAAGAAGAATGATGTTGCTCTTGTCTCGGACAACTTGGAAGATAGCGGTGATACAAACAACCTATCCCGGACGCGATGGCAAAGTGAGATCATATGAGCTACGTATGCCAGATGGGAGCTTACTTAGGCGCCCAGTCCAGCTTTTTCATCCTCTTGAACTCTCGGCCGCCGGAGGATGTTAAAAGCTATTATACAATGGCTACACTTTACTACTATTCATACCAGTTCTCTATGGCAACACTGTTTCTAATGTATAAATATCAATAAATTCACATTTCTTGTTCTCTTTTTTGTGTCTGAAGACGGAAGTGTTTAACTTTTCAAAATGCACGAAACATGTTTTAAATTTGTTTTTGGGTTAGGTTCCATTATTTTTATTGATTACAACACCTTTGATATTGAATGGTTGTCAGTTAACACACACACGCCGCAACATCGCACAACTGCCGACGATCGTATTGCACCAGCCGCTGAGGTTGCACTTTAACAACTCAAGCTCGGACTTTCCCGTGGGAACGCTAATGCATGCGCGGACTTGCTCGTGGGAACTAAGGTCAACCGATCTTAGATTAAGGGTTAAGATTCCGATTGTGACTGGGGGTGAAATTCATTGAAAGTTATAACGTATTAAATCTAGTATTTCATTTAGAAGTGGTTAAGGGTGGAGTAATCCACGGGAATTAATTTTTTTCCGTCCTTATAAATAACTACTTTAACTGGCGCCCGAACATGGACAGCCTTCAAATCGCGAATCCTGTGGCGGGTAGTAGAAATTATAGAGCTAAAGATATAAAGAAATTGTGAATTGTGAAGCTTGTGAAAGTGAAGAAGATCGTAACAAAAATCCTCGGAAACGAAATAACTAAAGCACATCATGATTGTTAGGTGAACGAATCTACGAATATCTAAATTGAGAACGGTCAAGGTATAAAGGAGTAATATAACCTGTGAATTGTAGTGAAGAAATTCTGAGAGGTTTCCTGAATTCAAATGTATCCAAATTAAAGTATTAAAGAAGAAAAGAACTTCTGAATTGCAGTGATAAAACCTTGAAGTTGTCATAGAAGAAAACAACCAACGAAACAATGCTGAACGGGATTCGAGCAATGCAAGGCTGCTCCATATATCTATTATTGTAACATAGAATAGTATAAATAGTCTAAACTTAGAATTACAAAATTCATATTTACGTTATTTTGTAAAGAAAGAGGGAAAAAGCGCCTGGTTGGCATCTAGGGAATCATATTAAAACCTGGGCTGTGCGACTTAAAAATTAATACATTGAATTAAAAAACTTAAAGAAAAATTTATTGTAGAAAATAAGCTATAGAACACTGAACTGGAAAATACTACTAAATTCTACTCCTGTTTTCAAAAAACCAATAAAATCTCTCTCGCTTACCTATTGACAGTTGGTATTTTGGCGCGCTTTCTCGGTTAAAATTATTAGAAATCGACTATGTATGAACTCAAAGGGTCAGTAACCCAGGTTACAGGTGCGATTAATACCGTGATGGAGCAGCTTAGGGGTTTAGAAAATCGCATTACCATGATAGAGCAAAATAGTTCGCAGATAGTTATGCAATTAGTGAACGATCAATTAGGAGCTATTACTAATTGTCTCCTTACTCTGGAAAGAGCGAATATACCTGTCCCATAAGTAGAACCGTCGGTGCAACTATGTGCACCTAGTTGCGAAGAAGATTTAAAAGAAATCGTTAAGCTCCCCGATTCTGTTAAGGAATTACAGATGCTTGACGGAAACCCAGTGCATTACGTCTCTTGGATTCATAGTGTAGAAACGGTGTTGAAGGATTATGAGATAGTTAGAAACAAACCTATCTATCGCGCAATTCTTCAACATATTCGGCAAAAGATTAGGGGGAAGCCAGATTCAGCCCATGTTTCCTACAACATTTTCGACGGAAATTGGGCTGAAATAAAGAGAGTTATCTGCCTTCATTACGCGGACAAGAGCGACATTCAAACGTTAGAGCATCAACTTAACCAGCTCACTCAAGGCAAATCAACAGTTGACGATGGTGAATCACCAATTTTCACTGACTATCAGCAAGATTAGGGCCGAGGTCTATTCTTCCAAAACAATGAATGCCTTGATGGAAACTTACCGAAACCGTGCGTTGGACGTCTTCGTAAGAAGTCTGAATGGAGACCTTGTTAGATTGCTTATAATTCGAAAACCGCGAACATTGCCTGAGGCATATTCTGCATGTCTTGAGATGCAGAATTTGAATTTCAGAAACAATTCGGTCCACGTGAATGCTCCGAACACCATAACATAAACATCTCCTATACATTATGATTTTAAGGAATCTTATGAAAACGTTAACAGGTGATATAGCGGAAGGAACAAAACTCCCCTTCGATCGAATTCAGCCTGGAACTCCGTCCCACAACAGCAGCAAATGTCACCTAGGCCGACTACCTCTAATCAAAATGGAAGTGGATAGTTCCATTCATACGGGACGCGCCAGCACTACGAATAGACCAAATCCATTCAAGCGCTATACAAGCTCCCTGAATTACCCTCATAAACAGCAACGACTTCATCACATTACGCTTGCGTCACCGGAACCGCCAACTGTGGAGGAAAGCACTATATGCGGCGTTTTTATCAATGAGGAAGCACCACCAGCAAATTTTATGATAGAGGATTCATTTCCAGCGATTCATACTTAGAATATGTTACAAGGGACGGGGTCACTCTTAACTTCCTTGTAGACACTGGAACAAATAGAAACTTCATCAGACCGCACCTGGCTCCATGTCCCGAACCCGTCCAAAAACCATTTTTTGTGAATAGCCCTGTTGGGAAAATTCGCATAGCAAATAAAGTCTGCGGCAAATTCTTCCAAAGCTTAGGTTCTTTATCTTGCCAAGTCTGAAAGCATTCGACGGTATAATTGGAGATGACACGCTAAAACAACTTAAGGCCGTCATATGCAGAGAGAAAACCCAGCGTATCCGATAAGGTGATTCCCCTAAAAATCGACCATCAGAAGCAATAAACATTTAACCTTCATTAGGAGACCACGTTTCAACATCCGTAAGGTCTGGATTGGAGGCTATTTGTGAAAGGTTTAGGAATCTTTTTGGACCAGTTGGTAACGAGAAAATTAACACCAACGTTCACAAAAAGTTATTCTTACCCAGCCTGTATAAGGGAAGAAGTCGAAAAGCAGGTCAAGGAACTCCTTTCGGAAAACATCATTCGTACATCAAACTCACTTCTTGGCCACTTCTGTCGAATTCCTCGGCTACTTAGTAACTTCCGACGGCATTCTTCCGGACCCGAAAAAAGGTTAAGGCAATACAAACCTAATGGAACTAAAAAGCTTTCTTGGATTGACGTCCTATTACAGGAAGTTTATTCGGCATTATGCGAAGATCGCTAAGCCCTTGACCAATATTATACGTGGTGCCATCGCGCAGATTAAAGCAAATCAATCAAAAAGTGTCTCAGCCTCTCTCGATAATGGGGGAAAAACCATTCGAAACTCTTAAAGAACTGCTTACTTCTGCGGAAGTATTTGTATTCCCAGACTTTGAAAAGGGTTTTCATTTGACCACGGATCCATTGGCACTGTGTTATCTCAGGGTGAGCATGGGAAGGAAAAGCCAGTTGCGTACATCTCTCGTTCTCTGAATCGCACAGAGGAAAATTATGCGACGAATGAAAAGGAGATGTTATCGATAGTCTGGCCTTGATAATTTGAGAAATTATCCGTACGGGGCTAAAAAAAATAAGACGTTCGCAATGAGCAATAGAAAACATAATGCTAAACTCAAACGTTGAAAGGCACGTATCGAAGAGTACAACTACGAGTTGATTTACACTCCTGGTAAATCAAAACTTTGTGGCTGATGCTCTCTCGCGTCTTAAAACCCAGATGAACCAACTAACCATCGAAGGCACAGAAACAGCCACTGAAGTGCAATCAGATTTCCGGTCAGACACGGACACAGCGAGCGAGAGGCAGGCTTCAGGAACTGGCGAATCCCAAACGGGTACGGCAGAAGAGGGATACTGTGAACAGTCTGACACCAGTAATCGTTCTTGTTCTATTCACAGTGCTAATCAAGACAATTCTGATTTGATACCCCACGTGGAGGCGCCCATCAACGTATTCAGGAACCAACTGATTTTTCGGATTGCTCCCGATTTGCGCGCGCATGAAGAACCTCACGCAGGCTACCATTGTCACTAATGTTGTCAATGGAATCAAAATTCCAGAAGAGTACTTAGGGGTGCTTCAAAAAGTCTACTTGTCAAAGTTTGAGAAGTACAAAAATCGAGTCACACAAAGGATTGTCGAAAACGTTGCTAACGAAGAGCGAAGATTTATAATAATAGAAAAAGAGCATAGGAGGGCGCATCGACGTCCGAAGGAGAACAGTCTGAGAAAGTTTCAGGGAGACTCGGTTGGAAAAGTTCCCAGTGATCAGATGTGATTGTATTTTTCCGGCATCAAAGCGTATTGGCTTGTCTCGATTACAATGATCTCTCGATATCCGGGTCCTTACCTTGGCTACAACAAGGTAATGAACCGAGTCGATATTTGCCCCTCCAAAGTTTCGGACATTGAGAATAGTGGCGGAGTGTCTGACCATTCTGTCACCGACGTACAGTGCAGACGTGTTTCGGTCAAAGAATAAAAAAAAGTCATCTAAGTGAACTATATTTACCAGAAATATCAATAAAATCAAGTGAGGCATTAGCCTAGTGGTAGAGGTGTTCAGGAATATGTCGTCCCGGATTCTAATCCCGCGGCCGAAAAACAAAAAAAAAAATTTTTTCTGTAAGACACAAAGTGTGAGAAGAATGAGTAGTGAAGAGCGACCCGCGCTTGACAAACCGTTGTCATTCAGATCTGCTGATCTTAGTGATGACAGCAGTGTACGGTCAGAGAGTTCGGCCAGCCAACTCAACGATACAAAGAAGTGGAGGAGGAGGATGGAGATGCAACCGACTCCGATCAAGCGCCGAACTACAACAACAACGGCATCATCTGAAGAGGAAGCGTCCACAGGCAAGGTAACGTCCATCCGAGCAACACCCACTCGGAAAACCACAAAAACAACGCCAACAACAGCATTGAAAAAGGACAACGACATTGAAACCCTTCAATACCAATCGGAGGGTTATGAAGGGCGCTACATGGGGACCAACAATTCCTTCCAGCTCCTCGCCATCTCTGATACTGAGGACAGAGCGGAACACATTAAGAAGCTGGAAGAAAGTACGAAGAGACGTGATAAGCTCACTGCTCACATTGCACACCTCAAAGCAAAAACCGCTGCTGATAAGGCCGCCGAAGTAAAAAAGGTTAAAAGTCAACAACTGCAGCAACAACAGAAAATACAGCAGCAACAAACGCAGAAGCAGCAGCATAAACCAGCTCATATGCTGAAGCAGCAACAACATCACCAGCAACAAAAGCAACAACCACAAAAGCAGCAGTTAATTTTAAGAAGGTTAAAGAGGCCTTAGCGGCGGCGGGGCCCGTTTTTACATATATATTCCATAATGTGAAAAAGGGCGCAATGTGCTTCTTCTACCGACCTGCAGGAGATCCTCGAGGAGCTTGGCGCCCACAATACCGACGAGGTCCACTTCGTAGGTGTCAAGCCCTTCAATACTGCGGCTACAAGGAAGAATAAGGATGTTAAATTTCCATTCTCTCTGGTTCAGATATCCCATGGCAGCAAAATTGAGAGCCTAAGGAAATTTCGATCCGTAGGTTCTCTAGCTGTTGAATGGAAAATATTAAGAAAGTCCGATCACGTACTTCAATGTGCGCAGTGTCGGATGTTGGGACATACTAGAGACAACTGCAATATACAGATGTCCCAGATGTACTGAATTCCACCAGAAAGGCAAATGTAGTTTAGGCGAGGAAAAAGTTGCAGACAGAGCTCTTCTCAGCTGTGTACTCTGCGAAGGAAAAGGACATTCCGCTACTTGTCGACGTTGTCCTCGTATCCGGGAGCTCCGGCAAAGAGTAAAGGCTGCACGGAACCCAAAAACGGTGGAAGCCAGGCCAATGGCACGTGCTGCAGCTACCGCTGTTACACCGACTATCACCAACGCTCAAATAGCGTAGGCAGAAATCCGGCAGAACAGACAGTGCCAAAGGTTGCCCCGGTCACAGTGCCCAGACAGCCTACGGCAGATCCTAGTTTAAAGGATGTAATGACCACCATTCAGCCAATGCAAGCGCAGAGGATCGCTGTGCAGAAACGAATGGTAGAGTTACAGACCAGTTTCCTACAGCAAACGGCCCGAGTAGACTTTATCTATTCGGTGATGTTTAGCGAGCCAAATGCGCAACAGATATAATGGGCACACGCGCAGCAAGATCCTTTAAGATCCTAGCAGTGAATGTTAATTCGCTGATAAGGATCGAACGACAAATACAGCTTTTTCATTTCTTGCAAATCCACAAGCCTGACGTACTGATGGTTAGAGGAACTAAACTAAACCAGACTCGCAATTTCAGGTACAAAAATTACCAAGTAATAAGAAGAGACCGGCCTCAATCCACTCGAGGGGGTGGGGTCGGCTCCATAAATATAGGCGTCATAAATCATAAGATCGTATACAGCAATGTTGTGCGAAGGTTCAGTGTGCTGGAAGTTTGTATCGCGAACATCCCTCTCCAAGGTCTCCTCGGCACTCGAGCTCGAGGCTCTTTTCTTTCCTTTTCGCTTGAACTTGGAGGAAAACTGTTACGTTATCGCTGGCCACTTAAACGCAAAGCACTGGGAATGGGGTAACGGAATTCCAAACGAAAGGAGAAACGCTCTCTTAGAGTGGATAGAGCAGAATGGTATTGAGTTCAGGCTAGATTTGCTTGCTACTGATAGACCATCGTTTCCTAGAAGCGGGTCTTATCTGGATATAATGATAATAGATAGACGATCGATAAACAAGGAACTGTTTATCTACGGTTGAGTATGACAGCATTCACTGTGGTTTCACTGCGATAATACAGCTCCCTAACGAGCTGGGGGAACTAGAGGCATATGCCTAAACGCATTATTATAACTAAAATAAGGCACGTTGGCCACGTTTCTCTATACTCTTAACGAGAGCTTCGTTAGAGTGCAAACAGTCCGCCAACAAACAGAAACCTGACAAACGAAGAGGGTGACGGGTACCTCATACAAATGGACAACACCATTAAACAACGATGAAAAAGACTATCCCTACGCTGACACCAAAGGATGCTGGTGACATCTACCGGAACGCAGAGATAGATGCACTTCACGTGCAAAAAAGTAGACTACTGTCAAGACTACAACTATTGTACAGACGGTTTACAGATCCGTGGAATGATGAAATACGGTCGTTGAAGTCGCAGATCAAACTAGTACAGCAATTGCTCCAACAGCAATACAGACTAGCTTTAAACTTGTACTGGGGCAAAAAGATTCGGGCTATAAGTTCCAGCAACACGAGCACGTTCCCACAAGTAAATAGAATCTTCCGGAGGAAAGGCTTAAACGACATCCAAAATCATCAGGTTCCCTCAAAGCCTGGGTTTGTTAGCCGCCATCCGTAGATAGTCTTTTCTCCATCAGTGATTCCGTTGACACTATAAATAGTGATACGGATGTGATTTTGAATCATGTGATTCATAAATCCAGTCACATCATCTGGACTCACTAAGACATCGATCCATGTGGAGCAGTACTTGACGACCACTTCTTTGTAGTGTACACGGCCAATGAACCTCCTTGTCCAAATCCGAGAATCTTGGTTTCACCAGATTTAGTGACGATCTTCTGGCAAATAATGCCGTCGCCGATAGTAAAAACAATTCCATCCTTATTTCGAAGGATGAGCTCCAGGGTATCTGTAATTCACTGAAGAAGAAGAAGTCAGTAGAAATCGATGGGATACCCAATATTGTTCTGCGCCATCTACACTCTGAGGCAGTAGATGTATATACAACACTGTTTAACAATGCCCTGATTAACGTATATTGCCCGGCGCATTGGAAAACAGATGTGGTACAGCCCATTACGGAAAGGGACAAGGATACTTCCATCCCGAAAAGTCTCCGGTCTATAAGTCTTCTTCCGTGCATAAACAAGATTTTTGAAAGAATTGTCATTAGAGCTTTAAAAGAATGGGTCGAGAAACGTGAAATTATACCGGGCAGCCAATTCGGCTTTAGGACGGGGCATGATACCATATACGCCGCGTCCAAATTGGTATTCAACATTCAGTGGAACAAGAACAAGCACAGGCGCTTGTCTGATTGACATGGAAAAGGGGTTCGACACCGTGTGGTTGGAAGGCCTCTTCCTGTAGTTAATCAGACTAAGCGTTGATAAAACAATGCTGTATATGTTCTATGATATGGTTACAGGTAGGAAGTTTGCAACGTTACATTCACCATAGTATTTCACATAAAAAATGGATTGCAACAAGGGGCAATTGGTTCATCGATCCTTTTCGCTATATTCACTAGCGCTGTTATTGATGATGATCTTATAGCGTACAGATCAGGTCCGAACATTGAAGTGATAAATAACTTGTTGCAGCATGACTTCGACGAAAGTTGCAATTCCAGGGCCTCAGGGGATCCGAAGAAAAACTGGTGCAACTGGTGCATATTTGACCCGCGGGATCAGCCGTTAGCTGTGCAGAATGTAGTTAGATAGAAGATATCTTGGTATTTGGTTTCACCAGAATTGGTACTGCGGTAAGCATGCAGCTACTGCTCTGATAATAGCTAGAAAAGCCTTTGCAGAAGCAAGTTGGTTGATTTACAGCAGCCAACTTGATACCAGAGCAAAGGTGATCGCCCAATCATGGTTTACGGTTGCCCCGTTCGGTTCAATCTCTTTCCTTGATAGAAAAGATGAGTTCGAGAGGCAATGTCTTCGGGTCTGCCTCCGGTTGTATCGAACACCTGAATCCGATTACAAGAAATTCCATCCCAACGAGGTTTTGTATAATGAGGCAAATCTAATCAGGATAGATAATGTCATTATTAAGCTCACTCGAGGGCACATTGCATGAGCGATGACTTCATCCAACAGTCTGATCTTTGGGGTGTATTACCCCAACTTCGTGTACCATGAAAAGGTGCGTCTGAACGGACTTATACCCGTTTCTATATTTAGACTCTAAAGGCTGATTCAGGACACGGAAGGATGTCCTATCATCTTCCATGTCGTACGCCGAACAGTGGATAGGCGACTCCAATACGAACCGGACGTCGCTCGTAGCCACGATGAACTTCTTCGGTTTAGTAGAGCGATCTCCGCCTGAGATTGGGCACAGTCCGCCAGAGAACGATACTTCTGCATCAAAATCAAGTCCCTTCACCTCTCGAAAGTGTGAAATTTTGAATTTTAAGTTTCTCTTGTAGTAGTAGTGTGGCAGTGTGGTAGTGTGTAGGGTAATGTGGAAGCGTTAGTTTAATTAAAAAAAGGGGATTAACCTTAAAAAAAGGTGCATTATGGCATATTAACTATATATGTTAAGCATATAAAGTCTATACATGCACACGTCCGTAATTTAATTTGGACATAGTTTAGTTTTATTTCAAGATAAGTAGTAGTTGAGTTTAATTTAAGAATAGGTAAAGATAAGCTAAAACGAAAACAAAGGAGCCAAGTTTTTCAACCTTTTCTTGGAACAAAAAAATAATATATATATATATATATATATATATATATATACGAGTATATATTATTATATTATAAAATTATTCAACTATGCCCAAAGGCAATTTTAAATTTGACATAGATTAGCTTAGAGTATTGCTTATGCTCAGTAAGTTAGATTTAAGAATTGTTGTTGAGATAATTGTAAGCTAGTTTTAAGTATTTTTCTAGAATTCAGATACGATTTTATATATTTAATAAAATATGTCAAAAATCAAAAAATCATGCAGGCTCTGTTTAATGATACTCCAACAGCTGAGTGTTGAAATCTCCTAAAACGATCTTGGTGTCGTAACTGGGGAATCGATCGTATGTTCTTTTTTGGAGATCATGGAAATCATCCATGGTGTTGTCACCCTTCTCCTCTGTCGGGGCGTGCGCGCAAATTAGCCTTGATGCGGATTGTCATGAGGCGTTCGCTGACGAGGTCGAAGCGCTGCCTCCTCTCTTTATAGCAATCGTTGTAGTAAATATCGCAGTCTTCCATCGTTTTTTTTTTTTTTGCAGGGCCCATCCCATCGCATTTCCTGGATGGTGGTAATGTCTGTTTTGTAACAGTCAAAGGTCTCCGCAAGTTGTTCGGCCGCACGTGGTCTGTTAAAGGACCTCACATTCCACGTGCAGAACCGAAAATCATTGTACTTATAACGTTTGCCGAGTTCGTCAACAGTTGGTCGTTCATTATCCGAAGCATTTCGGCGTTTAAGAACTATTTAATTCAAAATAGAAGAAAATAATGTCGTTACTTTGACAATAAATTGAGATATCCGTGCATTTAGTGGATTTTTTTTAATGTAATGAATACATAAGTCTCATTAATGATCAAGATGTGTTCCCGTACTCGAACAAACAACAAACAAACAACACAAAACAGTGAAAAACAACACAAATTAACACAAAGTCTGTCAAATGAACGCTCTCTCGAGAGATTGAAATATTTCCCCACCCATTTTAACCCAAAAAATGTTTGTGGTTAGGTTGTTCATTTTCTATTAAAAATAATTGGTGTGCCTACAGAGATAAGTGACCATTGGCCCATTATCTATGTGTATGTGTCTTAAATTTTATTGTTGTTTTTGTTTTCCGTAATGACTTACCGTACTTTGCCTCTCTCTGAGAGAATTTTACCCCCACTCCTTAACAAATGACAGCTTTCAGAATTTGGTACAGAAAGTACTGGATGCACCTAAAATGAAACACAGCACTATCACAAAAGATTCACTGACAAATTAAAACAGACCGAGGCAGTTTTTTTTTCTCTCGTTTTAATGAAGATTTTTAGTGGCTTTTCCTTCTAAATTTGAAAAAATATGTGATATTATTTCAAACAATTGTATTTATATTACCATACCTCTGTAAATCAAAATTTTTATACTGTATGGATTGTAGATTATTCCACAATAAAAGAAATGAAAGACAGAGTATGTTGACCATCTATTAGGACTTGGGTGAGTTTGATTTGATTAAAACGATGGCTGATATTTGAAGTTGCTGCTCTGGCTACCGCCGGCTGTTTATGTTCCAGAGAACGGTTCTCGTGTGCGGTATGTATTAAGTTTTTCTATCTTCTTGAAGATCATCATTAGAAATTCCGGTATTGTGGGAGCATTCTTGCATCTCTGGGACTAGATATGTATTTTTCGGGGAACAATTCTCATGTGGGGGATATATTAACTTTTTCGATACGATTGTTTATTTATGTTGGAAAAGCTATCAAGTTATTAATTTAAAAACAAAAAATAACTTGTTTGATGGCTCTTAAGTAATGTCTTCTAGTCACGACTTATAACGGTCTCAAAGGGTTCCCTATGCCATTGCTTTATGACGTTCTGCCAATGAGTTTGCGATTAACAGATGGTAACCGAAAGGCGAAGTTTGAGAAGCATTTTCTTAGACAGTTATTTCGAAGTGTTCAGCCCGGGATCGAGCCTGGACCTTCGGTGTGTGAGTGTCGCACTCTTCCTAGTACGCAACGGCGGCCACGTATAAGAGTATTTGGTTATATTTATATTTTTGACGAATTGTTTTTGCTGGAAGTTTGAAGATTCTTCCGGGTTATTTTTTAGGTCCTGTTAATGTTGTTGCGTCAATGTACGAGGGTTACCTTTTATATTTCGGGATTAGAGAACAAAAACAAATATTAATCATCGAAAATAGCTTTATTGTTTTTCAATATATTCCCCATTAAGATCTATACACTTTTGCATGTGTTTGAACCGATTGTCGAAGCACTTTTGCCACTCTGATTGAGGTATATCCAAAACATGCATTTCGAACGCATCAACCGCTTCTTCAGGTGTCGAAAAACGTTGACCTCTCCTTTTATTTTTTACGTAAGAGAATAAACAGAAGTCATTCGGTGCCAAGTCAGCACTATACGGCAGATGACTCATCAAATTGATGTTTTGAGTGCTCAAAAATGCAGTTGTTTGAGCCAATATGTGAGAGCTCGCATTGTCGTGGTGAAGAGTGATCCGTTTTCGGCGGTTGGTTTTCCAGATTTCTTGGAAGACAACTGGCAAACAAATGGTTGTGTACTAGTCTGAATTGACTATTCTACGTTGTTCTAGTGGTACGGTTGCGACATGTCCAGTTTTTGGAAGTTCTTCGTGTGCGAGCATCTTTTGTTGGATTTGGCTCAATTTGAAACACCCATACAGTCGACTGGTGGCCGCCGTGGCGTAGTGGGTAGAGTGCGACATTCACACGCCGAAGGATGAAGGTTCGATTTACGGCTGAACACCTCGAATTATTCACGGCACCACCTCTTTCGATTTGCTGACAACATTCAAAGAGTAATAACTGTCTAAGAAAACTTCGCCGTCGGTAAAAGACTGTAGGTCCCTTCTATTCGCGAGAGAATAGTAGCGCGCACAACACGAGTAGTTGATGACAAAAGCTAGGCTCTATTCTCCTGGGGACTGTCGCGCCATACAATGATTAATTATTATGTAGACTTTTCTGATTTAAATGTTTGTATTGTTTCTTATTTTTGTTTAATTATAACAAAGCAATTACTTTTTTGGTTTAGCTATGTTTTTAAACAATATAATAAATTAAAATAAAAAATGGGACTATTTTAAACAAAACGACGACGAGGACTATATGCTGACTTTCCTGATGACTGTATTTCCAATCCAAAGCCTTTTCTTCTAATAATTACTTAGACTCAACCTCTAGTCGCATAGCTCTTGTTTGATTTGGCGATTCAATTCCGATGTTCTTGTACAGATCTAGGACAGTTCGCTGTAGTATTGATGAACATGTTGTGCATTAAATACTTACATTTATTACTTATATTTCTTGTTCAGTTTATAATCACCAGAAAAGATTGTTCAATATATAACAATATAACGGATCTTACATCCAATTAAAAACCAGATAATGAGATATTAATATATTTTTCATTCAAACAAAATTAAGATGATGACAAATACTATTCCGTGTAGGAGCAAGGAAGACGCTGTAAACAAACCGCTAAAATCCATGTCGGGCGTTAAGATAAAATATTTTTAAGTTTAAAGAATGAGCAATAGGTGTGTTCCCGTACTCGAACAATATAAAACAGTACAAAACAAACCAACACGTTCCTGTATACCGAAAAAATGGGTTTTTGTGGGTAGGTTGTTGGCTTTCTGTCAAATTAATTGGTGTGCGTACAAAGATAAGTGAGCATCGACCCATTATCTCTGTGTCTCAAATTTTGTTGTTGGTTTTGTTTTCTGTTTCGAAAAAGTGAATTCAACATTTCTTAATTAGATAAGGTCTGTTCCAATTGCTCTGAATTGCTACACAAAACTACTAAACGGCGTTCCATTAGCTGTTTTTTTTTTCGTAGAAGAGAGAGCTCATGAGAGAGTAAAATATTTCCCCTCTTAACGAATTCCTGCCGAAGAAAAATCTTTACGCAGCTGATGACTGTCAAAGTGAAAATAAAAAAACATCTGACATTTCATATATTTAACAGCTGCTTACATTTAATTCTGCGAATTTCTCCGAAAAGTCGTTTCACAAGTTTCGGCAGAGTTACTTTCTCCAAGAGAGATTTTTACCCAAACAACTCAACTACGAATTTCTGTACACAAATGAATTGGAACAGATCTATAATTTACACATTTGGTTTAGATGCGTTGTCGTACTTTGCCACTTTCTGAGAGAGATTTACCCCCACTCTTTAACACACTTCAGAATTTTTCCCCGAATAAACAATATCCGCAACCGCAACTTTAAGAGCACTTTCTTCAATTTTCGGTCCTAATTCTCGCCATAGTAGACTGGCAGTAACAAGTTTAATCCAAAAATTTGAGTCTACATATTTGTTGTGTGATATTGCCTTGCAATTGACACGAGAGGTTTTTTCGAGGTTTTCATAGCAAACGATCTAAATCGAAACTGCACGGCGTTCTCCAATATTATGGCACATTATGTAGTATTTTGTGTAACGATCTTGGTTTACACCCTACAAGGCCAAGCAGACTAAAGAATTGAAGACGATGGACAATTTGAAGGAGCGTACGTTCTCCGGGTAAGATACATGAAAATAATGAATTTCATGGCAAAATCATCTTTAGTGACGAATCAATTTTTTGGCTCAACGGGATCGTAAATAGGCAAAACGGAATATATTTTCCATTCATAAATGTTTTGAGCTTGTCAAGTTCTTATTTGATAACTTTTAGTGTTCGTTTATTGAAGTGAGATAAAGAAGATAAAAATATATAATATAATCACAATGTATGTCGCTTTAAAACCAACAACAAACAAAATATCGCAATTCATCGAGCATCAAACATTACAATTCGTACAAAACAAATCATCTATCAATTCAATTCACCCTGAGCCACACAGCACTTACCAGTCCCGGGACTTATTGAGTGATCAGTTGCAACAGATAACAATGATTGTTATTGTAATTTTAAAACGTATTTAAAATAAATATTGCACAATTGAATCATTGAAGCGTAGTGACGAAATCGAACTTGATTAAATTTTAAATAAATTCTTTCACTTGTGTTTTCTTTTAAACTACACTCAAGTCTTTCTTTTCAAATTCTTACCCGGCGTGTAACTGTCGTAACTGTCGCACTTTACCTACTGCGCCTCCGCGGCTCTTCTAACAACGTTATAATTTCAATATGAATTATTTTCAACAGTTTCTAACTTAAATGACTAAATGTATCTTAATACGAATTATATTTCGTACACAAATTTCCTGCGGTCGCGAATTGCCAAAAGGTGTGTTGATTGAAAACATATTCGTTACGGCGGCACACCAATGTTAATATAAATAATTACTTGATCACATTAATATCTAAATTTTACAAAAATATATACATAAGTCATGGTAGTAGTGCATGTTGAGTTCCGAATGTAAAGCTACGAGGAGTAAGGACATACACAGGCCGACATAATTCATTGTACGACAGATAAAATTCAAATATTTTCTATAAGAGTGTCATGTCATTTTTGATATTACAAATTCAATAGCTAATTGCATTTTATTACCCATATGTATCTTTGCTTTCTGTTTTTATCACATAAAAATAATAAAATAAAATGGTGCAAGCCAACGACATTTTTTTATCTAGTACAAGAATCATGACATTCTTGAATCAGTGCTTACAAGTGGCAGTGAATTTGAACTTAAATGATAGAAAATCATTGACGGAAATTACTAAATGTGTTGGTAAAAGTAAATCAAACATTGAGTATATTATAGAAACCTATAAAAATAAATGGTACAAGTGTACCATCATAAAAATTCTAGTCTCGGATACCTGCAACAAAGAAGTCAGCACGCGGACGATCCAAAGGACCCGAGAACACCAGAGGAAATGCATGAACTTTGCAAATTTACACAAATACGATGATTTGTCTTTTTAGAAGAAAGTGTTGTTCACTAATGAAAGTAAATACAACATTTTCGGACACGACGGTTCACATAAAGTATGGCGAAAGAGTGGCTCAGCACGAGAAATAAAAAATCTTCAAAGACAAATTAAACATGGTGGAGGCATTGTTATGGTGGTCAATGTGTTATGGTCAATGGCTTGGGCCGGTATGGGAAAGCTGGTATTCATAGAAGAAGAATAGAAGAAGAAATATGGACCATCACATGTATCTGTATATACTAATGGAGAATTTAAAGTCATCGAAATTGGATTTAAATCCTGGCTGGATATTTTAGTAGGATAATGACCCTAAAAAAGTAAAGGAGTAGTTATTGTACTACGCCCGAGACAGTTGTATTCTCCTCCACAGAGTCCAGATTTAAGCCCCACTAAGCATTTGTGGGACTTCCTAGAGAAACAGCTGCACAGGCACACAATAACTTCAAGGGCTACGCTCAAGGAAGTTCTGCTGATAGAATGGGATAGGGTACCCGAAGATTTAACCCAGCTGCTGGTTTGTTCAATGCCGCGTGGACTGCAAGCTGACCTCAAATCCCGTTAAGGTCCAACAAGCTACTAGAAACCTACTGCGGTGTAATAACCTATTTCTTTTAGCAGGAGTACGATGAATAAGAATTTGTTATTTTTTTTAAAATTAATTCCAAAATTAAAAACTGAATTTACTGTTATAAGCAAATAATCTTTGTTTTTTATTCTCCATTATCTTACCAAACACGATACTGAAAACGAGCATTTTTTGACGTCCTACGATGAATTATGTCGGCCCGTGTAACTATCCGCATTCTTGGTTAAGACTTCCGTTAACGGTTGGGTCTCCCAACAGCACAACCAGAGTTGGCGTGACTCTCTAGGATGCAGGATGACTAAGGGCATGCTCCCAACCGTTTGCAAGAAATCCGCTGCTTTTCTATCGACAGAAAAAAACTTTACCCTTGTTAAGTCGGCTTGGGCTTAATGTCCCGCCTTTGCTTGTATCAAATGGTGACTGTGGCTCTGGCGTGGTGGGAACTGAAAACCTAAGCTCTTTATCACAGAAGCGCCTTCTAAAGGTTATTACCTGTTAGCACAATGGACCAGTCTTTGAGTCTGAGCGCCCAGTGCAGTGCAGCGCTCACTTCAGATGTAGAAGCGTGTTCTAAAAATTCTACAATGGTATAACCATTCCGAACATAGGTTTATTTTCGTTTCAATTAGAGTTAAATATTCAATCCCTTCTTTGCGAAAAGTTCACTCGGGATGTGTACTGCTACACAAATCAATTACAGAAAAAGATGCCTCCTTCATTTAGGTGTATTGCGTGTTGTTGCGATACTTTAAATAATATTCCAAAATAGTCTCTTTTGGTCATACAACAAAAACAAAAAAACATCAGCAGCTAACAATTTTAATAGTAAAAAATAAAATAAGACTTTAGGAAAATGTCTTTTTCTAAAATCAAGAATAAAAATATACATTCATAATAACAATAAAATTCTTAGCCTCCAAAATCACCCAACTAACAAACAAACCCAACTAACATATTATTATTACATAATATTGTTATTATAAGTATTGTTATTATTAATGTTAATATTATTTTAATTGTTATAATTATTATTATTACTATTATCGTTGTTAACACATTTTTGTATATATATACAAAAAATTAACCAAGCTGACATATTCGACACATAGCACAATAGTAAAAAAATTAAGTGGAAATAGTAAAAATATATACGAAGGTTGCCTTTTATATTTCGGGATTGGGCAACCCTAGTGTTGCAATCTGGCAACTGCCAGCTCTATCGTAAAGGGTAAAAATTGGGGCGAAATTAGGAAGGATTCCAGCTCTATTTGTACCCCAATCTAAAATGGATTACAAAGGAGATGTTTGTTTTCATTTTGTTCCATCCATGAACATGATTGTGGACTGTTCTTTTGATTTATATTTGGTCATTTTTTCTTAATAATTCTTCCGGAATATGCTACTACTGCATAAATAAGCAGTACGGATTTTTGTCGGTTATTCCAAAGTGGATTGATTTCTATGTGGTATTTTAACCGGACTATAGGGCTATTAAGAGATATGGGCATTTGTCTTACAGATACAAACCGTAGTTGGTTTTACTTAATACTCTTGATTATAACAAAGGGTGTTGAGTATATTATTATATAAGTCCTATCCACTATGTTATTTTTTATTGCAAACAGTGGATTTTCCAATTATATGTAAATGTTTTACCTAAAATGTACAAGTTGTTGACATGATGTATGTCGATGTTATTTACATTAAGTGTAAATGTAGACGAAAGGTTTTGCGGCATACATGAAGTGTCTTACATTTATTGTATAAATGAGAACTTTGCTTCAATAGCAGTATAGTACCTCGGAAGGCTTAGTTCTATTTAACTCACTAGATATATTTAGGTGTCGTCTGAGTATGGGATGTGGTACAAGTGTTTGTATTTAATTACAAAAAAAAAATAACGTCGTCAAAGGATTTCATAAATAATATCACAGATAAAGATGGGCCTTGAGCAAAATTTTTGTGAAGGGGGTAGATTAATGAGTACGTGTTATTGTTTTGATTGTCTATATGTGCCCCAGTTTTTAAATTTGTGTAGTAAATGTACACCAACTCTATCAAAAGCGTAACATAATTGCGTGCACAGAACACTTTGGAAACATAATGTTCAATATGTGTTTGGATTTGAAGACTTCCTAGTTCATGGTTCTTAATTATTGTCATTCAATGTACCATAAAAGAGGTTTAGATATATATTTTTTTACTGTGTATAGGCATAGAATTAAAGAATTGGGGCGGTATACACGTAAAAAGTGTATCGGTTTGTTTGGTTTCGGTACAGAAACCATGGCTGCTGGTTTCTACTGTTGTCGAATGATGCTTCGTTCAAATATGAGTTTACAAAGGTGTATAACTCTTGCTTTAGTTGTAAAGGTAGTTGGCATTTTTCTTTTTAAAGTTTTTAAGAACCAATCAAATACTTTGCCTGATTGGTCTTTATGGCTATTGCTGCTGAGTTGAGGTTGTTATTCTGTATATACAATTTTCGAAAAAAATTTAGCTATCAGACTTTATTGACCAGATTTTTGCTAAATGTTGCTGATGTCTATAGGGGATGAGATAGTAATAACCCGCAAGGAAACTAATCTTATTCCAAGCTCTAAGACAGTAAGCTCTACTTGGTGTCTTTTATATTCATAAAACATCAATCAATAGAATTTACACTAACAAAAACAAACAAATCCATATTATTTTTAAGAAGTAGAAACATTCATATGATACCTGCAAATTTTTCATGACAATCTAAGTTTTAGGTTACAACTTGAAGTGCTTCAAGTAACGCTACTATTGCGATTTAAAAAAATGGAAAAACAGAATTACTTCTGTTGATCAAACACTGCTTCGGTCCAGGGCTTTGGTCCATTAAAAATAACTATTTGTCGGTGGTATGTTGAACTGAAACGTGGCCAAACAAACACCAACGATGCTGAACGCTCTGGAAAGCCAATTGAGGTGGTTACTCCCGAAAACGTCAAAAAAGTACACAAAATCGTTTTGGAAAACCGCAAAGTGAAATTTCGTGAGATAGCTGACACCTTAAAGATA
This sequence comes from Eristalinus aeneus, assembly GCA_955652365.1. Classification (NCBI taxonomy): domain Eukaryota; kingdom Metazoa; phylum Arthropoda; class Insecta; order Diptera; family Syrphidae; genus Eristalinus; species Eristalinus aeneus. The sequence continues at coordinate 25,698,679 of OY019134.1, forward strand.
TCAAAAGGCAGTATGACATACATTGTACACTATTTTGCATGAACATTTGTCATTGAGAAAGCTGCTTTCGAAGAAAAAAATTCTCTTCCACCACAAGACAAATGTCGTTGGCTACCATAGCCAAATTGAACGAATTGGGCTTTGAATTGCTTCCGCACCCACCCTATTCTCCAGTTCTGACTCCCAGTGACTTCCTTTTTTCAGACCTCAATTTTTCATTTAAGCAGCTCTTCAAGACTTGAAAAATAGACGCTACGTATGTGTCAGTCATTGTGGAATTTAAGAATAAATGCGTCAAAAATGATCTTGATGCACCAGTAAAGAATTGCACTTTAAGAAAAAGGTTGACAAAAGCGGAGCTGGAGCAGATCACCTAGGAAGGTACCTTTTCCTTTTCCAACTTAAAAACGTATATGAAACGTCTTAAAACACGGAATTCGAAAAAAACAATTAAGCATGGTGGTGGCAGCGTCATGATCTGTGGATTCTTTGGATAAAAAACAAAATGTGTGCAGTTGACTACGTACACATTTTAAATATAATGATGCAGCCAGACATTCATTACTCTTTAAGTGTTTGCTGCAGCTCGAAAGAGGTGATCCCGTAAATAATGCGAGGTGTTCAGCCGGGAATGGAACCTGGACCTTCGGCGTGTGAGTGTCGCACTCTACCCACTACGCCACGGCGGCCACTAAAAAAGAGTTGTTTACACGTTAAAAGATAGCAGTTAAGGAGTAGCCATCACAATCCTCCGCTCTCATTCCCACAGAACGCCTTTGGGAAATTTGAAAACGCAAGATCGGCGATTGTAGAGCCACCAACAAAGAACAACGGTGGTCCAAAATGAAAAGTGTGTGGTTCTCCATTTCTGGGAGGAACCTGTCCATACGAGATAACGTTGTTCACCGCGCTCAACAAGGCGAGCTGCCAACACTATCCTCGTTAGTGCACACACCAAGTTGATATACAGCTTCCACGCAGCGCTTATTCGGATGCGGATTTGTTGTTCGAGGGAGACTTAGGCAAAAAGGCTTGAGATACAACCTCGTCAGCGAACGCCTCATGACAATCCGCATCAAGGCTAAATTCGAGAATATCAACACACTTTGCGCCCGCATCCCGACAGAGAAGAAGGATGACAACATCAAGTATGTCTTCTATGTTCTCCTACAAAGAACATACGATCGCTGTCCCAGCTACGACACTTTTGTGATTTAAACCTCATCAACTCATACTTCACAATGACAGCTTTAATCAAAAAGAAAAAACTTAACAATTCATACTTCAAATAGAGTACAGTACAAACAGAATTTTAGCTGCTACTTTACAACATCTCCTCGGCCGCTATTTGAATCCATTTTCAGCCTTCGAGATGCTTTTGAAACTGCACCTTCCTCTTTTTGATCCGTTCGGATCTTCTAAGAACGGGAGACGATGACCCGATCAATGGTTCTGTGGGTACTTGCTCCTCTGCATAAAGAGGATTTTCACGACGGCATTCCTCAGCGGTGTAGGTGACGCGTTCATCTTTATCGTTCCCTGTTTGGACGAAAGTTGATAAATCTGGAGAATGAATGTTACCTTTAGGCGCCTCATTGATGGGAATTGGTTCCAGTCCTGCCACCTCCGATGATGTTTCCAGTCCTCCCAAGTGCGTTGATGTACTTTCAGCTACCCAATGGTGCACTACCCTACGTAGTTGGTTCTGATGCCGCCTTACGTACCCGTCCATGGTTTGTATCCCATACATATTATTGCCTAATATGTCTTTGATAATTCCCCTAGACCACTTTTTGGCCTTCCTGTATTCTCGTACCAAAACTTCCGCTCTGTTGTTACATGATGAATTGAATGAAAATTACAAAATTCTTTAAATAACTGTGACGTAAATTGTGTGCCATTGTCCGTAACGATAGTTTTTGGAAGTCCTTCTATGGCAAAAATGGTTTGCGCAGCTCTAATTGTCGCTTCTGAGGTTATAGTTGGCATGGGTACCACGTATGGAAATTTTGAGTATGCGTCCACACATATCAACCACATCTTATTAAAGAAAGGTCCGGCGAAATCCATGTGAACTCTCTCCCATGCTTCTTCCGCCACTGGCCAACTAATATATTCCTTCTTTGGGTCCGAAGCAGCTTCTCGACAAATTTTGCAACCTGCCGCTAACTTACCGATCTCCTCATCAATGCCTGGGAACCAGACGTAGCGCCTCGCTAGTTGTTTCATTCTTGAGCAACCCCAGTGTCCTTCATGAATGAGTTTCAGTACTCTTACTCTCAACCTTTCTGGAATAACGGCTCTATCATGTCCAGAGCTTAGAACAATTACATTTTCCAAAACAGTAAGGGCACACTTGCGCGCGAAATATGGCTTCAACGTTGGGTCGCTACTGGGACAATCCTTTGGCCATCCATTCCTTATATACAATAACACTTTTCTTAATGTGCGATCCATAGTTGTAAACTTGGCAATCGCCTTAGAATTCAAATAACTGTTTTCCCAATCCTCCAAAATCACTTTGTGGATTACCTGGACATTCTCTTCACCCTTGTCAAATTCTATATCCGGTCCTACTGGAAGTCGATACAAGGCATCCGCATTCCCATGTCTAGCCGTTGGTCGATATTTTATCTTATAATTGTATGCCATCAGTGTTATCGCCCAATTACGAAGTCGGCGCATGGTCATCTCTGGTATCATCTTGGAGGGGTTAAATATAGTCGTCAATGGTTTGTGATCGGCGAGCAACTCGAAAACGCGTCCATACAGATAGCAATGAAATTTCTTAACCCCAAATATTATAGAAAGCGCCTCCTTTTCAATTTGACTATACAGCTTTTGATGACGATCCAGCGTTTTTGACGCAAATGCGATTGGTCTTTCGGATCCATCTGCATACCTATGTGAAATCACCGCTCCAATTCCATAACTGGATGCGTCCGTTGCTAGAATTATAGGCAACGTTTCGTCAAAATGAGCTAGACGCACGGCTTTCAAAATGTTCCTTTTTAAAGCTTGGAACGCCGCTTCCTGTCTCGCAGACCATGTGAATTCATTTAGTGGACCCGCGATGTGTGAAAAATTTGGCATAAATTGGTTGTAGTAATTAAGTTTACCTATCACGGCTTCAAGCTCCTTAACGTTTGTAGGTCTGGGTAAACTGCGAATAGCTATTAAATGTTTTTCGGAAGGACAAATGCCTTTCGCTGGGTATGTCCCAAATACTCTATTTCAATGTTGGCAAACGTACATTTGTTTTTATTACAACGGAAACCATGTGCTTGCAGTCGACTCATCACCTCCTCCAAGTTACGTAAATGCTCACTATCATTCTCTCCGGTAACAACAATATCGTCCAGATAAACTGCCACAGGTAGATCGCATACTTATGCCGAAAGGTAAACGTTGGTATTGATACAATCCGAAAGGCGTATTGATTACTACAATCTTCTTTGACACCTCATCCAACTCAATCTGCAAATATGCTTCCGAGAGGTAAATTTTCGTAAATAGCTGTCCTCCGCGTAATTTGTGGAATATATCCCGAATTCGAGGAATAGGATGTCGATTGGTTATCAATTGTGGATTTACACCCGTCTTGAAATCTCCACATATTCGGAGTCCACCACCAGGCTTTTGTACCACTACTATTGGTGAAGCCCATTGCGTACGATACACCTGCTTTAAAATGCCTCTGTTTACTAGCCGCTCAATTTCCTTCTTTGTCTCATTCATCAGTGCATACGGTATGGCTCGAGAAGGGGCAAACTTTGGTACATCCTCTTCTTTTAGAGATAAATGCGCTTTATAATCTTTGCATCTACCTAATTCTTCTGAAAACAAGTTGGTATGTTTGTGGCATAACTGTTCAATCTTAGTGATTAGAGGGACATTTGAGGTAATTTGCAAAATAGAGTGTTTAATTTTCAAATTTAAAACATCAAACCAATCTAATCCCAATATGTTAGCCCCAGAACTGTTAACTACCAGTAAATTTAGTTCATGTACTGTGTCCCCGCAGCTAACCTCAACCTTTAATTCACCTTTGACATCCAGTGGTGTTCCACCATAAGCTTGTAGACATTTGTTTGTTGGAGTACACTTCGGCTGACCCAGGCACTGGTATCCTTCTAATCCAACCAACGAGCACTATGCGCCTGTATCAACTTGGAACGTCATCACCTATCCGTTTACAGTTACGTCCATCACAATCCATGATCCCGATCCCATGGACACTCCTACGCGTTCACTACATTGCACTATGTTGTGGAAGTTGAGTTGCTCATGACTGCTAGCTACATACTTCCTATGTCCTTGTGAGTTCCTTCTGTAAGATGAACTCCTGTTGCTTCGTTGACAGCTGCGGCTTCTGCTATTTGTTGTTTTGTCTCGCTTCGTACTACCGGAATGGTAACTGCTTGACATACAGACTGCTTCTATATGTCCTACTTTCTTGCACCTATGGCACAACGTCTTATTGTGTCGACAATCCATTCTACTATGATGAATAAAACAGCTGGGACAGGATTTTCTTAACGATTGTGAAGATGAAGTGGGCTTATGATGTTGGATGATTGCTGGTAGCTGGTTTACTTCTACCACGTCGTCTTCTTTGATTGCACCGCACGTTTTCTGCGTTGTTTCAAAAGCGTTGGCGATATCTAATACGTCCTGAAGAGAGGGGTTCGTTTTTTGAAGCGCTTGAGTACGGACACTATCGTGTGGTGTATACAAAACCAAAACATCCCTGATCATACCATCCACGTACGACTTGGCGCAGTCTGATTCGGGGCAGATAAATAGGCAGTTACGCGCAATACCTCTGAGATCTGCCACCCACTCCGCATAAGTTTGTCCAGGTTTCATAATGGTTTTGTAAAACTGGTATCTCGCTGCAAGTACATGGATTTTAGAAACAAAGTGCTCGCTTAGCTTACCCGCTAATTCCTTGAAGGTTTTCGCCGCTAAATCGTCCGTGCCGTATAGTTTTTGCAGGATTTCAAAGTTATCAGAGCCAATCCACGACAGGAAAAATGCCCTCTTTTGTCTATCCTCCGTGATACCACATGCTTCAAAATGCTGTTCCATTTGTTTGAGGTATGTTTTCCAGTTGTCTTCCTTTTTATATGCTGGAAAAGGTTGCACTACTGCTGCACTCGTGCTCTGGCCCGTGTTTGCTTTCATCCATGTTTGATGATCTTCTGCATCCACTCGCATTGCATAGCGAGGGTATTTTCCAGAGTTTGCTCATTCATATCCGATTGCTATTCGTGTCTTATTTTTGCTTATTTTACCTTTGTTAAATGATATTTTTTTTTAAATTTTCCTCGTCGCCACTTTTGTGATTAAAACCTCATCAACTCATACTTCACAATGACAGCTTTAATCAAAAAGAAAAAACTTAACAATTCATACTTCAAATAGAGTACAGTACAAACAGAATTCTAGCTGCTGCTTTACAACAGACACCAACATCGTTCTAGGAGACTTCAACGCACAGCTGGGAAAGGAGATCATCTTTGCTGGAGTTATCGATAAATACACTCTTCACGACAACACATCCGGAAACGGACTCGGGCTATTGGACTTCGCGTTGGGACTAAACCTCTCTGTTGCTAGCACGCGGTTCCCATACCTGAACATTAACTAAGGAACCTGACGATCCCCTGATCAATCCATCGTCAATCAGATTAATCAGACACTCCTCCAGTATTATCGATGTCCGTTGTAGCCACGGTAAGAACTCGGATATCGAGAGAGCTACGGAGTCGAGACAGACCAATAAGGTTTGATAAAGCTACAATCGTAACTTATCGTTGGGAACCTTGCTGACCGAGTCTCCCTGCAACTCGCTCAGAGTTCGACGCTGCCTGCACTAAACATAGAAGAAGACTGGAAACGTTGTCAAGTCATCAAAGAATCTGGGTTTCACATCACCACCCAGAAGGAATCCATAGTTTGCAGGCAAGCGCATGCAGCCAAACAAGACGCCTATAAAGCAACGCTGCATCGAACAACGAAGGCTGTTCGTGAGCTCTACGAACAGAGAAGGGAAGAGCACCAACTTCTCAGAAGAAAAAAGAAGAAGCATGAGAAGCATGCAGTCGAGGAAATGGACAGGTGTTATGGTAGAAATGAAATCCAAATGTTTTACCGAAAGGTAAAACAACTATCCGCAGTATACAATGTTTGGACCGAAGCCTGCCGGGACCAAAATGCACAACTTGTAGTAGAGTCGCAGTCTGTACTAAGAATCTGGAAGGATCATTTCTGCAGATTTCTTAATGGCGATGACGACCCAAATCCCGCTGTTAGGCAGAATTTTCCACTCAATTTGGACGATGATAGACAAGCATTCCGTCCCCCCGACTTAGACGAGGTGAAGATAGCAATATCCAAGCTTAAGTCGAACAAAGCTGCTGGAGCGGACGGACTGTCAGCAGAACTATTTAAAGCAGCTGGAGATGACCTGGTTGGGCGCATGCACCAGCTCATCTGTAAGATATGGTCGGAGGAAAGCATGCCCGATGAGTGGAATCTCAGCGTCGTTTGCACGGTCCACAAGAAAGGAGACCCCTTTGACTGCGCCAACTACAGAGGGATTAGTCTCCTGAACATCGCATACAAGATCCTCTCTGCCGTATTGTGTGAGCGTCTGAAACCATTTGTCCATGACCTGATAGGTCCCTATCAGTGTGGTTTCAGGCCAGGGAAGTCCACAATAGACCAGATCTTCACATTATGGCAGATCCTGGAAAAGACCCAAGAAATGCAAATTGACACTCACCACCTATTCGTCGATTTCAAGGCTGCATATGACAGTGTGCAGTGTGACGAGCTATACAGTGCCATGTCTAGTTTTGGCATTTTTACCAAACTCGTCAGATTGTGTACGATGACGATGGAGAACTCTCGCTGCTCCGTCAAGGTCGGTACCGAACTCACCGAGACCTTCAATGTCAAAAAAGGTTTTAGATAAGGCGACCCACTGTCATGTGACTTCTTTAACATCATCCTCGAGAAGATCGTGCGTAACTCACAAGTCAACACCAGAGGCACGATCTTCCAGAAGTCAGTTCAATTGCTGGCTTACGCTGATGACATTGACGTGATTTGACGAACACAGCGAGCCGTCAATGAGGCGTTTGCTGGCATTGAAGCGGAAGCGGCTAAAATGGGTCTAGTGGTAAATGAGAGCAAAACGAAGTACATGCTGTCATCAAGAAAGGACACACAACATCGACGTCTCGGACGGAGCGTCACACTAGGCAGCAGAAACTTCGAGGTAGTTAAAGACTTCATCTACCTCAGCTCCGCGGTAAACAGGGACAACGACATCAGTACCGAAATCACTCTTGCCAATCGCTGTTTCTTTGGGCTCAAGAGGCAATTGAGTAATAAAGCCCTCTCTCGACGGACTAAGCTCGCTTTATATAACAGCTTGATCATCCCCGTCCTACTATATGGCGCAGAATCTTGGACGGTAGCAAAGGCGGATGAGGAAGCCCTTAGTCTTCTCGAGAAAAAAGTTTTGCGTGCGATTTGTGGTCCTGTTGCGTTGACGACATCTGGAGGAGAAGACTTAACGACGAACTCAATGGGGTGTACAGTGACATAGGCCTAGTCAAGCGTCTTTGTATACAACGCTTAAGATGGCTAAATCATTTAGAGCGTATGAACACTGAAAAGTCTGCGAATCTGAGCCATTGGGGTAACGCAACAGAGGACGGCCTAGGCTAAGGTGGCGCACAGAAGTGAAGAAGGATCTACCGACTTGGAGTGCGCAACTGAAAGCAACTAGCGATTGTAGCGCCACAACAAACTTGTAGCAAGTTTCTTCATTCCATTGAACAAAGATGTGCTGCAGTGATAAAAAACAAAGGCTCAGCAATCAAACATTTAAGGGTATGAAACATGTTAACTGTAATTTCATTTCTTTTTCATATGTATTTCTTTAAGCTCAGTTTGTTTCTATTATTTTGTCAAGCTTAAACTAACCAAAAACGAAAATCAGTTTATTTTCATCATTCTTATTTTATAAAAAACTACTACATTATAATAAATCAACCTGTATATATAAATTACGGAACCATCTTGCCTGTAGCTTACAGCCATGTACATATTACATTGTGTAAACAACATGATGTTCACCACAAATGGGTTTTTTCCACAGCATGCAAACAATAGCACGCTAACAGCCATGTGCATCTTACATTGTGTAAGCAACATGCTTACCACAAATGGTTTTTTTTCACAGCATATAAATAACGGCACGCTTACAGCCATGCAGACATTAGCGCATGCACATCACAGCATGCAAGCAGCATATAATAGGTCTGCACTTGATCTGTGCAAATCAGTTGGCTTTTAGTGATTGTACTTCACTTGGAAAACTTCATCTTAAGGAAAAACAAAGTAAATTATAAAGATTTTTAAATAAATTAATTTTGAATTTAAATAAATTAACTAAATAAATTTTTATTATTATTAATTGAACAAAATGGTAAAATGTGAACATTTGGATTAAACCGTGAAATTCGCAAATAAAAACAGCAATCAATAATGTGTTAACTATAAAATCAAATAATAAATTTATAAACAATAAATAGATAATTTTTTATTTGGAGCCCAACGTGGCGCAGCGCGAGTGTAAAGACAGAATCATAATCGTTTCGTGCTGCTGAAGTCACACCTTATTTATCAACAAAAAACTCAACGGCGGAAGGAGTCCTGTTTCCTGTTTTCAACATTTAATTAATTAGTTGTTAAGTTAAATTTATAGCAAAGTAAGTAATTTGTTGCATTATTACGTCAATTAAGATTTCATTTTTGCTTAAATATCAATATCATTGAATTGTGAATTCTACGAACAAATTGTATCAATAAAAAAACGCACCCTTTTTTGAGTTTATAATGAACGCGGAGCAATTTAATGCTATAGTTGTTGCTGCAATTAATGCAGCAACAGAGTAAACTAGGCAATCTGTCAATGCTTCAATCGATGAATTGAGTTCTCGACTGAAAGCAATAGAATCTTATTGGAAACATCAATCACTTTGGAAACATAATGTTCAATATGTGTTTGGATTTGAAGACTTCCTAGTTCATGGTTCTTAATTATTGTCATTCAATGTACCATAAAAGAGGTTTAGATATATATTTTTTTACTGTGTATAGGCATAGAATTAAAGAATTGGGGCGGTATACACGTAAAAAGTGTATCGGTTTGTTTGGTTTCGGTACAGAAACCATGGCTGCTGGTTTCTACTGTTGTCGAATGATGCTTCGTTCAAATATGAGTTTACAAAGGTGTATAACTCTTGCTTTAGTTGTAAAGGTAGTTGGCATTTTTCTTTTTAAAGTTTTTAAGAACCAATCAAATACTTTGCCTGATTGGTCTTTATGGCTATTGCTGCTGAGTTGAGGTTGTTATTCTGTATATACAATTTTCGAAAAAAATTTAGCTATCAGACTTTATTGACCAGATTTTTGCTAAATGTTGCTGATGTCTATAGGGGATGAGATAGTAATAACCCGCAAGGAAACTAATCTTATTCCAAGCTCTAAGACAGTAAGCTCTACTTGGTGTCTTTTATATTCATAAAACATCAATCAATAGAATTTAAACTAACAAAAACAAACAAATCCATATTATTTTTAAGAAGTAGAAACATTCATATGATACCTGCAAATTTTTCATGACAATCTAAGTTTTAGGTTACAACTTGAAGTGCTTCAAGTGACGCTACTATTGCGATTTAAAAAAATGGAAAAACAGAATTACTTCTGTTGATCAAACACTGCTCCGGTCCAGGGCTTTGGTCCATTAAAAATAACTATTTGTCGGTGGTATGTTGAACTGAAACGTGGCCAAACAAACACCAACGATGCTGAACGCTCTGGAAAGCCAATTGAGGTGGTTACTCCCGAAAACGTCAAAAAAGTACACAAAATCGTTTTGGAAAACCGCAAAGTGAAATTTCGTGAGATAGCTGACACCTTAAAGATATCAAAAGGCAGTATGACATACATTGTACACTATTTTGCATGAACATTTGTCATTGAGAAAGCTGCTTTCGAAGAAAAAAATTCTCTTCCACCACAAGACAAATGTCGTTGGCTACCATAGCCAAATTGAACGAATTGGGCTTTGAATTGCTTCCGCACCCACCCTATTCTCCAGTTCTGACTCCCAGTGACTTCCTTTTTTCAGACCTCAATTTTTCATTTAAGCAGCTCTTCAAGACTTGAAAAATAGACGCTACGTATGTGTCAGTCATTGTGGAATTTAAGAATAAATGCGTCAAAAATGATCTTGATGCACCAGTAAAGAATTGCACTTTAAGAAAAGGGTTGACAAAAGCGGAGCTGGAGCAGATCACCTAGGAAGGTACCTTTTCCTTTTCCAACTTAAAAACGTATATGAAACGTCTTAAAACACGGAATTCGAAAAAAACAATTAAGCATGGTGGTGGCAGCGTCATGATCTGTGGATTCTTTGGATAAAAAACAAAATGTGTGCAGTTGACTACGTACACATTTTAAATATAATGATGCAGCCAGACATTCATTACTCTTTAAGTGTTTGCTGCAGCTCGAAAGAGGTGATCCCGTAAATAATGCGAGGTGTTCAGCCGGGAATGGAACCTGGACCTTCGGCGTGTGAGTGTCGCACTCTACCCACTACGCCACGGCGGCCACTAAAAAAGAGTTGTTTACACGTTAAAAGATAGCAGTTAAGGAGTAGCCATCACAATCCTCCGCTCTCATTCCCACAGAACGCCTTTGGGAAATTTGAAAACGCAAGATCGGCGATTGTAGAGCCACCAACAAAGAACAACGGTGGTCCAAAATGAAAAGTATGTGGTTCTCCATTTCTGGGAGGAACCTGTCCATACAAGATAACGTTGTTCACCGCGCTCAACAAGGCGAGCTGCCAACACTATCCTCGTTAGTGCACACACCAAGTTGATATACAGCTTCCACGCAGCGCTTATTCGGATGCGGATTTGTTGTTCGAGGGAGACTTAGGCAAAAAGGCTTGAGATACAACCTCGTCAGCGAACGCCTCATGACAATCCGCATCAAGGCTAAATTCGAGAATATCAACATACTTTGCGCCCGCATCCCGACAGAGAAGAAGGATGACAACATCAAGTATGTCTTCTATGTTCTCCTACAAAGAACATACGATCGCTGTCCCAGCTACGACACTTTTGTGATTTAAACCTCATCAACTCATACTTCACAATGACAGCTTTAATCAAAAAGAAAAAACTTAACAATTCATACTTCAAATAGAGTACAGTACAAACAGAATTTTAGCTGCTACTTTACAACATCTCCTCGGCCGCTATTTGAATCCATTTTCAGCCTTCGAGATGCTTTTGAAACTGCACCTTCCTCTTTTTGATCCGTTCGGATCTTCTAAGAACGGGAGACGATGACCCGATCAATGGTTCTGTGGGTACTTGCTCCTCTGCATAAAGAGGATTTTCACGACGGCATTCCTCAGCGGTGTAGGTGACGCGTTCATCTTTATCGTTCCCTGTTTGGACGAAAGTTGATAAATCTGGAGAATGAATGTTACCTTTAGGCGCCTCATTGATGGGAATTGGTTCCAGTCCTGCCACCTCCGATGATGTTTCCAGTCCTCCCAAGTGCGTTGATGTACTTTCAGCTACCCAATGGTGCACTACCCTACGTAGTTGGTTCTGATGCCGCCTTACGTACCCGTCCATGGTTTGTATCCCATACATATTATTGCCTAATATGTCTTTGATAATTCCCCTAGACCACTTTTTGGCCTTCCTGTATTCTCGTACCAAAACTTCCGCTCTGTTGTTACATGATGAATTGAATGAAAATTACAAAATTCTTTAAATAACTGTGACGTAAATTGTGTGCCATTGTCCGTAACGATAGTTTTTGGAAGTCCTTCTATGGCAAAAATGGTTTGCGCAGCTCTAATTGTCGCTTCTGAGGTTATAGTTGGCATGGGTACCACGTATGGAAATTTTGAGTATGCGTCCACACATATCAACCACATCTTATTAAAGAAAGGTCCGGCGAAATCCATGTGAACTCTCTCCCATGCTTCTTCCGCCACTGGCCAACTAATATATTCCTTCTTTGGGTCCGAAGCAGCTTCTCGACAAATTTTGCAACCTGCCGCTAACTTACCGATCTCCTCATCAATGCCTGGGAACCAGACGTAGCGCCTCGCTAGTTGTTTCATTCTTGAGCAACCCCAGTGTCCTTCATAAATGAGTTTCAGTACTCTTACTCTCAACCTTTCTGGAATAACGGCTCTATCATGTCCAGAGCTTAGAACAATTACATTTTCCAAAACAGTAAGGGCACACTTGCGCGCGAAATATGGCTTCAACGTTGGGTCGCTACTGGGACAATCCTTTGGCCATCCATTCCTTATATACAATAACACTTTTCTTAATGTGCGATCCATAGTTGTAAACTTGGCAATCGCCTTAGAATTCAAATAACTGTTTTCCCAATCCTCCAAAATCACTTTGTGGATTACCTGGACATTCTCTTCACCCTTGTCAAATTCTATATCCGGTCCTACTGGAAGTCGAGACAAGGCATCCGCATTCCCATGTCTAGCCGTTGGTCGATATTTTATCTTATAATTGTATGCCATCAGTGTTATCGCCCAATTACGAAGTCGGCGCATGGTCATCTCTGGTATCATCTTGGAGGGGTTAAATATAGTCGTCAATGGTTTGTGATCGGCGAGCAACTCGAAAACGCGTCCATACAGATAGCAATGAAATTTCTTAACCCCAAATATTATAGAAAGCGCCTCCTTTTCAATTTGACTATACAGCTTTTGATGACGATCCAGCGTTTTTGACGCAAATGCGATTGGTCTTTCGGATCCATCTGCATACCTATGTGAAATCACCGCTCCAATTCCATAACTGGATGCGTCCGTTGCTAGAATTATAGGCAACGTTTCGTCAAAATGAGCTAGACGCACGGCTTTCAAAATGTTCCTTTTTAAAGCTTGGAACGCCGCTTCCTGTCTCGCAGACCATGTGAATTCATTTAGTGGACCCGCGATGTGTGAAAAATTTGGCATAAATTGGTTGTAGTAATTAAGTTTACCTATCACGGCTTCAAGCTCCTTAACGTTTGTAGGTCTGGGTAAACTGCGAATAGCTATTAAATGTTTTTCGGAAGGACAAATGCCTTTCGCTGGGTATGTCCCAAATACTCTATTTCAATGTTGGCAAACGTACATTTGTTTTTATTACAACGGAAACCATGTGCTTGCAGTCGACTCATCACCTCCTCCAAGTTACGTAAATGCTCACTATCATTCTCTCCGGTAACAACAATATCGTCCAGATAAACTGCCACAGGTAGATCGCAAAACAGTTGTTCCATAATATTTTGAAATTCTCCCGGCGCACTACTTATGCCGAAAGGTAAACGTTGGTATTGATACAATCCGAAAGGCGTATTGATTACTACAATCTTCTTTGACACCTCATCCAACTCAATCTGCAAATATGCTTCCGAGAGGTAAATTTTCGTAAATAGCTGTCCTCCGCGTAATTTGTGGAATATATCCCGAATTCGAGGAATAGGATGTCGATTGGTTATCAATTGTGGATTTACACCCGTCTTGAAATCTCCACATATTCGGAGTCCACCACCAGGCTTTTGTACCACTACTATTGGTGAAGCCCATTGCGTACGATACACCTGCTTTAAAATGCCTCTGTTTACTAGCCGCTCAATTTCCTTCTTTGTCTCATTCATCAGTGCATACGGTATGGCTCGAGAAGGGGCAAACTTTGGTACATCCTCTTCTTTTAGAGATAAATGCGCTTTATAATCTTTGCATCTACCTAATTCTTCTGAAAACAAGTTGGTATGTTTGTGGCATAACTGTTCAATCTTAGTGATTAGAGGGACATTTGAGGTAATTTGCAAAATAGAGTGTTTAATTTTCAAATTTAAAACATCAAACCAATCTAATCCCAATATGTTAGCCCCAGAACTGTTAACTACCAGTAAATTTAGTTCATGTACTGTGTCCCCGCAGCTAACCTCAACCTTTAATTCACCTTTGACATCCAGTGGTGTTCCACCATAAGCTTGTAGACATTTGTTTGTTGGAGTACACTTCGGCTGACCCAGGCACTGGTATCCTTCTAATCCAACCAACGAGCACTATGCGCCTGTATCAACTTGGAACGTCATCACCTATCCGTTTACAGTTACGTCCATCACAATCCATGATCCCGATCCCTTGGACACTCCTACGCGTTCACTACATTGCACTATGTTGTGGAAGTTGAGTTGCTCATGACTGCTAGCTACATACTTCCTATGTCCTTGTGAGTTCCTTCTGTAAGATGAACTCCTGTTGCTTCGTTGACAGCTGCGGCTTCTGCTATTTGTTGTTTTGTCTCGCTTCGTACTACCGGAATGGTAACTGCTTGACATACAGACTGCTTCTATATGTCCTACTTTCTTGCACCTATGGCACAACGTCTTATTGTGTCGACAATCCATTCTACTATGATGAATAAAACAGCTGGGACAGGATTTTCTTAACGATTGTGAAGATGAAGTGGGCTTATGATGTTGGATGATTGCTGGTAGCTGGTTTACTTCTACCACGTCGTCTTCTTTGATTGCACCGCACGTTTTCTGCGTTGTTTCAAAAGCGTTGGCGATATCTAATACGTCCTGAAGAGAGGGGTTCGTTTTTTGAAGCGTTTGAGTACGGACACTATCGTGTGGTGTATACAAAACCAAAACATCCCTGATCATACCATCCACGTACGACTTAGCGCAGTCTGATTCGGGGCAGATAAATAGGCAGTTACGCGCAATACCTCTGAGATCTGCCACCCACTCCGCATAAGTTTGTCCAGGTTTCATAATGGTTTTGTAAAACTGGTATCTCGCTGCAAGTACATGGATTTTAGAAACAAAGTGCTCGCTTAGCTTACCCGCTAATTCCTTGAAGGTTTTCGCCGCTAAATCGTCCGTGCCGTATAGTTTTTGCAGGATTTCAAAGTTATCAGAGCCAATCCACGACAGGAAAAATGCCCTCTTTTGTCTATCCTCCGTGATACCACATGCTTCAAAATGCTGTTCCATTTGTTTGAGGTATGTTTTCCAGTTGTCTTCCTTTTTATATGCTGGAAAAGGTTGCACTACTGCTGCACTCGTGCTCTGGCCCGTGTTTGCTTTCATCCATGTTTGATGATCTTCTGCATCCACTCGCATTGCATAGCGAGGGTATTTTCCAGAGTTTGCTCATTCATATCCGATTGCTATTCGTGTCTTATTTTTGCTTATTTTACCTTTGTTAAATGATATTTTTTTTTAAATTTTCCTCGTCGCCACTTTTGTGATTAAAACCTCATCAACTCATACTTCACAATGACAGCTTTAATCAAAAAGAAAAAACTTAACAATTCATACTTCAAATAGAGTGCAGTACAAACAGAATTCTAGCTGCTGCTTTACAACAGACACCAACATCGTTCTAGGAGACTTCAACGCACAGCTGGGAAAGGAGATCATCTTTGCTGGAGTTATCGATAAATACACTCTTCACGACAACACATCCGGAAACGGACTCGGGCTATTGGACTTCGCGTTGGGACTAAACCTCTCTGTTGCTAGCACGCGGTTCCCATACCTGAACATTAACTAAGGAACCTGACGATCCCCTGATCAATCCATCGTCAATCAGATTAATCAGACACTCCTCCAGTATTATCGATGTCCGTTGTAGCCACGGTAAGAACTCGGATATCGAGAGAGCTACGGAGTCGAGACAGACCAATAAGGTTTGATAAAGCTACAATCGTAACTTATCGTTGGGAACCTTGCTGACCGAGTCTCCCTGCAACTCGCTCAGATTTCGACGCTGACTGCACTAAACATAGAAGAAGACTGGAAACGTTGTCAAGTCATCAAAGAATCTGGGTTTCACATCACCACCCAGAAGGAATCCATAGTTTGCAGGCAAGCGCATGCAGCCAAACAAGACGCCTATAAAGCAACGCTGCATCGAACAACGAAGGCTGTTCGTGAGCTCTACGAACAGAGAAGGGAAGAGCACCAACTTCTCAGAAGAAAAAAGAAGAAGCATGAGAAGCATGCAGTCGAGGAAATGGACAGGTGTTATGGTAGAAATGAAATCCAAATGTTTTACCGAAAGGTAAAACAACTATCCGCAGTATACAATGTTTGGACCGAAGCCTGCCGGGACCAAAATGCACAACTTGTAGTAGAGTCGCAGTCTGTACTAAGAATCTGGAAGGATCATTTCTGCAGATTTCTTAATGGCGATGACGACCCAAATCCCGCTGTTAGGCAGAATTTTCCACTCAATTTGGACGATGATAGACAAGCATTCCGTCCCCCCGACTTAGACGAGGTGAAGATAGCAATATCCAAGCTTAAGTCGAACAAAGCTGCTGGAGCGGACGGACTGTCAGCAGAACTATTTAAAGCAGCTGGAGATGACCTGGTTGGGCGCATGCACCAGCTCATCTGTAAGATATGGTCGGAGGAAAGCATGCCCGATGAGTGGAATCTCAGCGTCGTTTGCACGGTCCACAAGAAAGGAGACCCCTTTGACTGCGCCAACTACAGAGGGATTAGTCTCCTGAACATCGCATACAAGATCCTCTCTGCCGTATTGTGTGAGCGTCTGAAACCATTTGTCCATGACCTGATAGGTCCCTATCAGTGTGGTTTCAGGCCAGGGAAGTCCACAATAGACCAGATCTTCACATTATGGCAGATCCTGGAAAAGACCCAAGAAATGCAAATTGACACTCACCACCTATTCGTCGATTTCAAGGCTGCATATGACAGTGTGCAGTGTGACGAGCTATACAGTGCCATGTCTAGTTTTGGCATTTTTACCAAACTCGTCAGATTGTGTAGGATGACGATGGAGAACTCTCGCTGCTCCGTCAAGGTCGGTACCGAACTCACCGAGACCTTCAATGTCAAAAAAGGTTTTAGATAAGGCGACCCACTGTCATGTGACTTCTTTAACATCATCCTCGAGAAGATCGTGCGTAACTCACAAGTCAACACCAGAGGCACGATCTTCCAGAAGTCAGTTCAATTGCTGGCTTACGCTGATGACATTGACGTGATTGGACGAACACAGCGAGCCGTCAATGAGGCGTTTGCTGGCATTGAAGCGGAAGCGGCTAAAATGGGTCTAGTGGTAAATGAGAGCAAAACGAAGTACATGCTGTCATCAAGAAAGGACACACAACATCGACGTCTCGGACGGAGCGTCACACTAGGCAGCAGAAACTTCGAGGTAGTTAAAGACTTCATCTACCTCAGCTCCGCGGTAAACAGGGACAACGACATCAGTACCGAAATCACTCTTGCCAATCGCTGTTTCTTTGGGCTCAAGAGGCAATTGAGTAATAAAGCCCTCTCTCGACGGACTAAGCTCGCTTTATATAACAGCTTGATCATCCCCGTCCTACTATATGGCGCAGAATCTTGGACGGTAGCAAAGGCGGATGAGGAAGCCCTTAGTCTTCTCGAGAAAAAAGTTTTGCGTGCGATTTGTGGTCCTGTTGCGTTGACGACATCTGGAGGAGAAGACTTAACGACGAACTCAATGGGGTGTACAGTGACATAGGCCTAGTCAAGCGTCTTTGTATACAACGCTTAAGATGGCTAAATCATTTAGAGCGTATGAACACTGAAAAGTCTGCGAATCTGAGCCATTGGGGTAACGCAACAGAGGACGGCCTAGGCTAAGGTGGCGCACAGAAGTGAAGAAGGATCTACCGACTTGGAGTGCGCAACTGAAAGCAACTAGCGATTGTAGCGCCACAACAAACTTGTAGCAAGTTTCTTCATTCCATTGAACAAAGATGTGCTGCAGTGATAAAAAACAAAGGCTCAGCAATCAAACATTTAAGGGTATGAAACATGTTAACTGTAATTTCATTTCTTTTTCATATGTATTTCTTTAAGCTCAGTTTGTTTCTATTATTTTGTCAAGCTTAAACTAACCAAAAACGAAAATCAGTTTATTTTCATCATTCTTATTTTATAAAAAACTACTACATTATAATAAATCAACCTGTATATATAAATTACGGAACCATCTTGCCTGTAGCTTACAGCCATGTACATATTACATTGTGTAAACAACATGATGTTCACCACAAATGGGTTTTTTCCACAGCATGCAAACAATAGCACGCTAACAGCCATGTGCATCTTACATTGTGTAAGCAACATGCTTACCACAAATGGTTTTTTTTCACAGCATATAAATAACGGCACGCTTACAGCCATGCAGACATTAGCGCATGCACATCACAGCATGCAAGCAGCATATAATAGGTCTGCACTTGATCTGTGCAAATCAGTTGGCTTTTAGTGATTGTACTTCACTTGGAAAACTTCATCTTAAGGAAAAACAAAGTAAATTATAAAGATTTTTAAATAAATTAATTTTGAATTTAAATAAATTAACTAAATAAATTTTTATTATTATTAATTGAACAAAATGGTAAAATGTGAACATTTGGATTAAACCGTGAAATTCGCAAATAAAAAAAGCAATCAATAATGTGTTAACTATAAAATCAAATAATAAATTTATAAACAATAAATAGATAATTTTTTATTTGGAGCCCAACGTGGCGCAGCGCGAGTGTAAAGACAGAATCATAATCGTTTCGTGCTGCTGAAGTCACACCTCATTTATCAACAAAAAACTCAACGGCGGAAGGAGTCCTGTTTCCTGTTTTCAACATTTAATTAATTAGTTGTTAAGTTAAATTTATAGCAAAGTAAGTAATTTGTTGCATTATTACGTCAATTAAGATTTCATTTTTGCTTAAATATCAATATCATTGAATTGTGAATTCTACGAACAAATTGTATCAATAAAAAAACGCACCCTTTTTTGAGTTTATAATGAACGCGGAGCAATTTAATGCTATAGTTGTTGCTGCAATTAATGCAGCAACAGAGTAAACTAGGCAATCTGTCAATGCTTCAATCGATGAATTGAGTTCTCGACTGAAAGCAATAGAATCTCCAAGTTTTGTTGAAGAATATAAACCCGTCACAATCGAAGATGGTAAACGGTGTGAAGAGTCTTCCGGAGTTTAGTGGTCATCAGGTCCAGTACATTTCTTGGCGTGAAGCTGCTTTTGCTGCCTACAAGTTATTTGAAGCAGACGAAGGTAGCTCTAAGCATTATCAGGCAGTATCAGCTAAAATACGCAATAAAATTGTCGGTTCTGCGGATCAGGTGTTATCCTCATTTAACACCGTGCTTAATTTTAGAGCTATTATAACTCGTTTAGATTTTATTTATGCAGATAAAAGGCAGGTGTATTTGATAGAGCATGAGCATGAGCAAAGAAATGTCCACTTTGAGTCAAAGCAAGTTATCTATTATGGAATTCTACCACGAGGTTGAAACAAAAAAAACTTACTCTTATTATTAATTAACAAGACGCTTATGCAGAAGACGCATGAAGATAACAATAGATTGATTAATTCCCTAAATCAGAAATACAGACAGTATGCATTGAGGGTTTTTGTTTCGGGACTGCGAAAGCCTTTGTGTGGTATATTATTATCATCGCGACCGACCGACATGCCTGCTGCTCCTGCTCTTGCGCAAGAACTTGAAGCAAATCAAGCTCGCTACCATTTTGCAAATTCATTTGCTGATAAAAATCAGCATTCGGTTAACCGTTTATCGCGACAAAACCATAATTTTATTTCATCTAATTCGCTGCTTTATAGAACTATTTTCACTAACCAACCAAGGAATAGACAAACTGCAATGGATATAGATCCATCCGATTCATACTATAGGAATAACAAAGCTTTCCAAAGATCTGCCCACATCTCCGGCTACGGGCATAGGCCTGCAATTGCAAAACCCAGTAATCATCACGGTAATCTGCAAAACACCATGAAAACCTAAAATCAATTGAGCATATAAACCAACCAATATTTTCAAATTTTAATTTAATATTTCATCAATAAAAACACCACCTTTTTACCATATACTTCCAACTCTTACCACATTCGATCGCATTGTAGGGTTTGATTTTCTCAATGAAATAAATGCGAGGTTTTACAATGGAGGCGTTGAAAAACTAATGTATTTTTATGGTAGAGATGTTAACAACATCTTACTTACAAAGAGAAATTATCTCATGCGGTATGCAAAGGGAAGTCTCTCTATTATTGAACCGTCACTTGGAAGTTTTCGCAGACTCTAATAAATTATTGCCATATATCCCGTTTATTCAAAAGCCTATCCGTATTTTATGTCAGCAGTTGATTTCGTTAACATGAAATCATAAATTTGCTTCGAAATGTAATAATTAGACTCTCACGTTCTCCATACAATAACCCAGTATGGATCGTTGATAAAAAAAGGATTCCATGAAAATGGAAAACGGAAAATGTTATTTCCGGAAACTAAATAACAAGACCATTAGTGATATATATCCAATTCCGAATTCTGTAGTTATCCTTGTAAGTCTTGGTAAGGCCTCACTACTCACAACTTTGGATCTAAAGGTGGGATTTCATCAAGTCAACTTGCTTGAACGGGATAGAGAAAAGACAGCCTTCTCCATAAATAATGGAAGTTTAAATTCTGAAGGCTTCCATTTGGATTAAAGAATGGTCCCAGCAAATTCCAAAGACTTATAATCGTATTCTCTGAAACAATAGAAGAACACCTTCAACACGTGATAAAATTTTGAATTTGCTTTTTGAGGCTAATATGAAAGTTTCATTTGAAAAATAAGCTTTTTTCAAAGAGGAAGTTGAGTTCCTAGGGTTTTTAGTATCCAATAAGGGAATCAAAACATGTCCAGATAAAATAAAGGACATTGTAAAGTACGAAGTTCCTAAGACACTTCGTGGATATCGATCCTTCCTCGAATTGTCGGGGTACTACAGATGTTTCATTAAGGACTACGCCCAAATAGCGAAACCTCTCACCAGATACTTAAGAGGTGAGAATGGAAATCTAATCTAAGTAAAAATCAATCTAAACATATGAAGATACAACTATATGGTGAAGTATTGTACGCTTTTGAAAAAATCAAACAAATTTTAGCTTCAGATGAAAGATACTAAGGATACTTCTGTATCCTGACTTTGAAAAACCATTTGATCTAACAACCGATGCTTTATCTTATGCGATTGGCGCTGTTCTTTCCCAAAATGGCCGACCGATAACGATGGTATCTAGAACATTATTTGTAACTGAAGAAAACTACGCCACAAATGAGACAGAACTTTTAGCTATTGTGTGAGTATTACAAAAGCTCCGCCATTATTTATATGGAGTAAATCGCCTCAACAATTATACTGATCATCAGCCTCTTACGTTTTCAATCACACAAAAAAACCCAAACGCAAAGATTAAGGTGGAGAGCCTCTATTGAAGAATTTTCTCCTACAATTTTTTTACAAGCCAGGGAAAGAAAATTATGGCCATGATTCCGATACTTGGGGCCCCTCGATTGAGTAATGCAGTTTTGCAGGTCTCAGTGAGACGAAAAAAAATAGCATGGGTGGGGGGGTTTAATTGGCTTAGTTTAGGCGGTATTTATGATTAAAAACTGATAAAAGTTAATTTATAAAAAATGGGTCAGTTATAAGAAGTTTTGGTAAAAAAAAACCATTTAAAAAGATATAAACCACGTGTATATCATTTCTGCGCTGAAATATATGTCATAGAAACATAAAAATAATAACCAGAAATCTTTATTTCTTAGAACTGATCCATTTTTTATGAATGGACTTTTTCCAGTTTTTAATCTCAACTACCGCCTAAACTACTGGGGCTGCAAGCATCGGAATCATGCCAAATTTTGTTGCCGACGCATTAACTAGACAACAAGTTCATAACTTGAAACAGAATGCTGACCCAATTGCTGGTACCATTCATAGTGAAGTTTCCTTAACTCAAACAATACGAACTGTGCAAAATCCACATAATTCGCGGTAGTAAAACCTATTAAATCAAGAGCCCTAATTGATATAAAGGAGTCCTTTATTGAGGTACTCAACCTCTTCAAAAATACGAAATATATTGCCTGTGACAATGAGAAATTGTTTTGTTCAGAAAGGGTACAATCATTGCTTAGGGATCAGTTTGGAGTAGGCATATTTAACACACCACCCTTTCACAGCACGACAAACGGACAAGTGGAAAGGTTCCATAATACATTATCTGAGATAGCTGGGTGTATAAAGTTAGAACAGAATATCAGTGATAGGACGATTCACTAAGTCACAAACCATAAGCCGATTGATATCCTCCACTCCATTCCTAAAGAATTAATAAACGAGATTAGAAAAAAAAAATATCTCAAACCCAACGGAGAACCTTGACTACCACAAAGAAAATAGATTTACGTTTTTGGTTTTTGTGCAAACAAATAAACGTGTGGGCAACAAATTTAGGAAATTATTTGTCGAAAAAGTTGTTCAATAGGATTTGGGGACTACAGTCCTTATAGACAATAAGTAAGTTCACAAACAAAATCTTAGGTAATTGTTATTTTATACAGTATTGCCTACTCTATAGTAGAAACACTATTAACTCAGAAATTGAAGGATTTGTTATTGAAGATCACTACTAATGTATTACCTACTATAAATTATAAATTCATATGCTAATAAAATTTTTTGTAGAAATAAATATTATTTTTGTTCACAATAAATATATATGTTGTTACTTTACTACTTGAAACAAATATGTATATATATTTATACAGAATGTAAATATTCAGTCCAATAAACAAACTAGAATCACTAATGTAAATAAAAGCGTCTGCACTTGATCTGTGCAGATCAGTTGGTATTAGTGATTGTACTTCACTTCGAAGAGTTGGTCTTAGGGAAAAATAAAGTAAATTGTAAAGTTTTGTATATAAATTAGTATGGAACTTAAGTAAATTAACATTAACATTAAGATTAAACCGTGAAATTTGCAAATAAAAACAACAATCAATAGTGTGTTAACTACAAGATCAAATAAAATAAAGTTGATTTATAAGCAATAAATGGATAATTGTTTAATTTATCTTATTTATCATACATTACGGTAAATTTGGAGAAGAATCGTATTCCGGTCTGTCACATGTGTTTGTTGTGTGTTTGTATATATATATATATATATATATATATATATATATATATATATATATATATATATATGTCACATAAATATAAAATATATATATATATATATATATATATATATATATATATATATGAACACACTTCACTTCTTACCACTTTGGCGGTCGCACACAGAATCTTTATTTGATTCATTTGGGTCTTACAGCAGGACAAAACTTTACTAGTATCACATTGAACACAAAAATTGAAATACCTTACAAATTTGTCGTAACTAGTTGTAATCATCTGAAACGCCTTTTACCTCTCTGAAATTGCTGCAGCCCTTTGACCCATTGAACCGCAAGCTTAGCAAGCTCCAGTCTGCAACGTAATGTCCAAGCGAGTGGCAGAACGCCTTCAGCAACTAATTTTTAATCGTGAAACATTGTATGTGCACTTGAGACTTCAGAACTTCATCGACTATTCCCTCTATTACATACTTCACGAACTCATTCTCTTCGAAACCCAACCAAACCGACAATATTTTTTTCTCATTAAAGCAGTCCGCGAGACTTTGTCATTCATCTTGTAGATCATCAATATTCGAAGCACATGGTTGTCTACTTTGAACACATCTCTGTACAACCCCGGGCCTGGCAGCAGAATACGTACTGACGAATACGTTCAGGCCGAAGCACCCGCTTGTCCTATCTCGCTATCGTTGTCTATCATTTGTTCGTTAAATCTATTTTTAAATCTCATCTTTAGTCAACTAGCTATTAGCTAAACAAAGCTTTAAATACCTTTGTATATTGCAATTAGTTTACTTATATATTAATATATTTATAATAATAATATTTGTGTCCCTAACCGTTTTGTAATACTTAGTTTTGTGTGACAATTTCATTTTTTCAGAAAAATGTTTTAAGACTACTCCAAACGACGTCAAAATTTTATCGTCCGAATAAACCGAAAAAAAAGTCAGAGGAACAACCACAGACCACCTAAAGGTGGTTGTGGCAACAATTAACACTTGCTTCAAAACAACCACTATTGAAGATTCAAACGATAGCCTATAATTCGAAAGCATTATAAATATAAAAAAATAAACAAAATTATTGTGAACAGACCTGAAACAATGTAAAACTTAAACATAGCTGTCATAGAAAGAATATTAATGAATAATAAATACAATTATTCCTTATATAACCGCACTAGACGGCAGTACATATGTATATACACTCAATTATCTTTTTATGCGGTATATACGTTCCAAAACTAACCGCACAAAAAAATCGCATAAAAAAATACAGAAGTGTAAAAGAAGGAATGTATGTCTGTCATATAAAAAAAGACATTAATAACATTATATAATTAGGGTTACGTTCCAAAATTGTTTAAAAGTTCATAGGACCAAAAAATCGCAAAGAAAAGTCGATATCAACTAATAAAAAATGAGGATACCTAAGAATTTTTGAGCAGAGTATAAAGTTTTGGTAAATTCAAATCAAATGCATAACATTACTTTATTTTTAATTAAATATATTTATTTCACATTACTTTAATTAGTTGTTTTATAAAAATTTTATATTTAGTCATTTTCTTCACTTTCTGATAACACCCGCAACCTTTTGTGAACTGGCGCATCATCACTGGAATAGACAGTCAGTTCATTTTGTGACGAGATTGCTACTGCATCAATAGATTCAACGTAAGTTTCGCCTGCTGAAGGTTCTCTTGATTTGATAAGAAAATACAAAAAAAATACATACAAAATACTATAGAAAAACAACGCATAACTTCAAAATCTTGTACAAAAAAATCAGAATTAGATTCTCAGGAAAAATCGCATAACTTCAAAACCGCATAAAAAAGATTCACATAAAAAGAGAATTGAGTGTATATTTACATTGCACCATACTACACAATACACAGAAGTTCCACTCAAAAACAACCACGGAAAGTTTGTTTGAGTGCATTTTTGGTTTCTGAGTGACAAAGAAACGTATGGGAAACAGTATGTTTAATTCGGCGTATCGGGATTTATTTTTTCTTGTTCTACCAACTATTTGGCAACACGAAAAAATTTGTAAATTAGATGTAAATTAGTGTGAAAAATAAGAAAAACATTAAATGTTTTACGCCATGTTGTCAGTGTAAACACAATACAATTCTGAAATCAAAAACCAAATCATAAGGAAGAAGAAGCAGAAAAAATCGGAAAAATTAATTTTGAGTACAATTCTTAGGAACTTGAAGTTAACATTAGTCAGATATCATATCTAACAGAAGCTAAGTGTACTAGTGCACTTGTGTTTAACATTTGCAACTCATCAACTGTTTCTTGAAAGTCTTGTGGTTTCACTTTTTCGCTATCATAAACCAACATCCCTGTTCGTTAAATGCATATTTTTGACAGTATTATATCCCCACTCCTAAAATAAGAGACAAGTCAGGGATTGTAGCGAACAGAACTAATTGTTGGTAATATTCTGAGTGGTTAAATTATCACGAGTTTGGAAATCTGTACATATTTTTATAAATAAAAATGTCTGATGAGGTGTTTCTTAGTGATATCCAGAAACAAATTTTTGATAAAATCTCAAAAAACGATACTGACGAATTTAAGCATTTAATAACTCTAATAAAAAGTACGATTAACTTTGTTGATGAGAATGGAATGACCCCCTTGCAGCATGCTTGCTGCAAGGGCAACCTAGAGGCTGTTCGTGTGTTATTAGATCAAGTAAGTTTTATAAATTAAAATAAAATCGCTTTAAAATACTCTGTAAGTATAAGAACTTCGATTCCTAATTCCTCGGAATAAACTTGCATGCTTAACGCAAAATATGAGAATCTAATTGTTTTTATCAATAGATTTATTTGGCTCTGTTAGAATAGAAATAAATATATTAGTTATTTTTTTTATTATATTCTCATTATTTATTTTCTTGATAAAATTCATGAAGTTTATTATTACTAAACATTATCAAACTATTGCCTGTATATTATATTTGTATAAACGCATCTGTAAAATAAGCAGAATTTATATAGTTAGCTAACTTTAAAATTAGGATACGCTTTGTGTTTGTGTAATTTTATGGAGAAAGTGTTTTTTAACTTAACCGCAATTGAAAACCATTTAACCCATTTAAATTGGCAGAACTATTATATTGAAAAAAAAAAAGAATGACACTTAAGGAGTTTAGCAGGATTTTTATATCTTTATATACCTGCATATACTTTTACACTTTATATCATTTCGGTGAATATTTGAGTTCTAGATGATTTGAAATGGTGTAATATATAATGAATAATCTTTCGTTGAAGGTAAATAATCATCATGATTGGTGCATCTTTTCATGCATCGTTTTTTCTGTTTGAAAACAATTCTCATTAAAATGCGTATACAGTGGATCACAGATGGCCTTAATATGTGTAAAAAGTGCTATTACAGCTATGTTATTCCTTAAACACAAAAAAAAAAATTAATAATTCTTGAATACATTTCAAAAACAATTAAGAGAATAAGAAATTCAAATACTGAAATCGGACACTAAGAACGGTAATTCAATATTTTTTTAAAGTCTAATAGAAAAGACAAAAGTAGTCGACAGACCTTTATTACGTTGAACAGGCAAATGTAGAACGAACAAGTTTTTGAAATATTGACAAATCAATTTTGGACCACACGTTCTTAAGTATGGATTCCAACTTTTTTCGATTTGTTATTGTGTAACTTCTTTATTTGTTCACCAGATATCTATAAATTACCACCAGTTGACATGCAGCCCCAACAGACAGACCATCACATACCCGCCACTGTATTTTACAGTGGCATTAAAGCCTATTACAGTTTTTTCTTTCTTCGTATCTTTTTATTATGTCATGCACTGTATATGTGATCTATAGGCCAATGAAGAAATTTCATTTAGCGATTTTCCATTTTTTTTATATTTTATAATAAGATTCTTTACTTCTAAGGATGTCTGTCCAGCCTACCTCCCCATTTTACTTTAAGGACCTTTATTAAAAAAAAAAAACCGGAAAGCGAATGAGGAACAAAAATTTAGAAAATTTAGAGAAATTTATGAAAAATCCGTGGGAATGATATCTGTCCGAGTTCGATTTTAGCATTGAATATTTGAATTTTTTACTCCATTGGCTGTTTTTTAAAACGTATGCAAGATTTATTAATTTTTTTTGTGTGTTTAATAAAGAAATAAAATAGCTGTAAAGCCACTTTGTTTTTTGTTAAATGCACATTTAGGCCAGATAGGTCTTCTAGAAAGTAAAGAAGAAGGGTGCCCGAGTTCTTTATAGGTCCACTGTATAGCGGTTTTACGGATTTACCAAGAATGAAATATAACGGTAAGAATGTAATTGTTACAGGTCATTTCTGATAAGAATAAATAAAAAGAATAGGAAGAAAGAAAACAGTAAAAAGAAACTATGGCACTTGATTATGCCATCTAAACCATCTAAAGACTAAACCATCCCACGTAATAAAAGCAAATTCAATTGTATTGAAAAAAGTGAAATATTAATAACATCACGTTTTCATTTCGCAAGAAACTGGTAGTTCTGGACTGGACTGGTTCTTCTATTTTTGGGTTGTTGTTATACAAGTGAACTAACATATTATCTCTACTTTACCTTGTGTTTATTGCATCCTCAGTTCTTTCTCTCTTTATCACCTTTCCCGCGATTTCGATTGAGTTGATGTTGGGATTTCTTTCCGGCTTGTTTAATGCAAGAATATTGTCTTACCTCAATTAAAGTTTTACATATTAGGTTGTGTGGTATAGAGCTCAATCTCGGATAAAAAATATATGACTGTCCATTTCGGACCATTTTTCAAACGGGAAACAACAGATTTCGCTGGAGCTTCTCTTTCTCTCCCCTAACATCAATGCATTTGTTACATCTTGAGATTAATAAATTTCCTCTTTGCAAAATACCTATTTATTGCATCATCCTAAAATCTTTTTCCACGAAGACATTTTTTTACAACTGGAAAAAGGAAATAATCACTAGGGGTAAGGTCTGGACTATTTTTCCTCTTTCTCTGCAAAATACCCATTTATGGCCGACGTGAGTTCTTCATCATCCTAAAATCTTTTTCCACGAAGACATTTTTTTACAACCGGAAACAGGAAATAATCACTAAAGGTAAGGTCTGGACTATAGGGTGGGTGTTGGATTTCTTCAGAACCACAATCTCGCGCAGCAGCCTTAGAAACTAGCTCTATGTGAACAGGAGCGTTGTCATGAAGAAATTTCCTCCCGCAAATAATGCAAAGTGGAAGCGTAGGAATTAATAATCACATTTATATAAATTTTACATGAATGCACTAAAATAATAGTATTACTTGATAAATAAATTAATGTATATATATAACTACAGCTTCACCCCGATACCGAGAATATATGAATATATGAACACCCCTCGTATTTAGGAAACAATTGCCGAACTGCAAAAACTTTATTCGTGATCGTGGCGTCAGGGGTAGGGTGCGACACACACGTCGAAACGGAACCAGGTTCGGTTCTTGGTTATTTTGTAAGGCTTAGATAATTAAAAGAGGTTACACTTAAGACACATTTTTTGAAATTTGTTAATAATAATAATAATTGGGTGGCGCGACAGTCCACAGGGGAACCAGGGCCTATCTTGCACTTCTCACGAGTAAAAGGACCCTAAAGTTTTTTGCCGGCTCCAAATGGTGAAGTTAGAGGAGCTTTTTCTTAGACAGGAACTACTCTTCGAGTATTATCAACAGCTCGAAAGAGATGGTCCCGTGCAAATGCGAGGTGTTTAGCCGGGAATCGAATCTAGACCTTCGGCATATGAGTGTCGCACTCTACCCATTACGCCACGGTGGCCACAAAATTTTAATTTTTTTAAAAACATTATTATATTTTTATGTTAAAAAAAACAAGTTAAATATCTTAAAATAAAAAGGTTTATTGCAAATAAAGGATTTTACAAAAAAAAAAAAAAAAAAAACATTCAAGGACCAGTTCTCCATTTTAGCAGGTGATTAGGAGTAATATTATTATGTATTTTATTGAATGCTTTATCAAAGTCCAAACTTAAGGGGAGTCAAGAGTTGAGAGTAAAAGGTTTTTTCTATTTAAGAAACCAAAATATGCTTTGGACGGTAGGCGGGTCTGTGTTAGATTTAGCGATAGGGTTTATAGTAGATACTTTTCAAGAATGTAGGATTTTGGGCAAGGTGTTGGTTTTGAATCTGTTTCAATTATTTTATTTTTATGTTGTTGGTTAAATATATACTAATTTGCCTATAGCAGGCCAAGGTTTTTTGGATTAATGTTGGCTGTACATTTTTCATAGCAGGCCTTTTGTTTTTGGACATATTCTTTACAGTAAGAAATTAGATTTGTATCTTGGGATATTTTTTTTTTGTTTGACATTTTTATTTTAACATGGAATCCCATTATTGGATGGTTTGTTACTTGTTCGAGGTATGGCCGAATTGGCTGCAGTACGATCTGTGAATGAGTGTCGATTCAAAATTAATATACGAAGATCGTGGTCTTCTGAGAAGGTCGCTTGATAGAAGTTGATAGAAGGATTGGCAGTCAGCTGTGTTTAGCATATGAGTTGATGGTGTTGAAAATGGAAAAGTGACTGCTTTCGTAGGGCTTAGCTGAAATGGTTCAGAAGGGTTCCGCTAGGAGAGTGTTTTATGGGTTAAGAAGTGTATAGGATAACGGCATCCAGAGATAAGGGAATCAAGGAAATACACATCTTAGACCAGTTTTTGCCCCTGGCCATATGCCTGTCCAATCCAGGGATTTTGTAGTTGTGTGAGAAATCCCTTGAGAATCGCCAACACTTCTACAAAATCCCTGGATCTTAGACCAAATCGGTGGATAATGGCGGCAAATCGGTGGATCCACCACAGTAATGGCGGCAAATCCGTGGATTCGGCTCCGTAATGGTCTAGTTTTGCAAATGTGGCGGCAGATTAGGCGATTTGGCCAAAGGTGTTCAGAAACACA
This sequence comes from Eristalinus aeneus, assembly GCA_955652365.1. Taxonomy (NCBI): domain Eukaryota; kingdom Metazoa; phylum Arthropoda; class Insecta; order Diptera; family Syrphidae; genus Eristalinus; species Eristalinus aeneus. Next base: position 25,728,871 of record OY019134.1, read on the forward strand.
ACATGAGACTTAAAAAAATATTTCGCAATGAATGCCTACGCCAATGCTTGTAAAACAATGTTTTTGCAAGAATATTATGAAATACCTAAATTATTTATAAAGGAAAAATAATTCGTAGTGTTACTATGAATTGAAAATGATAATCACGCATATATCACAGAAAGTGATTTCAGTCTAAGTTCGGCACTAACCAATTTTATGTGTTGAAATTGATTCTCTTAAAAAAAAAACAGATGTTACACATTGATGTTTTGTACAAAATACAAAATTTATATTGAAGTTTTGTACAAAAATCTGTGTTTTCATGAATGGTATAAATGAAAAATATTATGAACACATCAAGCATAGTTAACGAACTCCTTTATTACCCAATTTTTAGTGGAGTAAACGCAGGAAGGTTCGCGTACTCGTTAATTTTGCAAAATTTGCACAAATTTACTTATTCGCTATGCGATTCTGCGTACGAGAACAAAATGTGCAGTAAAAGTAAACGGGTACGGTTATAAAAAAGGAATTATAGTCAGAGTTAATTACTCACTGATAATTACTAGTAACTGTTCTTTTAATTCCTTAAAAGCGATTTAAAGTGCTTAATATATTTGCATATTTGGCAAGGACTAAATTATTACAAAGTGCCTGCTTGTTCTGTTTAAACAATTGTAATTGTAGTGAATTGTGATAAAAGGAATTTGAATCAAGATTGTTTAGAGCAGTTTTTCGGTGAAGTCAGAAGTGTTGTAGGAAAAATACTCGCGTGACTGCTCAACAGTTCAAATCAATTTTCCAAAAACCTTGGGCCTTCAATATTTGAAAATTTAGAGTGCCGGAAATTGTGAAAATGTTGAAGCAGAAAAACTGCAGTCCATCAGCAATCAACCCCTAATGTAATGGAAACATCTTGGGTGCAAGGTAAAATATGCGACAGGCCAAAGTGCACTTCCGCGTTGTATCTTAAAACAGATATAAATGCAAATGAATTCTTGAAAGAGAATAGTTTCATTTATGTCTGCTGGTGGCTCTTCAGAAAGTGTCACGAAAGCCATACGTATAGTATGCCTTTACCCACAGTAGGGACAGCAGATGCTTCGCCTGTCTTAAGTTTTACAACTTTTAAGCAATTCGATGGATGCAATCTTATTGCGGCGCCAAGTGATTTTGTGGAATACATCCGAGAACTTGAGCAAAAGTTTTTGGACTCATTCGACAAATGTTATTATGTAAGGGGAGTTGCACAACACCTTCTTACTTTACTGATTACTGAAAAGAAATATGCCTGCTGTAAAAATTTGCCACCAGACTTCATCTTAAATTATTTTATTAGAATTCGAATTTATTTTGTCACTAAATTTTGGAACAGGGATTTAAGTGACCCTAATTTCAAAAGGTTAGACATTTGTAAAAATATTTAAATCAAAACTTTGTCTTCCATATTTTCATGTCGTTAACATTTTTTATTTTTCTGTTAATTTTTTAAGTTAAATGAAATTCTTGTTAGTTGTTGTTGCAATAGGTTGCAATATGCCTCTTGGGGAAACCAAACACATGGTGAACAAAAAATCGGTTAAAGTACCATAAGCATACCCCATGGGTGGTGTGGAAAAAATATTTTAAGCCAATATGTATTTACCTTTTCATTCCATATAATTGAATACCTAATAAAACAAAAAAGATTAATAACCAACAATTGTACTTTATATTATTAAAAAATTATGATTGGCGTTAAATCCTTGCTATCACCATATATCATACTTGCTTATTAAAATAGTTTAAGCAGTTATTGGTTTGCCAACTTAATTACTTATTGGTGATATTTCAGGTTTATTTAGAAACATACTTTATTGTCGTTTTGCGTTTTAAGAATAAATATCCATTACCTGTTTCTTACTCTCGCACCCTTAATACTTACGCACCCTTATGATTTTATTCCCTGTCAAGATATTTCACCTAAATAACTGATCAGCTGTTTGCAATCAGCTGATCAAGACAGCTCACACGTATTCACAGACAGGGGTTTATAAAAAACGCAGTTAGTTCACCTCATGCCCCAAATGGAATTCCACGGATTAAAATCGTGTTAAAAATTTATATTTATTATAGTGTAGGAAAAGGACCTAATAATAAGAAAACAAACTTCCCATTTGGCAGCAGGAACAGAATCGTGGTTTAAATATATGAAACATAACGGTATTATGTCGATTTCATTTAAAAAAAAATTCAATTTTATTCGTCGAAACATGAACTTGACGTTCCATCTTTATATTTTAAAAAACGATTGTTAACTTATCTTCAAAGTAACAACGTCTCCTGTTGAGACATTGACTTCAAACATAGGTCTGGAATTATGGAAAAGTAGCTCCTTCATAATAACCTTTAATTTTTTACACTCCAATGAAAACTGCACAAAGGATTAAATCCATTTTTAAGCTTTATTAAAGAAAACAGTGTTATTTAAAGAGTTACGTTACTAGTTAGGAGGTTTTGTTAAATAATTTTTTATTCGTTTATGTTTGTTTTGTATTATTACAGTTTACTATAAATTAACTTTAGAAACAAATGTAGATCGTAAAAAAAATCATTCAACGTGGAAAGCAAGATATTATTTGCAGGTTCCGTCTTCAACATAAGGAGTTTCACATAACATGTTTACGTTAAAATTCTATAAGAGTTTAAAGCGTCTAAGGCCTGTGCCTCAAAGTTAAAATATACAAGGTGGTTTTTGGTTAAAGATATTGAAAATATGGAATGAGCATCTCAATACCTTAACCTGAATCCAATTGAAAACTTGTAGAGAAAAGGAACAGAATATATTGCAAAACAAATAAAGCTACATATTTATTTATCAAGGTTGATGTTAAATTGCTTCCACTTGGTTAATTTACTGCGCGTCTGTCAAAGGTCAGGTAACGTCTGTCAGGTAACATCGGTCCGATCTGATATTCGTAATGCTAAAAATACGAAGGTTGCCTTTTATATCTCGGGATTGGGAAACCTTAGTGTTGCAATCTGGCAACTGCCAGCTCTATCGTAAAGTTTGAAATTTTTGAGGTTATACGTACTCAGAACGTTTAGACATACGAGCGCTATAGTGTTGTTTACAGTAACTTAATAGATTCATCTCGCCCAAAAAATGGAATTAAATCGTGAAATTTTTCGTGGGTTTTATTTTACAACTTTCGACGTGGATTAACTCAACAATAGTGCATCGATGAACTTAATTCAATTTTTGGCGATGAAGCTCCATCAAGGACCAGTGTTTATCGATGGTATGGTGAATTCAACCGAGGTTGTAGTTCACTTCAAGACGAATTTCGTGAGGGTCAACCAAAATCAGTTGTTGTTCCGGAAACCATTGATGCTGTGTGCCAACTGATATTGCAAGATCGTCAGGTGACCTATCGTGGGATTGAGGCAACCTTAGGCATACATTCAATATTGCATGAACATTTGACCGTCAAAAAAATTTGTTCGCGTTGGTTCCCACACAATTTGTCAATCACTCAAAAAAAGGCACGTGTCGATTGGTCGAAAGAAATGCTCCAAAAATACGATCGCGGTGCTTCGAAGCACGTCGGTGACATAAAGGTGAATCGTGGATTTACGCGTATGAGCCCGAAAGTAAACAGCAGTCGCCTGTATAGGTGTTTTAAATTGAGCCAAATCGAACAAAAGTTGGTCGCACACGAAGCACTTCCAAGCAAATGGTCGCCTGTTTTTTCGGAAAAACTGGACATGTCGCAACCGTACCACTAGAACAACGCAGAACAGTTAATTCAGATTGGTACACAACCATTTGTTTGCCAGTTGTCTTCCAAGAAATCAGAAAAACCAACCGCCGAAGACGGATCACTCTTCACCACGACAATGCGAGCTCTCACATATTCGCTCAAACAACTGCATTTTTGAACACCCAAAACATTAATTTGAAGAGTCATCTGCCGTATACTCCTGACATGGCACAGAATGACTTCTTTTCATTCCCGTACGTAAAAAATAAAATGGGAGGTCAACGTAGATCTTAATGGGGAATATTTTTTAAAACAATAAAGCTATTTTGGATGATTAATATTTGTTTTTGTTCTCTAAATCCTGAAATATAAAAGGCAACCCTCGTGCGTTCTAAATAAATTATTGTAAAAAAATTAATAAAGCTTCTTTTGAGAAGCCGCTCGGAGTCGGCAAAAAAAAAAACAACAAAGGTCCCTTCTGCTTGTGTGAGGACACGGGTAGCTCATGATTGGTATGCCTTGGTCCCCCTTTGGACTGTCGCATCATCCAATATATTTAAAGTATTAATAAAATAAATAATTCATAAAAACACTTTTTATTTTGAACAATAATAATTATACACGTTTATTTTAAATACGTTTTCAAAAAACAAAATAACAAATAGTATACCAAAGTATATACACCGCATCAAAGTATCATACCCAAATTTCAAAATAACTAAATGAGATACTAAACCAAGTGAATCTTCTTATTTTATAGGGAGCTGATGTGAATTTCAACCAGCATGGGGCTAATTATACACCACTTCATTTTGCGGCACTATCAGGAAACAAAGACATATGCATTGTGCTTTTAGATGCGGGTATTAACCCTAACGCACTTAATTCGGTATCAAGAACAGCATCTCAAATGGCAGCTTTTGTTGGCAATCATGCTTGTGTAGAAGCAATCAATAATTATGTACACAAATCACAACTTGAACCGTTCACAATACTACAGGATAAACAAACGGAGCCATACTTACCTGTGCAGTTATTGGATAATTTTCACAAGTTTGTCATTGAAGTTAATTTACATCCTGTGCGTATTGCTCTGAATCTACAAAGATATGGAAATTTACTAAAGCATATGCCAAAGCTAAAGAAGGTCCTTGAACTTATGACAGAAAGAGAAATGCATAAAAAATACAATATAAATGAATTAATGGCATTCAAATATCACTATTTAAAATGGATTATTAGTGAAATAATGCGATGTGAAGAACAATTTCAGATGCGGAAAGAAAAATCAAATGAACCTGACGGAAAACATGATTTTATAGAATTATTTGCCAAACGTGTTTTAAAAGAAAATAAAGCCGGTCAGTTGGAATATGTGGAGTTTACTGTAAGGGATTGTGTGCGAGAATTTCCTTTTAGAGAATGTACAATTTTTCGTCAAATAGTTTCACAATTAGCCAACAAAGATTCCCCTTCTGCTTTGTTTGTTTTGAGAAGTGCTATAAATGGACAACGAGGTTTCGTCGTGAGTATTTCATTTACTATATGCACATTGTGATCTATTAAGTATTTGATAATGTTACTTTAACGCTGATAAGAAAATATAGAACGAAAATTATAATACATAGATACATAGAAGAGAGAAAAGTGAATAACAATAAGCTTTGGTTTTAAACAGATTTTAATTTTGGAATTTTTTAAGTTAGAATGACTTTTTATGATGTGGCTTTGAGTTGGAGTGTTGAATAATGTGAAGACCGTTTGGTTGTTGCTTGGATTGTTGTTGAATGGATTAGTAGGGTTGCATGATGTTATGCCGAGTAAGTGTTGTGTTATTTTAATATGATCATATAGGTGTGTTCTCTGTGTCCCCCAGTGTTAGGCGAGTAATGGCGGTATTTAAGTGTTTGGATGTTGGTGCCAATTTTTCAAACCTTTTTTTTCAGGCAAAAAACCGTAGGTCCCCTCTACTGTTACCAAGATTTTAAAATTGTTCACATGTTTTATATTAATTTTTTTATTAATTTATTAATTTTATTATTATATTTAAGTAAGGAAAATGGGAATCTGAACTTAATCTACTTATCTAAACCTAAGGATTATTAACAAAAGAAGAGGAGTAATAAATAAGAAGAGCTCAAATTTTAGCCAAACAAAGCATATAAGAAAAAGGGTTTTTATACTCCTTTAATAAGGAAAATGGAGACAGAGCAAAAGCATCCGGGGTTAAATAGATAGATATATATAATATCAGCGAGAAAGAGAGATTTAGTGTTGTTAGACGATTTTAAAAAGAATGTAAGTTAAATTCATTAAGCCAATCTATATCATGTAGAACGAAACGGATAAATCTGCAAAGAGGACAAATAAGGAACGGGATACGTAATAAAAGAGTCATATTCTCCTAGCATTTCCAAGGGTTGGGCGAACAGTTGTTACGAAAAGGGGCGTTATACCATAAGATCTTGGGGACCCATTCGCAGGTTTGTTAGGGAAACTACGCAAAGTCTGTTGCACTTAATATTTAGCCAAAACGATTTACTTGGATTTCAGAAGTCTTTATTTCAAAAAAATTTATAGAACTATGAAAGGAAAAAGGAAAAACTAAAAAATGATTTTGTCCTCCCTCGAACACCTATTTCGTTTGTTATGATAATAGCTCTACTATTGTCGGTGAAGATTGTCCCTGGCGCCTCATGGAATCCTAATTCAATCATTATGTTTCGCAGAAATCCAGCAGAATGCCACAGAACTCAAATTAGCAAATCTTTGTTTTTTAGATCCCCAAAGAACTGCTCGACCTCCATAGATAAACGCATACCCACTTTGGGATTTCCGGTCGTTCAAATCATTTGCCCAACTAGCATCAGCAAAACAAAATCGTCTTTTGTTTTTTTGTACTCAATTCCAGCATTTTTGGAACCCTGAAGATATTGGAGAACATGCATTGCAGCATTCCAGTGTTGTTACCGCGGATCGCCACAAAACTGTGATAATTGATTTACTGCATAGGCTATATCCGGTCTGCTAAATATCGATAGATGTAGAAGACTTCCTATCAGACGACGGTATTGAGTTTGATTTACTTCCTTTTGTTCTTCCAAAACAGTTGGCTTCTGCTCCAATTTCAAGTTTTTAAAGTAAATACACTTGTCGTAATTTGATGCAGTAAAACCAAGTTTTTTTTAGAGTTGTATCCAGCTTTAGGTTCAACTGACGTCCTCGTACTTAAGCTCATAGATCGCCTTATTGAGTCTGCAGACTTGGTTCCCATTAATAAATCCTTCTGGCTGCTCCATGACTGTCGATTTCTCCATTTAAGTAAGCAGAAGAAACATCGATGTGGTGTAATCAGTGTAATCCAGTTACTGTCCAAGTATTATTTTTTAGTAAAGAGTCATATTCTGCCCTCATCGCCTCTCGCCATTCATTAGCCTCATCTAAACTATCGATCTCCTCAACTGATGTTAGATCATCTCGCTCCACTAACTTACTTACGGCTTGAGTCTCCTTCGCTGGCTTACCTGACTTTAATTCAACTCATGACTTATTTCCGATCAAAGCCTCAACTGTTTCCGCGCATTCCTTAAATGATAAAAGGTAAGAGTTTTGGCTGCTCTGTGCCTTGTTACTTTGTCCATTATCCACAGTATTTTTATGAATAAATCTTACGTCTCACACAACACATTTTTTGTCCGGTATCCAAATTCTATATGCTTTAGAATCTTCCGCGTAGCCTACAAGTATGCCATCATTCGACTTACTATCAAATTTTCCCAAATTCGGGTGTGTGAGGTATACTGATGAAAAATTCCATTTTTCTGTAGATAATTTTGAAAGTCTTTTCCACAATTTCATACCATTGTCAGTTCTAATAGTTTTATCTTTTTCGCCAGTTTGATTTTCTGCTAACACTTTAAACATTCTAAATGCTTTTAAGGCTTCATTTTTGTTTTTCAAAAAATAGACAAATATCTTGCGTAAGAAATCGTCAATAAATGTTATAAAATATTTCGACTTTCCAATAGATTTTATTCGCATGGGACAAAAATGTCAGAATGGTCAAGCTGCAATCGTTTTGTTGTTTTCTTTCCGTTTTTGCAAGTAAATGACAGTTGTCTTTGCTTTGCTCTTATGCAAGCTGTACAAACAACTCCGTCATCCTTGAATTTATCCGGTAGTCCCCTAAGCATTCGCTTTGAATGTAACTGCTTAAGTGAGTTGATATTGACGTGTCCCATTCTTTTATGCCAGTCCGTGAGTGATCCATGACGAATTTTCGATGATTTAGATACTAGTTTGCGGCTAATTATTACTTTTTCAAGTAAAAGAGCCCATTATTTTTTTCAGCTCTCATCACGAAACGGTTTTTCTTATCATAAATTTTAGCTCCTGAGTCTTTAAAATTTACCTTATACCCGCTGTCCGTTGCTTTACTAATTGAAACTATGTTGTCAGTAAAATTTGGAATAAGCAATGTATTGTACAGGCGTAGTTTTTCTCGTTAGTTTTTAACATTTAAACGTGTTTTGGCAGTTCCGATGCCTTTGACATCAATCATGTGGTTGTCTGCTAATCTCACAGTATGTTGGTCACTGGTATTACGTAGATTAATAAAACTAGATTCGCGCACGTATATGATGTAGCCCGGCTATCTAGGCACCATTTCCTATTCAGTTTCCTCGGCTCGTGAATAGCTATTGCTGATTGTACTGTGCATTTCTCTATGATGAAACCAAAATCTTCATTTGCACTCTAAGATTGTTTCCCTTTTTCATGTTTGACCCAACAATCCTTGGCCATATGTCCGCGTTTACCACAGTTTCTACAATTATTAGGAAAATTATTATTGTCGTTTTTTACCTTGAATTGATTTTATGTAATGCTTGGCACTTAGTACATTGTTGGTAAAAGATTCCTTTTTTCTGTCATCTACTTCGAGAAGTCTACTGCAAACCGTAGAAACTTCGAGGTAAGTACTTTGGACGTCAAATGCAGATCGTATATCCTTATACTCCTCCGACAAACCATCTAAGAGTGCAACAACTAGTAAATCTTCTTCCAGAGTTGCTCTAAACTCCCTCAATCTGTTCATGATTGATTTTAAGTCTCGGATATAGTCAACAATCGATTGTCGTGGGGTCATTTCCAAATTGGTCAACTTCCGATATTCCTCCGTTTTTTGCCCATTTTTTTGTGCTCCAGCAATCTGTTCCAATGTAACACGGCTTCCATTTGCGCCTTCCATGTTACGAACTTCTCTCCATTAAAAAGAGGAATACGACCATGCGGATTTGTGAAGCTCATTTAAAATTTTTCTTTTTTCTTCCTTTGAATTTCAAAAAAATTAATTATTTAAAGACTGCTAATTAACATTTGGCCTGGGCCCATAACCTGTTGAACTTAATATTTAGCCAAAACGATTTACTTTGATTTCAGGAAGTCTTTATTTCAAGAAAATGTACAGAATTATGAAAGGAAAAAGGAAACTCTAAAAAACGTACAAAATGGAAATTTATTATTTATTGACTGTTTGACATTAAAGCTAGCATCGCACCAACACATAAGACACTCTAAATAGTCAGTTGAGTGGTAGAGTGTAATCATCACTTCTAATACGACTGTTTCTTTTATTGACGTTTCCACTTGATCAAAAATTATGTCGAAAAATGTACATCTATTCGTGCTGAAATGCCAAAGTAATCTAAAACTAACCATTTAACGGCTGAGAAAATTGGTTGCAGTTTAATTAGTGTTAAAACTTTTAGTTCTTAACCTTTAAAAAGGACATCCTTTATGATATATTGGGAATATAAATGGTAATGTAGGACAAAAAATTGCTTGGAAGCGTGAAAAAAATTTGAGCAGACAATGTTTGATTGAGACCAAATTAAATATCGGATTAAGACCGGAACTAGCGGAAGAACTTTCGATTAACTGTTTAAAAAAAATTAAGTTATTCAGTTACTAAAAAATTTTAAAGTCGGGGATTGTTGTTATAAATTTGAAATTTCCCAATAAAGAATATTATTAGTGATGGGTAATGCTCCCGAAATAAAGGCCTGTTTAGAAAATAAGGTGAAGAATTAATTTTGCAAGCTACATACATTCGATTATTGAATCGTCTTGTCGTAGTAGTTGCGAACACGCAAAACACGTCTAACTTTTATTCCTCTCAGAAACATAATATATATGATGTACAGCTGAAACTGTAAACATACATATGTTTGAGACGAGTGTACCGACATAACAACATAAATTAAATTGATAATCGAATGTACATAGCCCGCGAAATTTTACCTTTTCCTTATTTTTTGATAATACCTCGTACCTTAACAACTGACAAAACAATACTTTATAATTATTAAAAACGATATATACTCTCTGCTTAACAATGAAAAAAATGTACATACTTGGTGGGACAAATAATAATAATGCAAGTTTTATAATTATAAATACGATATATACTCTCTGCTTAACAATGAAAAAAAAATGTACATACTTGGTGGGAAAAATAATAAAAATATAATGTGTTACAACCATTCCATATAAAAGTTTTTTTTTTCACAAAACAATTAAGAATGATGGATATAAACTGATTTTTGTTTTTGGCCAGTTTTGGCTTGGAAAAAATAATAGAAACAAACAAAACGAATATGAAAATGAAATTACACTTCAAAAGTATCACAAACTTTAATATTTGATTTTTGAGACTTTGTTGTTTTATCACTGCAGCACATTTTCGTCCAATGGAATCAATCCACTTGTTACAAGTTTTATCAGGAATGGAGAACCACAAAGTTGGTTCTTTGTTAGTGGCTCCACTATCTCCGATCTCGCGTTTTAAAATTTCCCATAGGTGTTCTTCGGGATTAAGATCGAGGGTTTATGATTATATATATAACTGATATTTTTTTATATTGTTTTTTTAGTGCAATCGAATTCAGTGTTTTCTGGACATCTCAAGTACGTTTTCCCGTCGAAACCAAACAAATAAATATTGGTTTCATTTGACCATAGCACATTGATGAAGTTTATATGATGAAGGTGCTTGGTCGCGAAATTTAATCTACTTTGAATATTTTGCTTTCTCAAAAAAGATACCTTCTGCAAAAGGGTTCCACTTCTCACAATCGGTTTATTAAAGTGTGTATCGTTACTTGCGCCTCCAATTCATTTGACGAAGCAAATGGATTTTTTGCACTGTCGCCCTTGTAAAAAGTCAAAACGAGATATTGATTTCCGTTTCCTTCCCCTAGTTTCCGGGTTGGCGCTAAAATGAATTGCTATGAAAACTTTTTTCCTTGAACACCTATTTCATTATTTGTTTTTCTGAAAGAAATGCAACAAGTTGTGAATGATTAGCGCCTCCATATTTTCGCGATTTTCTCTGAATATATTATATAACTTATTTTAAATTAAATATAAATTTATTTTTAAATTGTTTTTTGTTTATATTTATTTATATATTTGATTGCTACTCATCAGCAACAAAATTAAAAGAGTAAAACTGTTTGTAAATAGAGCCTTTAAATCGTGGTCAATTTAGGGTTGTTTACCATTCCAGCTCATAGTCTTAATGGCGGACATTTGTCTCTTGCAATTATATTCTACTTAATTATTTTTCTTGAAATCAAACTTTTTGACAGTTCAGGTGAGACTCGCTGTTGTTCTCTTCACTTTCCGAGGTTTATATATACGCCGCGATAATCCCCAATGGGACCAGGGACTAGTATCCTCATCAACTATTCCTGTTGTGCTCGGTTATTTCACAGGTAGAAGGGTACAGTTTTTTGTCGACTCCCAACGGCGAAGTTTGAGAAGCTTTTTCAAAGAAAAATATTACAATTTCAAAAGGAGTGATGTGTTCAATCCGGGAAGCGAACCTAAGGTCTAGGACGTATGAGTGTCGCACCCTACCCAATACGCCATGGCGGAATTGTGTGTGGCATGATAAAACTGTAATCGGAAAAACAGATTTTAAATATTTCCTTGTCTGAAAAAGGGTTGATGGAAATTTATTATTATTACTATTATTATAATTTATTAGGATGTATTTTAAAATATAGTGGTCGCCGTGGCGTAGTGGGTAGAGTGCGACGCTCACACGCCGAAGGGTTTAGGTTCGACTCCTAGCTCAACACTCAACACTCTTTCGAGCTGCCGACAACATTCAAAGAGTAATAACTGTCTAAGAAAGCTTCTCAAATTTCGCCCTTCAGAGTCGGCAAAAAACTGTAGGTCCCTTCTACTCGTGAGAGAACAGAAGTGCGCACAACACGAGTAGTTGATGAGCAAGCTAGACCCTGGTCCCCCTCTGGACTATAGCGCCAACAATTATTATTATTATTATTTTAAAATATAAACTAACATGAGAAAGAGCACCAGCTGTCAAGGCTCTCGTCTTTTGGATTAAATTTAAATTGAAATTGTGGAGATGTTTTGATGGGTTAGAGATTTGAGCTGTAGGTGGACTGAAGAGTATGGGGGGTTGTTGTGTACCAGGTTTGGTATGCGAGTGGAGGAGTGTCTTTGAGAAGATTGTAGGCTGTGTGTATTAATCTCCCAATCGTAGTCTACAAAAGGCAGTGTTAAGAGGTTAGAATAGGATGTGACTGCTGTGGTCTGATGTAGTGACGGCAATAGTACACCTTCATTTTGTGTAATTTAGTCGTTAGCGTTAGTGAAGGTACTTTGGTAAAACTGTTTATTTTATTGTTTCAATAAAAAAAAATCCCCTGATGAAGACAGCGATCCCTGCCGAAACGTTAAGATAATAACAGTGATATTACCTTGTTTTTTTTGAAAATTATCAGTGACCAAAAAGGCGGACGAAGGAAAAATCGGTTTCCCTTACATAAGAATAATTGATTTGGTCAATTTCAACAAACATATAAAATTTATTAATAAAAATAATGCTGTGAAGTCAATCGACTCGCTAGAACATCGACGTAATGTTGCATCATTATCATTGAAATGCGTTACCCAGTTGCATTCCTCCTTTTAAGAGTTCACTCCCAATACTCTCCCCGTAGACCCATTTACTCTTATACCAACCTTCAGATGAACAGCTAAGTTGAGAGGCTTGTTCTTCAGCCACACCACACGAATATGGAATGCTCTTCCCAGTCCAAATTTTCCCCTCAGTACAATCCACAGTCATTTAAAACCAATGTGTACCTACTTTCCCTCTCTTTCTATACCTTCGGCCCGTGCTATGACTTAATTCCGATCACTTAAGGGTACCCAAAAAATCCTTTAGCTTGCCAATTATAAAAAAGGGAAGATTAACCGATTAAAAAGTAATTAATTAAAATTATTAAATAATATTTACGAAATCATTTAAAGTAAACCAAAGATAAACTCAAAACCAAAACAACATTTATCCCATAATTGTTTTTCTTGCATAGTTCTTGTACGCTTATTAAAGTTAAGAAGTTAAATTGCGTTTTCGCGCATAATTTTTAAGTCCGATTATATATTGTTTACATCAATAAACATTTATTAAGAAATTGTTTAGTTTTACTTTCAGTTGCACATGTTTTGTACAATACTCTATAAATTATAAACTTTTCATTTTATATTTCGATTTCTTGGCTTGCATTGTTGGTTCTCTTTTATTATTATTATTTTAAATAGCTATAATGACATTCGAATTTTTTCTACAGGATGAACTATCGTTTTGCAGTACATGTGGAGAAGAAAAACCGGACAAAAAGTGTTCTAAGTGTAAAGCTGTTCAATACTGCGACAGAGAGTGTCAAAGGCTTCACTGGTTTATGCATAAAAAAACATGCGCTAGACCGACATCTGCAGCTGGAATATCTGGAAATAACACATCCGGCGTAGAGAGTAAAGTTGAAATCGATGCCACCGAAATTCGAGAAACTCTCCAAAACATGATTGTAAGCTAAATATGCAAAATTGTAATACAATGTCATAATTATTTCTGTATACTGCTTACCTTAGCATATAAAGCCTCATGATTTTATATTGTTGTATAGAGACCAATAAATTCATAATAATAATAATGTTATTCATGCTTCAAATTTGTACTAAAAAAGACTTTAGGATATGAAATGCATTTTAGAGCATAGTTTAATATCTTATTTGAAAAAATAAAAAAAAAAAACAAACAACAAAGCCGTACTCGTAAATAAAGAAATAATATCATAAACTTAAGCGGATAAATGTACAAAGTTTTATTAACAAAATATTTGAGGTGGCTGAGTGCAGTTGAAGGGGTTTTACCTATCGGACTACATTTACATTCTAAGTACAGATTGTAGAGTTCGTGGCTACGTGTTCTCCTTGAAACAGCCTCCTAGCAGACAGGACCATAAAATCAATGCAGTTTTGCTTTAAGCACAATATAATGCGACTGCTAGAAAAATGCGGCTAAGAACTCGACGGCGCTTGGATTTTCTTCAGTGATAATTTAATCTGGATTCTATATGCGGGTTCGGGGGAATCGCACTGATTCGTGCTGATCAGTGCGGTCCAAAAGGTCTTATAGCCAATATTGATAAGAAATTTGCCCTTCGACTAAGTTTTACTATGGTTTCAACCAAATAACCTAAATGTGGTAAGGTAACCACGCAAAGCAGAACGATTTATGATAAAGACAGTAGCAGCATATTCTCCTGGTATGTCACTGCAGTTAATTTTTTTTTACCATAATTTTTGTTTTGTTTGGATCTCCAATGTTTGAATGACCCACAGGAAAATTTGCAAAATTTGACTTCAACAAACTCTGTGGTCAAACACTATAGACTATGGGGTCGATTAACTTTAAACATGTTGTTTTCTATTCAAGTGAACTGTAATGATGTAACAACAACCAAATTAAAGCTACTCGAAACAAAGTCCCTACGCATTCATCACTTACCGGCATATTGATCTCTTTGAATTTATGTGCGGTTGATACGATTATATTGAATTGGTTGTCAATTATTTCACATGAATTCAGACGCACCGTAAGCCCCAGCTGACCTGTATTTGTCCGAAACCTCCTTCAATGTTTGGGCATTTTCAGTATGAACATAACAAATTTGATGTATAAAAATTATTATTTTTTTTTCATGGTTCTGATGTCTATTACAGTTCATTTCAGATTCAGGATATTTGCAAATAATTTTGCACAGCAAAAGACCACAAATCACATCTGTTGCATCTTATTAAGGCATGATTCTGATAATTGCAACATCCGATTGAGATATGGAGTTTCTGTGAAGCGAAGAAAAAATTGTATGGATGGAGTTGGAAATGTCTTAAACAATTAAGTGAGCATTTTAATTTAATACTAGAAACTCGGGTCGTTTTATAAACATCCAATTGTTAGAAGATTGATGTCACTTGTTTATTTGTTCACTTGTGCCATCCTCTCATTTTCAATTTCATTCAGGTTTGTATTTTATTTTTGATCAAATGAACTAAATGATGGTAAGTGGAATATTATCAACAACCTCAAGGTCATTCAACGATCTAATTAGTGTCGATTTTGTATTAGTATGTATTTTTTCTGGCATATTTCGTTATCGGGAATTAAAACCTGCAGTTTTCAAATAAGTACTCTTAAGATTGCATTTAAAAAAGAGACATTCTTGATTTTCTAAAGATTAATGGTTGGCACACTCACACACAAATTTGTAAAACTTTGGGCCTTAACGTTTTATAGTTCGAAACGATGATATTAGGTCTGTTCCACTTGCTCTGAATTGCTACGAATGTACGAAATACGCCAAAAAACTGACAAAAGGCGTTCCATTTGCTGAATTTTTCATAAAAGAGAGAGTAAAATATTTCCCCTCCCTACGAATTTCTTCCGAAGAAAAATCTGTAAGCAGCAGATGACTGTCAAAGTGAAAATAAAAAAACCTCTGCATTTAATATCTGATAGCTGGTTACACTTAACTCTGCGAATTTCTACGAAAAGTCGTTTCACAAATTTCGGCAGAGTTACTCTCTCCAAGAGAGATTTTTACTACGGATTCCTGTACACAAATTAATTGGAACAGACCTATTGATATGGGTAGTTTCAGATATGTAAAAAAAAAATATTAAAATTATTTTGTGAATATTGTTAAGCGTCAATTTCTTATTTATAAACGGATAAAAGATTCTGGTGATGTTATTTATGTTATCAATATGACTGGCAATATGCTTTTGGAAGGTTAGTTTTTTTTATCTAGGACTACTTCTAGATACTTGCACGAGTCGGTCCATTTTATTTTATTTATTTATTATTATATTAATGTACAATTAAAAATTGTAATCAATATGAGCTTAAGGGGTCAAATAGTGGCGTTGACTTGCGGCCCTCGAAAAACTTACGTCTATATTGAAATGCTAAGTTTTCCTATGATACTTTTTAAAGTGTTAATATTTGATTGGTTTGGCTTCTTGAGGAGTTATAGTAGGTCTACGTTGTGGTTGAGGTTGTTTTGCGGTGTTGCAGGTTGCGTTGATAAAAAGTATTGACTTAAGAGGTGAGAGCTCGGAGCGATCATTCACCTTGTCGACGGTTCCGGGACTTAAGTAGGATTGATGATGCTAGTGAGCTATGGCGGTTACTCTATCCGGCAGGGTCACCCATACCGCAAAGGTTCTAGTTGAGGTCCGAAAACCAAGTAATGATCATCTCTCCTACTTGTCCCTGTACCCACATCCCTTCTCCCACCTTCAATCCTTTTCATCCCCTGGGCTGAATCAAGGTGTCATGCGACCCGTGCCGATGATCGACCAGGCTGAAGGCCCAGTAAAAATACCTCAGTCGCAAACGGAGCATCTGGTGAATCTTTGGCGGACCATTAGATCAGCTAGCCTTACCTGTGTATTGGAGCGGACCACCCTTTCTCGCATTACTCGTGGGACCAAATCGACCAAACTAAGAAAATTAAAACAACAACAAAAACTAACGAAACGGACAAGACTCCAGTGTCAGTGGTTCTGGACAAACCTGGCCTGACTACTGAGTCCTCCACGACTTCCACTTCGGAAGATATAAACACCCCCCTCCAGCACACACGACACCTGTCGTCGGTCTCGACACTGGCGCGTGCAGCCGCGTGACAGAACTGTTTAAGTCCTTTACGGACAAGTCTCGGCAGCCTCTCCCAGGTAGATCCCCAACAGACCGAGAGCTAGGGTCAGACTACCAGCCGAACCTGCTGAGCCGGATAAAATCCTGCGACTATTGCAGTTATGCAATCCAGGACTCAACACCTCGGACTGGAAGGTAGGAAGGATAGATGAGCCCAAAGGAGACAGGAGGAATCCTCCTCAATCCTACCTCCTACTCAATCCTACCGGCGAGAAAGACGATCAATCGTCTGACTCTGACTCCTTGTCCGATACCACGGTGGTGGAAGTCTCTGAGACCAAACGCAATGCTGCGAATGGTACAGATTAACCTCCACCACTCGAAGGCGGCCTCCGCTAACCTCCTCCTGCGGCTAGCAACCATGGGGGAGGACATAGTCCTTATCCAAGCGCCCTGGATTGTCAATGACAGGATCTATGGTTTAAGGACTCTCAACTACAAGCTGCTGGATTCGACCAAAGAAGGTAAACCAAAAGCTTGTATCCTCGTAAAGTGTTCTCTTAATATTTTTCTCTTCTCAAACCTTAGTGATCCTGATACAACCACTGTCAACCTGGAGTTGAAGGACACCCGATTCTGGATCATCTCGGCATAACTGGCCTACGATAAACCTGCTCCAACGAAGATGTTCATGAACGCAATCATGAATGCGGTCTCAAAAACGCTCGCATCTTGGTAGAATGTGACGCTAACGCACACCATCAAATATGGGGCAGCTCTGATACCAACGCAAGATGTGAGTCCATCCTTGAATTCATTTTAAACAATAAGCTAATAATCTGTAATAAAGGTTGCGACCCTACTTTCATCACTCGCAATAGACAGGAGGTTCTTGACCTCACCCTTGTCTCTGATAACTCTATAAATCTGATCCAGAATTGAAAGGTATTCAGCATGCCTTCCTTTTCCAACCACTGCTACATACAGTTGGACATCGTGGATCAACCAACTCCAAATTCACCATATAGGAATGTCAGAAGAACAATCTGTACAGGGTATGCTTAAGGCGCACTCTGCGCCCTCTTCCACCTCCCCCCAATAACACCAGAGACCTCAACGATCTGGTTGACCTTTTCACGTTGAACCTGAACAAAGCTCTCGACGTGACCTGCCCGGTCACTGAACCCAAGGGCAACTGTCGAGTTAGACAATCTGAGGAAGAACAGCCGACGATTATTTAACAAAGCTAAGTTCACAAGATTGGATACTGACTGGGACGCCTACAAACAATCCCTCAAAGCGTATAAAACCAAAATCAAGAAATTCAAATCGGAAACTTGGAGACTCTATTGTGGCAAAATAGAAGAAGTTGGTGAAGTCTCGAGACTCAGAAAAGTCCTCTCCACCAGCTCAACCATAACCTGCTTCTACAAAAGGCAGGATGGTGAATGGACCATCCCCAGTGAAGAATCCGTAAGTATTCTGCTCGACACACACTTTCCAGGCAGTACGGAGGAATCTCCGCGGACTCAAGAATCAACCGGTCAACAAAACTGCCTCCCTCATCTTGTCACAAAGCGCAAAATACTCTGGGCCATTCGTAGCTTCAAACCGTACAAGTCACCTGGACCCGATGGCATTACACCTGCGGAACTCCTGCAGTCCTCAGAATTAATTCTGCCATGGCTTGAGGTCATTTTGAACGGTTGTCTCCGCTTTTCATACATACCAACTAACTGGAGAGAAGTTAAGGTGGTATTCATACCCAAAGCGGGACAAAGCTCTCATGTTCAACCTAATGATCTCCGCACCATTAGCTTATCCTCATTCCTTCTCAAACTATTGGAGAGAATAATCGACCTTCACATCCGTTGCACAGTCCCTGCGCACAGGCTGGCAACCTCCCAACATGCATACTATAAGGGCAAGTCCGTGGGTACAGACCTACACTCACTTGTGCATCATATTGAGAAATCTCTCTACCACAAGGACTACTCCTTAGTAGCCTTCGTGGATATAGAAGGTGCTTTTAACAATGTCTTTCCGCATTCGATATCTAATGCACTGATAGATTTGGGCCTGGACGTGGGGCTCACCTCCCTGATACAAAAGCTACTCGTTAGCAGGCGTATCACGGCCAAATTGGGCTCCACCACTACTTCCAGATACGTTAGCAGAGGCACTCCAAGGTGGAGTCATCTCCCCTCTTTTATGGAACATAGTAGTCAACGAGTAGAGAACGGAAGTACACGTAGAAGGTAAATAAATAAATTCTTACAAAAAAAAAAAAAAAACAAAAAGTGCAGTGTAGTGCAGTGAAGTGATTCGGTAGAGCACACTCGGCCCGCTCCCCCCTCTCCCACTCCTTCACAAGCCACTGTTGCGCATTCTCGGTCGCAACTCCCGTTTGATCTACCAGACGGGCTGGGGCGATGTCCGAGTCTGCCTAACATCTGACATAGCGGATTCGGAAGTGTGAATTTTTGTTAGTGGACCAATTCAAGTCAATGTACGGGCATAACACCTACGTTGATTTGTTTTGTGAAGCTAATCGCAGAATTTACACTTCTGAACTCTGCTTACTTTCACCAACTGCATTGTCGGTGTTGGTTTTCAAATGCCTACGACTGACATGAGGGGGCAATTTCGTGTTGACGTGAGCAACATTCGCGGACTGAGAACTAATCTCTTTGCCGTTTACGTCCACCTCTCTCGTCACAAACCAGCTGTCTTGGCGCTGAGCGAAACACAGGTGGGTGAGAATACCGATTTATCGGATTTGAACCTACCTGGATATAGCTTGGTGCCATTGTTCTTTTTACACCGCGGTCTCGCCATTTATGTGCGTAGTGATGTTGCTTACCAAATTCAACCACAATATGGCCACTGTTCCAATCCGGAATTTAATTTTCTGTGGTTAAAACTCTTTGTCCGTAAGCATTTAATCCACTACTGCTTTATTTATAGAAGTCCAAACCTGGACAGCAACTCAACTTATAATGAGTTTGATGCGCTATCTGACTCCATCACAAGAATTGTATCCCTGTACCCTCGCACTGAAATCGCTATTGCGGGCGATTTCAATGTACACAATTCTACTTGGCTTCGACATTCAGGCCAGACAACACCCGAAGGAAGGTATGTTGAAATCTTCGCTGAGGTAAATAATTTAACCCAGCTTGTGAATGAGCCAACACGAATACCTGACATTGCAGATCATACCGCTAACACCTTGGATCTGTTTCTCACCTCTCATCCGGAAAAATATTCAATTAATATATTGTCACCTCTAGGCTCGTCCGACCACTGTGTCGTGTCAGCCAAATTCTCGTTCTCCTCCCACACAGTTAGAGAACAAATTCCGAAAAGAACAGTATGGCTCTACGAGAAAGCCAACTTGAGCGGACTTAACAACTTCTTTAGGAATTTTAACTGGTCACTATGCTTCCTCGATAGTGACGTGGATGCCGCTACTGATGCGATCACAAACATTATTTCGCTGGGCATGAGGTCCTTTATTCCTCACAGAGTGAAGAGCATCAAGCCTAAGGCAAACGCCTGGTTCGACTTGAGCTGCAAAGAGGCTATCAGGGTGAGAGAATTGCGTTTCCGGGATTATAAAGCCAACCCTTCTGAGGAAGCCCGGAAAAAGTTCAAACGGATCCGAAATGACTGTAATGCATTAATAAGACGTGTTAAATTCTCCTTTGACCAAAAGTTGAGGCAAAAAGTTCTACAATGCCCCAAGGGTAGCAGAAGCTTTTGGTCTTTCGTAAAAAACATAAGGAATTCAGCCTCGTCTTCGATCCCAACGCTCATTTGCAATGACATTCCAGCTGTCAGCTCTTTGGACAAAGCTAATCTGCTTGCTGCACACTTTGCAGCTAGCTCAACGCTGCCAGATAACACTTTGTCCCCACCTGTACTTGAGAGCGTAAATTTCTCCATGGGGCAAATCCATTTTCGCACTCGTACAGTAGCAAGAGTACTTAAAGATCTAAACATACACAAATCCGCTGGCCCGGATGGTATACCCCCTGTTCTTCTGAAGAGGTGCTCTTCTACGCTGGCAAAACCACTGCGTAAGCTTTTCCATCTGTCCTACTCTTCAGGGCTCTTTCCGAGTAAGTGGAAAACTGCATTTGTCCAGCCCGTCCCTAAAAAGGGCGAATGTTCGTCACCCACCTCCTACCGACCCATAGCACTAATCTTGAGTCCCGGAAGCTTCTTAATGACCGGCAGTACGGCTTCCGAAGCAACCGTTCCACTGGTGATCTGATGGCATATCTCACTGAAAAGTGGAACCAATCTTTGCACAATGCAGGAAAAAGCAAGATTGTTGCGCTTGATATTTCTAAGGCATTTGACAGGGTCTGGCACCAGGCTCTCTTGTCGAAAATGCGTGCTTTTGGGATCGATGAGTCTCTTCTTCAATGGATTAGAAATTACCTTTCGAATCGTTCAATACAAGTCGTTTTGGATGGATTCAAGTCTGATATCCACTATTAATGTTGGTGTTTCCCAGGGCTCTGTTTTGTCTCCGACACTCTTTCTCATTTTTATAAATGATCTCTTGTTTGCTACTTCTAATCCTATTCATTCCTTCGCTGATGACAGTACCCTCAGCTTTTCATATTCGTTCCTTGGCTCACGTCCCTCCACTTCGGCCTTAGACTCGGAACGGCAGCGTATGTTAAGCACATTAAATTCCGACCTTGACAGCACAATCGATTGGGAAAATAAGAATAGAGTGGAATTTAATGCTTCCAAAACACAGCCGTTATCCATGAACGGCACTTGCGTTGTTGAAACCGAAAGACTTTCCATCCTCGGTATGTGTATCAACCCAACAATTAGTTGGAACGATCACATATTTGAGGTCGCCAAAAATGCTGCGAAATGTCTAGGTTTCCTTAAACGATGCAAGAAGTACTTCACCCCCTCTGATCTGGCTACAATATACAAGGCATACATACGCCCAAAACTTGAGTATAACGCTCCTATCTGGTCAGGTGCTTCTAAGACCTCCCTGCACCTGCTGGATAGAATTCAAAAGCGAGCGATAAAACTTATAGGTGACAGTAATATTGCGAAGTCGATTGACTCGTTAGAACACCGACGTAATGTCGCGTCGTTGTCACTTTTTTACCGCTATTTCAACAAGAAATGCTCAGACGAATTAGCCAGTTGCATTCCTCCCCTTCAAGACTTCACCCGCAATACACGCCTCGCTAGGAATGCCCACCAATTCACCCTCAAGCCCTCTTTCGGACGTACAGTCAAATTCAGAGACTCGTTCTTTAGCCGCACTACACGAATCTGGAATGCTCTTCCCAGCTCGATTTTTCCTCCCCATTACAATCCACAGGCATTTAAAACCAATGTGCATCGGTACCTCCTCTCCCTCTCTTCTTCTATACCTTCGGCCCGTGCTGTGACTTGATCCGGTCACTTAAGGGTACTCGCAACCCCTTTTGCACGCGTCAATTATAAAACAAAAAAAAAAACCAACTGTTATTACTCCTGGAAGATGAGGGCTGCAAGGTGATAGCTTATGCGGATGATATTGCTATTGCGCACTCTCGCAAATATCCCTTGGTACTTAGGAACCTTATGCAAAATGCTCTTTCGCTTTCTTCAAAGTGGACGAGCAAAAATGGACTAAGCATCAATGCCAAAAAAACAGAACTAGTCCTCTTCACCAGGAAATACAAAGTTCCCCATGTTGACCCACTGACCATCAACGGCCAGCAATGCTCTTTTTCCGAGACAGCCAAGTTCTTAGGACTTACGCTGGACAGGAAACAACTGGAAGGCAAATATTTCCGAGCGCGCCCTAAAAGCCACGACTGCTCTCTACATGTGCAGAAGGGCTATTGGGTTTAGATGGGGTATCCAATCGCATATGATGGCCGGGATCTACACGGCTGTGGTGCGTCCTATTCTACTATATGACGTTGCAGTTTGGTGGCCTGCACTAGACACAGCCTCCCACTATAACACTATCAGAAAAGTCCAGCGACTGGCCTCCATATGTATCTGCGGTGCTCTAAGAACCACCCCATCAGATGCATTGGACGTCATTCTCAACCTTATGCCCATATATCTGTTTGCTCAACAGGCGGCGGCTAGTACAGCCATAAGACTGATCTCCTCATCACAATGGAACGTGTCCCACGGACACTCAAGAATCCTTCAAAGAGAAAACTTTGTATACCAAAATTTTGACACAAAATTCCCGCACTATGATCCTTGAACGAGACGCGTGGTCGGCTAACCCACAATGGGTTGCTGACGCTACGTGCATATGCACCGATGGATCAAAAACAAACGAAGGCGTTGGTTGCAGAGTCTACTCTGAGGATCTGAACCTTAGTCTAAAATTCAGTCTTCCCAATAACTGTAGCGTGTTCCAAGCTGAAGTAATGGCCATTCGCGAAGCACTGTCTTGGCTGAAGAGGAATAGCATATCCTCAGCTGATATCCTTATTCTTACGGATAGTCAGGCAGCACTAAGGGCCCTGGAATCTGCCTCAACAAACTCCAAGACGTCATAAACTGCCGCACATCCTTAGATGAGATGGCTGAGCAGTTCAACATTGGACTGTGCTGGGTGCCAGGTCACAGAGACATTCCGGGTAGCTGCCAAGCAGACGAATTGGCCAGGCTTGCCACAACGCAACCACTACTTCAGGAACACAAACACCTCGGTATCCCTCTCGCCACATGCAAGTAAGTACTGCACTTGAATGCGATCCATCAGACTAATCAAAGGTGGTCTAACCATAACCTTTGTCGCGTCTCCAAGGAAGTGTGGCCCTCTCGGCCAGGGGCTCCCTCAAACGATTTTTGCAGAAGCCGCAGGGATGAGGAAGAATCAGAAACTCTCCTTCATCTGTTATGCACATGCCCGGCGCTCTCGCGCCTCAGACACAAGCACTTTGGAAGCTATTTCCTCAACGCCCTACATGACCTCAATAAAACCCCTCCCGCCGACATTTTAAACTTTATTATCGACTCCAGCTGGTTTTATGTTCTTCCCACCTGTATGGGACTAAGTGCATTCATCATCCACCTTAACCTACATACCTAATAGTTGGTGATGGTTACTGTTCTGCGGCAGGTGAGGCAGTTTGGAGGAGACTTCCTTTTGAGCAGGTGCTGGTGAGTAAATACGGTGTGTCTAAGACGGAGGCGGATATACCAGTATGAAGTGAGCGCCAAGATACAAATGTCTCGATAGGGAACATTTGTTATGAACGAGCCCTTATTTTTTTTTGTTTGTTTGCTATGACATCTGTGAAAAATATTTGGTATACATCAAGTCATTGAACAGACAACATCATATTTTTTCATAGTGTTAAAAATGTCGAATTTTGTACCAGAAAGTGATGATTTGCGGAAAGCATTAATTTTTTGTTTTCATTTGAAAAAGTGCGGCAGAGTCGCATAAAATGCTTGTAGAGGCATATGGTGACCATGCTCTATCAGAAGCAACATGCAAAAGATGGTTTCAACAGTTCAGATATAATGATTTTGATGTGAGAAATGAAGAACGTGGAAGACCACCAAAAAAGTTTGAACACGCCGAATTGCAAACGATATTGGATGGAGATGATACTTTGAGTCAAAAGCAAATGGCAGCAATGTTAAATGTTGCACAACAAAGAATTTCTGACCGTTTAAAAGCTATGGGAAAGATCCAAAAGTGTGAAAAATGGGTGCCACATGAATTGAGTGAAAGAAAGAAAGATAGAAAACCGAAAAAACACTTGTGAAATTTTGCTTCAAAGATACGAAAGAAAATCAGTTTTGCATCGGATTGTTACTGGCGACGAAAAATGGATTTATTTTAAGAATCCTAAACGGAAAAAATCATGGGTTAATCTGGGACAACCATCAACACCGACTGCAAAACCAGATCGATTCTGCAAAAAGACAATGCTGTGTGTTTGGTGGGCCCAGAAAGGTGTGATGTACCACGAGCTCCTAAAACCTGGTGAAACCGTTAATACTGATCGCTACCGACAACAAATGATCAATTTGAACCATGCATTGATCGAGAAACGACCAGAATGGGCCAGAAGACACGGCAAGGTAATTTTGCTCCATGACAATGCACCTGCACACAAACAAAACCGGTTCAGGATACAATCAAAATACTTGGATGGGAGCAGCTACCTCACCCGCCGTATTCACCAGACTTGGCTCCTTCCGACTACCATTTGTTTCCATCGATGGGACACGCATTGGCTGAGCAGCACTTTGATTCCTACGAGGAGGTCGAAAATTGGGTGTCTGATTGGTTTACTTTAAAAGACAAACAATTTTATTGGCGTGGTATTCACAAATTGCCAGAAAGGTGGTGAAAATGTGTAAAAAACAATGGCCAATACTTTGAATTAAATGTTTTTACTTTCCCATAAATAATTAGTGCTTTATTTTCAAAAAAATCCCTCATTTCATACTGGTATACCTGTACAAGATCCTAAGATCCGAATTAGGTTTATCGGTTGGGAATTTTGGCTGAGTTTTATTAGGGTTAATTCTTTGATAGTGATGTTTATAATTTTTACACTCGCGTAATATTTGTTGTTGGAACTTTTGATTTATGTATCTCTTTAGATCGCATTGACAAAAGGTGTAATAGGAGAAGATGAGTGCCTTGATTGCGGCATTCGCAGCAGGCACTTGCATATTAATTGCCCACAATTCCAACATGGCCTGGTGTCCATAGCAGCTTTAGCTTCGTTTGTGATTTGATGAGGATATCACTTATTTTCGGATGGGGTTGTAGAGTCGTTTTGTGGACTTGCGACGGCTTTTATAACAGACAGGCTGTCGGAGCAAAGAACCCACTTACCTCCTCTTTGGGAATATTTTTAGCGGCGTGGAGTATAGCTACAGCTTCTGCGGTGTATATGGAGGCGATGTTCGGTAGGATGCCTTGCGAATTGATCGAGCCTTCTTGATTAGCAACTGCATAGGCTGTGTTGTTGTCTGTTTTGGAGCCATCTGTGTATATAAAGCTCCAACCCGTACGTTTAAAAGTTTCATGGATCACATTGAATCGAACTGTGTATACATTATTTCTAGTTGTATCTTTACGTAGTTCGTGCAGGTCCAGGAGTACGGAGTCCTCGTGGAGTGACCATGGTGAATATGTGGACATAAACTTGGTTGCTCTCTTGCGAGGTAGATCTATTTGTTGTCCCTAACGTAGGATGCAGTGGATTGCGAAGGGGATCCCTCGATTATGTCTGTGGGTAATGGCCTTAGCTGTATCTTGGTCAATTATCTATCCCGTTTGGAAGTGGAGTTTGGCATTGAGTCGTGCAACGGTTACAAAATATCTTTCTTCTATCCTGGAAGTACTGGGAGTGACTGGAGTAGTAGTCTGGCTGCTTGGCAGTAAGTAGGTGCAACTATGTTTCTTATAGACTTAGGGCAGGAGCTGTATATAGCCAAACCATAATTCGATTTACTAAGAACTAACATCTTTGAAATATTGCAAAGTGAATTTACATGAATATTACTTTTCTTTGAGGCTAGATATTTAATTATATTGTGTCTTGCAGCTAAAGATTGCTTAAGATTAATACAGTGGGGTTTCCAATTATACCTATTATTAATTAACAAACCTAGGACGTTAAGACACTGTTTCAATCCTTATGTTGTTGAAAACTAATTCTACACTATTACATTTTACTTTCCTACATATGTGAATTAATTTACATTTTTCCAAAGATAATTTGGATCCAGAAATGTATGACCATTCACAAATTTCTTTCAGTAATTCAAAAAGTAAATTTTTGGTTTTATTTCAATCATTGTATTTACATATTATGAAGGCGTCACCGGCATAGATACAATGATCTAAATCTTAATAATTTATTATGATTTCACTGAGTTGGTTAAAGGCTTTTGAAAAACGAATTACCGATAAAGAAGATCCTTGCGGGATTCCGTTACTCAGCGGCATTAGCTTAGAAAATATACTGCAAATTTTAACGACGCATTTTCTGTTAGTTAGAAAGGACTAGAAGTATACGAACATTTTTGGATGCCTACCCGCTCAAAGGCTATCTTAAAATCTAAGGCTATTATTGTGATGTGGTTGCGGGCGGAGAGGGATTTGGTAATAGCGAAGTCCAAATGAAGGAGAGTATCTATGCATTCTCTTTTAGGTTTGAAACCGACTTGGTTAGGTGTAAGTAACTTTTTGTGTTCTGCGAACCACATGAACCTATTGGCGATTATTTTTTCTAGTACTTTGATAAACAGGGATGTAGTGAAATTGGGCGATAGCTGCTTACGCTAGAGGGCCCTTTCTTAGGTTTGGGTATAGGAATTACGGTAGCTATCTTCCAGCTTTGTGGGATAGTGCCTTTGCTGAAGATGTTGTTTTTAGGTTTGGGTGTAGGAATTATGGTAGCTATCTTCCAGCTTTGTGGGATAGTGCCTTTGCTGAAGATGTTGTTACAGGAGTCTTTCTATGGATGATTGAGGAAGATTTTTAATCATAGGGTAAGAAATTCTATCCCTTCCAGGCGTTTTTCCTACTAATTTAAACTAATTTAAATTTAGAAAAACACCTCTCTAACTCAAGCGGGGTAAAGTCTGATTCTATGCGAAGTATGGCCGAGTTCCTAGCTTCTTGGGGGACTATGTTAAGACTTTCCAGTTTCAGCCTGTTAAAAGGTGGGGAGAAGTTAGATTTATCGGAATTGGTAGACAAAGTTTCGGTAAAGGAGTTACAAACATCATTGAGGTTGGATACAGGACCTTTTGGTGTGCTGATTGTGTGTTTTTGGGAGAGAAGAGTTAATGTGTGTTGTAGGTTGGTTCAGAGTTGGTAAGGAGGGATCACTATTAAGAGTGTTTGTTTTGGTTAATTGTGGGAGAAGTTTCTGTTTATAGGAGGAGAGTGTTGGTTGATCTGTTGAAATGCTTGTGTTTGCGGAGTGCTGTTAATTAGGATTTTTTTGATGCGCTCAGAGAGAGAAAAAGTGTTGGAAGAATGTTGTTTGTTAAGATCACTGTATGTGCGTCTGGCGACACTCATACTACATTTGTCTCTGATTTTTATTGCTAAAATCTCTTTGTTTTGTAAGAATTTGGGGCAGTCTTTTGAAGCAGAAGAGTGAGCATCAAAACAGTTAGCGTACATCAATCTTGTGCAGGGCTCGGGGTCATGAGGAGGTAGATTGCAATTGACGCAGACTTTGCTTCTGGTGCACCTCTTCAATGTATGGCCCAGGAGTTGACAGTTTCGGCATATCATAGGAGGGGGATATATTCTCTTACCTTAGCTTTATACCAACCAATTTCAACGGTTTGAGGCAGGTGATAGAGATCGAAAGTATACCATAAGGCCCGTAGGCTCGGTTGTATCATTGATTTTTTTTTTGAGAATTTGTGTACTTCGGAAACGCTCTGCGATCTTATCTCTGCAATTATTCCCGATTCTTGCACATTTTTTAGCCAAGAACGTACACTACACCCTTGGAAGAGTTCAGTTGGTTATGAGGGCTAGCAGTGACTGGTATCTGGCCAGCTAAGACACTTGTTCTTAGGAACTTATCAGCAATTTTTTGGCAAGTGAAGATAGAAATGTTGCCGTACTCCGTGCTGATGGCCTCAATAGATTTTCTTAAGACGAAAATACTTACGGACGAAATAGGTTTGTCCTCGGATTTGGCTGTTATTATGATAAATTTAGGGTTTTTAGTGTTACGGACGGTAGGTAACTCCGGGAACTCAAACGGAGATGTATTCCGTTGATTTTTCTTAGCTTTGGGTTGTTCAGTAGACATATCTGACAATGTGTGAAACTGATTACCGAATTTATTACGCGGGCCCGGTTTGCCCATAATGAGTCTAATCAGCAAACAAGTGAGAAGATATAAATAACTATATGAAGAAGAGAATGAGCAAGGAATATAATTTGACAAGAACCGACAGGAGTTTAGGCGGGAAGATGTCATAAAAGAGAAAGGCGTCAAACGGCAGTAGAAGTGAACGAGATGTTTACGCTTTGAGAGCCAGACGATGACTGACGAGTCGGCCCATTCTACGTAAATTAAAAATAAATTGAGCTTCCTATTAGGTAGGAAGCATTCTTTTCTGCGTCTAGTGAACCAGACAACTTGAGTCTTTTCAGCAATTATCTTTAGTTTCCATTTCGTACAGGAAGTTCCGAATAGCCAACATGTGTTTGTCTGTAGAATACAAATAGATTGAATATAATAGATGCAAAATTTGATCCTTGAGGAAGACCAAAGTCAGTACTTTGCAGGGATTAAAAGGAATTACCCAAGCACACTCGAAACTTTCAAAGTTTGTTTAATTTTTGTTATTGGAATTGGGAAATCGTACCGATAAATCGTTTTTTCTAAATCAAGCGATACCAAGTCGGTTGATTCTTTTGCCAAGAATTTATTTTGAATATGTCGTTTTGTTCTGACAATGTGATGGCAAATTTTCAGAAAGGATGTTTTTTTCTCCTATATGTTGTTCTATTCTTGCTTTAATTATTTTTTTAAATATTTTACTTAAACTGCTAAGTAAACTAATAGGTACCAAGTATACCAAAATGAAATGAGCGTTTTTTGAAAATAAAACTAATTATTTATGGGAAAGTAAAATCATTTTATTCAAAGTATAGGCCATTGTTTTCTACACATTTTGACCAACTTTCTGGCAATTTCTGGCAAACCAATCAGACACCCAATTTTCGACCTCCTCGTAGGAATCAAAGTGCTGCTCAGCCAATGCGTTTCCCATCGATGGAAACAAATGGTAGTCGGAAGGAGCCAAGTCTGGTGAATACGGCGGGTGGGGTAGCTGCTCCCAGCCAAGTGTTTTGATTGTATCCTGAACCGGTTTTGCTTTGTGTGCAGGTGCATTGTCATGGAGCAAAATTACCTTGCCGTGTATTCTGTCCCATTCTGGTCGTTTCTCGATCAATACATGGTTCAAATTGATCATTTGTTGTCGGTAGCGATCAGTATTAACGGTTTCACCAGGTTTTAGGAGCTCGTGGTACAGCACACCTTTCTGGTCCCACCAAACACACAGCATTGTCTTCTTGCAGAATCCATTTGGTTTTGCAGTCGGTGTTGATGGTTGTCCCAGATTAACCCATGATTTTATCCGTTTAGGATTCTTAAAATAAATTCATTTTTTATCGCCAGTAACAATCCGATGCAAAACTGATTTTCTTTCGAGTCTTTGAAGCAAAATTTCACAAGTGTTTTTTCGGTTTTCCATCTGTCTTTCATTCAATTCATGTGGCACCCATTTTCCACATTCTTGGATCTCGTTTGTGATTTGATGAGGATATCACTTATTTTCGGATGGGGTTGTAGAGTCGTTTTGTGGACTTGCGACGGCTTTTATAACAGACAGGCTGTCGGAGCAAAGAACCCACTTACCTCCTCTTTGGGAATATTTTTAGCGGCGTGGAGTATAGCTACAGCTTCTGCGGTGTATATGGAGGCGATGTTCGGTAGGATGCCTTGCGAAATGATCGAGCCTTCTTGATTAGCAACTGCATAGGCTGTGTTGTTGTCTGTTTTGGAGCCATCTGTGTATATAAAGCTCCAACCCGGACGTTTAAAAGTTTCATGGATCACATTGAATCGAACTGTGTATACATTATTTCTAGTTGTATCTTTACGTAGTTCGTGCAGGTCCAGGAGTACGGAGTCCTCGTGGAGTGACCATGGTGAATATGTGGACATAAACTTGATTGCTCTCTTGCGAGGTAGATCTATTTGTTGTCCCTAACGTAGGATCCAGTGGATTGCGAAGGGGATCCCTCGATTATGTCTGTGGGTAATGGCCTTAGCTGTATCTTGGTCAATTATCTATCCCGTTTGGAAGTGGAGTTTGGCATTGAGTCGTGCAACGGTTACAAAATATCTTTCTTCTATCCTGGAAGTACTGGGAGTGACTGGAGTAGTAGTCTGGCTGCTTGGCAGTAAGTAGGTGCAACTATGTTTCTTATAGACTTAGGGCAGGAGCTGTATATAGCCAAACCATAATTCGATTTACTAAGAACTAATATCTTTGAAATATTGCAAAGTGAATTTACATGAATATTACTTTTCTTTGAGGCTAGATATTTAATTATATTGTGTCTTGCAGCTAAAGATTGCTTAAGATTAATACAGTGGGGTTTCCAATTATACCTATTATTAATTAACAAACCTAGGACGTTAAGACACTGTTTCAATCCTTATGTTGTTGAAAACTAATTCTACACTATTACATTTTACTTTCCTACATATGTGAATTAATTTACATTTTTCCAAAGATAATTTGGATCCAGAAATGTATGACCATTCACAAATTTCTTTCAGTAATTCAAAAAGTAAATTTTTGGTTTTATTTCAATCATTGTATTTACATATTATGAAGGCGTCACCGGCATAGATACAATGATCTAAATCTTAATAATTTATTATGATTTCACTGAGTTGGTTAAAGGCTTTTGAAAAACGAATTACCGATAAAGAAGATCCTTGCGGGATTCCGTTACTCAGCGGCATTAGCTTAGAAAATATACTGCAAATTTTAATGACGCATTTTCTGTTAGTTAGAAAGGACTAGAAGTATACGAACATTTTTGGATGCCTACCCGCTCAAAGGCTATCTTAAAATCTAAGGCTATTATTGTGATGTGGTTGCGGGCGGAGAGGGATTTGTTAATAGCGAAGTCCAAATGAAGGAGAGTATCTATGCATTCTCTTTTAGGTTTGAAACCGACTTGGTTAGGTGTTAGTAACTTTTTGTGTTCTGCGAACCACATGAACCTATTGGCGATTTTTTTTCTAGTACTTTGATAAACAGGGATGTAGTGAAATTGGGCGATAGCTGCTTACGCTAGAGGGCCCTTTCTTAGGTTTGGGTATAGGAATTATGGTAGCTATCTTCCAGCTTTGTGGGATAGTGCCTTTGCTGAAGATGTTGTTTTTAGGTTTGGGTGTAGGAATTATGGTAGCTATTTTCCAGCTTTGTGGGATAGTGCCTTTGCTGAAGATGTTGTTACAGGAGTCTTTCTATGGATGATTGAGGAAGATTTTTAATCATAGGGTAAGAAATTCTATCTCTTCCAGGCGTTTATCCTACTAATTTAAACTAATTTAAATTTAGAAAAACACCTCTCTAACTCAAGCGGGGTAAAGTCTGATTCTATGCGAAGTATGGCCGAGTTCCTAGCTTCTTGGGGGACTATGTTAAGACTTTCCAGTTTCAGCCTGTTAAAAGGTGGGGAGAAGTTAGATTTATCGGAATTGGTAGACAAAGTTTCGGTAAAGAAGTTACAAACATCATTGAGGTTGGATACAGGACCTTTTGGTGTGCTGATTGTGTGTTTTTGGGAGAGAAGAGTTAATGTGTGTTGTAGGTTGGTTCAGAGTTGGTAAGGAGGGATCACTATTAAGAGTGTTTGTTTTGGTTAATTGTGGGAGAAGTTTCTGTTTATAGGAGGAGAGTGTTGGTTGATCTGTTGAAATGCTTGTGTTTGCGGAGTGTTGTTAATTAGGATTTTTTTGATGCGCTCAGAGAGAGAAAAAGTGTTGGAAGAATGTTGTTTGTTAAGATCACTGTATGTGCGTCTGGCGACACTCATACTACATTTGTCTCTGATTTTTATTGCTAAAATCTCTTTGTTTTGTAAGAATTTGGGGCAGTCTTTTGAAGCAGAAGAGTGAGCATCAAAACAGTTAGCGTACATCAATCTTGTGCAGGGCTCGGGGTCATGAGGAGGTAGATTGCAATTGACGCAGACTTTGCTTCTGGTGCACCTCTTCAATGTATGGCCCAGGAGTTGACAGTTTCGGCATATCAAAGGAGGGGGATATATTCTCTTACCTTAGCTTTATACCAACCAATTTCAATGGTTTGAGGCAGGTGATAGAGATCGAAAGTATACCATAAGACCCGTAGGCTCGGTTGTATCATTGATTTTTTTTTTTGAGAATTTGTATACTTCGGAAACGCTCTGCGATCTTATCTCTGCAATTATTCCCGATTCTTGCACATTTTTTAGCCAAAAACGTACACTACACCCTTGGAAGAGTTCAATTGGTTATGAGGGCTAGCAGTGACTGGTATCTGGCCAGCTAAGACACTTGTTCTTAGGAACTTATCAGCAATTTTTCGGCAAGTGAGAAATGTTGCCGTACTCCGTGCTGATGGCCTCAATAGATTTTCTTAAGACGAAAATACTTACGGACGAAATAGGTTTGTCCTCGGATTTGGCTGTTATTATGATAAATTTAGGGTTTTTAGTGTTACGGACGGTAGGTAACTCCGGGAACTCAAACGGAGATGTATTCCGTTGATTTTTCTTAGCTTTGGGTTGTTCAGTAGACATATCTGACAATGTGTGAAACTGATTACCGAATTTATTACGCGGGCCCGGTTTGCCCATAATGAGTCTAATCAGCAAACAAGTGAGAAGATATAAATAACTATATGAAGAAAAGAATGAGAAAGGAATATAATTTGACAAGAACCGACAGGAGTTTAGGCGGGAAGATGTCATAAAAGAGAAAGGCGTCAAACGGCAGTAGAAGTGAACGAGATGTTTACGCTTTGAGAGCCAGACGATGACTGACGAGTCGGCCCATTCTACGTAAATTAAAAATAAATTGAGCTTCCTATTAGGTAGGAAGCATTCTTTTCTGCGTCTAGTGAACCAGACAACTTGAGTTTTTTCAGCAATTATCTTTAGTTTCCATTTCGTACAGGAAGTTCCGAATAGCCAACATGTGTTTGTCTGTAGAATACAAATAGATTGAATATAATAGATGCAAAATTTGATCCTTGAGGAAGACCAAAGTCAGTACTTTGCAGGGATTAAAAGGAATTACCCAAGCACACTCGAAACTTTCAAAGTTTGTTTAATTTTTGTTATTGGAATTGGGAAATCGTACCGATAAATCGTTTTTTCTAAATCAAGCGATACCAAGTCGGTTGATTCTTTTGCCAAGAATTTATTTTGAATATGTCGTTTTGTTCTGACAATGTGATGGCAAATTTTCAGAAAAGATGTTTTTTTCTCCTATATGTTGTTCTATTCTTGCTTTAATTATTTTTTTAAATATTTTACTTAAACTGCTAAGTAAACTAATAGGTACCAAGTATACCAAAATGAAATGAGCGTTTTTTGAAAATAAAACTAATTATTTATGGGAAAGTAAAATCATTTTATTCAAAGTATAGGCCATTGTTTTCTACACATTTTGACTAACTTTCTGGCAATTTCTGGCAAACCAATCAGACACCCAATTTTCGACCTCCTCGTAGGAATCAAAGTGCTGCTCAGCCAATGCGTTTCCCATCGATGGAAACAAATGGTAGTCGGAAGGAGCCAAGTCTGGTGAATACGGCGGGTGGGGTAGCTGCTCCCAGCCAAGTGTTTTGATTGTATCCTGAACCGGTTTTGCTTTGTGTGCAGGTGCATTGTCATGGAGCAAAATTACCTTGCCGTGTATTCTGTCCCATTCTGGTCGTTTCTCGATCAATACATGGTTCAAATTGATCATTTGTTGTCGGTAGCGATCAGTATTAACGGTTTCACCAGGTTTTAGGAGCTCGTGGTACAGCACACCTTTCTGGTCCCACCAAACACACAGCATTGTCTTCTTGCAGAATCCATTTGGTTTTGCAGTCGGTGTTGATGGTTGTCCCAGATTAACCCATGATTTTATCCGTTTAGGATTCTTAAAATAAATACATTTTTTATCGCCAGTAACAATCCGATGCAAAACTGATTTTCTTTCGCGTCTTTGAAGCAAAATTTCACAAGTGTTTTTTCGGTTTTCCATCTGTCTTTCATTCAATTCATTTTAACACGATGAAAAAATATGATGTATACTAAATTTTTTTCACAAATGTCATAGCAAACAAACAAAAAAAAACATAGAAGGACTCGTTCACAACAAATGTTCCCTATCGAGACATTTGTATCTTGACGCTCACTTCATAACGGTATACCTGGTATATGTGGCTAGTAGCAATTTTCCTAGGTCTTTCTGGTTTGGCTATTGGAATAACCGTTTTCCAATCGGAGGAGAAAAAGCACAGTTTAAGGCATGAAGTGAAAATTAATTGCAACATCTTAACGCCTTTTTTAAGCAATGCACTCAAAAGCGTATTATTTATATTATCTGTTCCTGGAGTATTTTTGGTTTTTAAAGATTTGTGCATGTTATTTATTTCATTTGATTTAGGAAAATACGTTTCGTTTATGACAAAAGTAATATCAGAATTTGAAAATACATAGGAAAGCATCAGATCGTTGGTCGCATTATCGCTCAGGTGAGCTTCTGATAAATAATTCCTTTTAAAAGTGGATCCTACGATATTTGCTTTTTCTATTTGTGATAAACACAACACACTTTAAGTGGTGGTACAACATTGTCTCATTTTTTTAGCAACCTTGGCGACTTTCCAAAACTTGCTTTTTTGTTTGCTTTGTCAAACGTGGAGAACAGAAGGTTCCACCATTCATTCCTAAAAGCTAAAGCTTTTTCTTTGATAATTGTCTTAAGCATTTTGATATTCTCATAAAAATAATCTGTGGATAGCGACTCCACGTTCTTCTTTCTGCATTTCAGCGACAAATAAGCTAAATATGATAAATAAATATCTTAGCGAAGGTTGTGGCTGTACTCAGCAGCATTGTTTATGATATCAACAAAATCTTTTAATAGTACATTAACTTGATCTGTAATGTTTATTTCTGTAAATGAAATTGTGTTACTAAAAATCACCATACTGTTAATGCAAGCTTTGCTTTTTATTCGCTAGTCTTTGAGATTAGGCTAGTAACCATAGAAACAGGATGCTAGATTGTGGCATGAACAGTGTTCAGGGATGTTAGTGATGGAGAAATCAAGAGAGAATCAAGGAGAATACAATATACTGTAGTTAGAAGCAGTGGTGTAAATATCATGTAGAATTTTACGCCAACAATTCGCTCTTACACAATTCCAAGATAAGTTACGGCAGTTAAGATTACCTCATAGGATAATCTTGTTATTACACCTTAGTTACCTAGTAAGATCGTTTCTACACTGAGTTTTTTTCTCCGAGCTAAAATAAATAAAACGTATACGCAGTTTAGAATTATCAAGAAGCGTAATTTCAAACCAATGGCTTCTAATACGCTTAGATGAAATGCTTTCAGAAGAGATTGTTGTAATACATTTTGAACAAAGAAAGCAACTCCTTCTCCTTTATTAGCAAACCGATCTAATCTCTGACATTAAAAGTTAAGGTGACTTAATTGCTTTGATTCCTTCAGTTAAGTCTCGGTAGTTAACGCTACATCTACTTTATCATTTGTTAAAGAAACAACAAATTCAATTTTTTTGTTTTAAATGCCTCTAGCATTTCAGGTTAATAGTTTAAGAGAGCTAGTTAACATAGTTTGATTATACATACTTGACAGCAAGTGTGGTTAACATGAAACTGCTCATCTCTTGAGCGACAAGAACTTAATTTAGGGTTAACGGCAGTAATAAAAGAGTGGATCTCTTCAATTAAGAATGGCAGCATTCAGGAGGCGTGCGTGTTGGCTTCGAACTTAGTCTGGTTGCGTGCTCAGCTCGAAGGTGTTAAGAAGAAATATGAGGTGTTGAACCTGAGAAATGCTGTGTTGTAAGTTGCTAAGACGAAAGTTGGAGTAGCCCTTTGGGTACGTGCAGTTAAGGAGTGGGTACTTTTAAGTGACGAAAACTCTGATTATGTTGTGCCAATAGTAATAATAATTGGGTGGCGTTACAATCCATAGGGGGACCAGGGCCTTGTTTGCACATTAACTACAATTTTGCCGGCTTCGAATGGCGAAGTTTGAGAAGCGTTTTCTTAAACAGTAATAACTATTTGAGTGTTGTCAACAGCTCGAAAGGGGTGGTGCCGTGAAAAGTTCGAGGCTTTCAGCCAGCAATCGAACCTGGGGCTGAATTTCATTGTACCTCGTTTAATATAAATAATGTATATAAAATCAGTGCGGTTATAAAATTTCGATTGGATTGTGATTGCTTTAACGTCGATGTATTCGATTCTGAGCTTAATGAAGTGATTCAACTACGTTGTAGGAGTCAAGTACAGCAAGCGTAACCTTAAAAGATATGTTTTCTTTACTACCATGCGTAAAAAATTGTAAATTAAGTTTACTGAATTCTTTTATAACTGCTTCACGCGAAACGAGTGAGTGACATATTATCTTTTAGCTCAAGGATATGTTTTTTAACATATAGTCCAAATTTATGTTTTTAAGAGTTGAATGCAGCGATTCATTTTTACCTTTAGTAGACCGGGAAGGCACTCATTTTAATTCTAGAATTAGTGAAACATCTGGGGAGAGAACAATCTCTCCCCCTAATTCTTTCCGCTGTCGTTTACGAGAAATTATGAGAGAGAGAGAGAAACTTTTCAAAACACGTGTGTGCACTATCACGGCCAACTACAGAGTCGTCCATATATTGTTATCTAGCAATAATTTGTATTTTCCTATGATTCCAAGTGTCCATTGTTTACCATCATTATGATTAAATGCTTTTGTTATATGTCATGTCACTGTATAGCCCATAGAGCTCGTTATTATTTCTTTTCCCGAAGATGCCATCAACGCAAACAGGACCAAAAATCCCACGCAAAACTTTTCTCTCGAAAAGACTAATTCACCTTTGGTAACGTACAGGTTTCCGCGCCATAGAGTGGAACTGGGATGATCAAGCTGTTATGTCAAAAAAGCTTAGTCCTTCGAGAGAGAGCTTTATTACTCAATTGCCTCTTGAGCATAAAGAATTTTGAGTGATTCTACGTTTGATTTCGGTACTGATGTTGTTATCTCTGCTTACCGCGGAGCCGAGTTAAACGAAGTCCTTGACTACCTCGAAGTTTTTGCTGCCTAGTGTGACACTCTGTCCCAGACGTCGATGTTGTGTGTCCTTCCTTGATGACAGCATGTACTTAGCCTTGCCCTCATTTACCGCCAGACCCATTTTAGCCGCTTTTGCTTCAATGCCAGCAAACGCCTTATTGACTGCTCGCTGTGTTCGTCCAATCACGTCAATGACATTAGAGTAAGCTAGCAATTGATCTGACTTCTAGAAGATCGTGCCTCTGGTGTTGACTTGTGAGTTACGCACGATCTTCTCGAGGATGATGTTGAAGAAGTCACATGACAGTGTGTCGCCTTGTCTAAAACCTTTTCTGACATTGAAGATCTCGGTGAGTTCGTTACCGACGAGAGTTCTCCATCGTCATCCTACACAATTTGACGAGTTTGGTAGCAATGCCAAAATCAGACATGGCACTGTATAGCTCGTCTCTATGCACACAGTCATATGTGGCCCTAAAATCGACGATTAGGTGGTGAGTGTCGATTTGCACTTCTTGAGTCTTTTCCAGGGTCTCCCGTAATGTGAAGATCTGGTCTCTTGTGAACTTCCCTGGTCTGAAACCACATTGATAGGGACCTATCAGGTCTTGGACAAACGGTTTCAGACGCTCACACTATACGGCAGAGAGGATCTTGTATGCGATGATGAGGAGACTAATTCCTCGGTAGTTGACGCAATCAACTAGCCTTGTGTACCGGGCTAGACATTTTTCACAAATGTCATAGCAAACAAACAAAAAAAACATAGAAGGGCTCGTTCACAACAAATGTTCCCTATCGAGACATTTGTATCTTGACGCTCACTTCATAACGGTATACCTGGCCCTAGGTCTTTCTGGTTTGGCTATTGGAATAACCGTTTTCCAATCGGAGGAGAAAAAGCACAGTTTAAGGCATGAAGTGAAAATTAATTGCAACATCTTAACGCCTTTTTTAAGCAATGCACTCAAAAGCGTATTATTTATATTTTCTGTTCCTGGAGTATTTTTGGTTTTTAAAGATTTGTGCATGTTATTTATTTCATTTGATTTAGGAAAATACGTTTCGTTTATGACAAAAGTAATATCAGAAATTGAAAATACATAGGAAAGCATCAGATCGTTGGTCGCATTATCGTTCAGGTGAGCTTCTGATAAATAATTCCTTTTAAAAGTGGATCCTACGATATTTGCTTTTTCTATTTGTGATAAACACAACACACTTTAAGTGGTGGTACAACATTGTCTCATTTTTTTAGCAACCTTGGCGACTTTCCAAAACTTGCTTTTTTGTTTGCTTTGTCAAACGTGGAGAACAGAAGGTTCCACCATTCATTCCTAAAAGCTAAAGCTTTTTCTTTGATAATTGTCTTAAGCATTTTGATATTCTCATAAAAATAATCTGTGGATAGCGACTCCACGTTCTTCTTTCTGCATTTCAGCGACAAATAAGCTAAATATGATAAATAAATATCTTAGCGAAGGTTGTGGCTGTACTCAGCAGCATTGTTTATGATATCAACAAAATCTTTTAATAGTACATTAACTTGATCTGTAATGTTTATTTCTGTAAATGAAATTGTGTTACTAAAAATCACCATACTGTTAATGCAAGCTTTGCTTTTTATTCGCTAGTCTTTGAGATTAGGCTAGTAACCATAGAAACAGGATGCTAGATTGTGGCATGAACAGTGTTCAGGGATGTTAGTGATGGAGAAATCAAGAGAGAATCAAGGAGAATACAATATACTGTAGTTAGAAGCAGTGGTGTAAATATCATGTAGAATTTTACGCCAACAATTCGCTCTTACACAATTCCAAGATAAGTTACGGCAGTTAAGATTACCTCATAGGATAATCTTGTTATTACACCTTAGTTACCTAGTAAGATCGTTTCTACACTGAGTTTTTTTCTCCGAGCTAAAATAAATAAAACGTATACGCAGTTTAGAATTATCAAGAAGCGTAATTTCAAACCAATGGCTTCTAATACGCTTAGATGAAATGCTTTCAGAAGAGATTGTTGTAATACATTTTGAACAAAGAAAGCAACTCCTTCTCCTTTATTAGCAAACCGATCTAATCTCTGACATTAAAAGTTAAGGTGACTTAATTGCTTTGATTCCTTCAGTTAAGTCTCGGTAGTTAACGCTACATCTACTTTATCATTTGTTAAAGAAACAACAAATTCAATTTTTTTGTTTTAAATGCCTCTAGCATTTCAGGTTAATAGTTTAAGAGAGTTAGTTAACATAGTTTGATTATACATACTTGACAGCAAGTGTGGTTAACATGAAACTGTTCATCTCTTGAGCGACAAGAACTTAATTTAGGGTTAACGGCAGTAATAAAAGAGTGGATCTCTTCAATTAAGAATGGCAGCATTCAGGAGGCGTGCGTGTTGGCTTCGAACTTAGTCTGGTTGCGGGCTCAGCTCGAAGGTGTTAAGAAGAAATATGAGGTGTTGAACCTGAGAAATGCTGTGTTGTAAGTTGCTAAGACGAAAGTTGGAGTAGCTCTTTGGGTACGTGCAGTTAAGGAGTGGGTACTTTTAAGTGACGAAAACTCTGATTATGTTGTGCCAATAGTAATAATAATTGGGTGGCGTTACAATCCATAGGGGGACCAGGGCCTTGTTTGCACATCAACTACAATTTTGCCGGCTTCGAATGGCGAAGTTTGAGAAGCGTTTTCTTAAACAGTAATAACTATTTGAGTGTTGTCAGCAGCTCGAAAGGGGTGGTGCCGTGAAAAGTTCGAGGCTTTCAGCCAGCAATCGAACCTGGGGCTGAATTTCATTGTACCTCGTTTAATATAAATAATGTATATAAAATCAGTGCGGTTATAAAATTTCGATTGGATTGTGATTGCTTTAACGTCGATGTATTCGATTCTGAGCTTAATGAAGTGATTCAACTACGTTGTAGGAGTCAAGTACAGCAAGCGTAACCTTAAAAGATATGTTTTCTTTACTACCATGCGTAAAAAATTGTAAATTAAGTTTACTGAATTCTTTTATAACTGCTTCACGCGAAACGAGTGAGTGACATATTATCTTTTAGCTCAAGGATATGTTTTTTAACATATAGTCCAAATTTATGTTTTTAAGAGTTGAATGCAGCGATTCATTTTTACCTTTAGTAGACCGGGAAGGCACTCATTTTAATTCTAGAATTAGTGAAACATCTGGGGAGAGAACAATCTCTCCCCCTAATTCTTTCCGCTGTCGTTTACGATAAATTATGAGAGAGAGAGAGAAACTTTTCAAAACACGTGTGTGCACTATCACGGCCAACTACAGAGTCGTCCATATATTGTTATCTAGCAATAATTTGTATTTTCCTATGATTCCAAGTGTCCATTGTTTACCATCATTATGATTAAATGCTTTTGTTATATGTCATGTCACTGTATAGCCCATAGAGCTCGTCATTATTTCTTTTCCCGAAGATGCCATCAACGCAAACAGGACCAAAAATCCCACGCAAAACTTTTCTCTCGAAAAGACTAAGAACTTCTTCATTCACCGTTGGTAACGTACAGGTTTCCGCGCCATAGAGTAGAACTGGGATGATCAAGCTGTTATGTCAAAAAAGCTTAGTCCTTCGAGAGAGAGCTTTATTACTCAATTGCCTCTTGAGCATAAAGAATTTTGAGTGATTCTACGTTTGATTTCGGTACTGATGTTGTTATCTCTGCTTACCGCGGAGCCGAGTTAAACGAAGTCCTTGACTACCTCGAAGTTTTTGCTGCCTAGTGTGACACTCTGTCCCAGACGTCGATGTTGTGTGTCCTTCCTTGATGACAGCATGTACTTAGCCTTGCCCTCATTTACCGCCAGACCCATTTTAGCCGCTTTTGCTTCAATGCCAGCAAACGCCTTATTGACTGCTCGCTGTGTTCGTCCAATCACGTCAATGACATTACAGTAAGCTAGCAATTGATCTGACTTCTAGAAGATCGTGCCTCTGGTGTTGACTTGTGAGTTACGCACGATCTTCTCGAGGATGATGTTGAAGAAGTCACATGACAGTGTGTCGCCTTGTCTAAAACCTTTTTTGACATTGAAGATCTCGGTGAGCTCGTTACCGACGAGAGTTCTCCATCGTCATCCTACACAATTTGACGAGTTTGGTAGCAATGCCAAAATCAGACATGGCACTGTATAGCTCGTATCTATGCACACAGTCATATGTGGCCCTAAAATCGACGATTACGTGGTGAGTGTCGATTTGCACTTCTTGAGTCTTTTCCAGGGTTTCCCGTAATGTGAAGATCTGGTCTATTGTGAACTTCCCTGGTCTGAAACCACATTGATAGGGACCTATCAGGTCTTGGACAAACGGTTTCAGACGCTCACACTATACGGCAGAGAGGATCTTGTATGCGATGATGAGGAGACTAATTCCTCGGTAGTTGACGCAATCAACTAGCCTTGTGTACCGGGCAAATGACGCTGAGATTCCACTCATCGGCCATGCTTTCCTTCGACCATATATTACAGATGAGCCCAACCTACTCATCTCCAGCTGCTTTAAATAATTCAGCTTGCAGTCCATCCACTCCAGCAGCTTCTTTTGACTTCAGCTTAGATATTGCTATCGTCACCTCGTCTAAGTTGGGGGGACGGAATTCTTATCTAT
This sequence comes from Eristalinus aeneus, assembly GCA_955652365.1. Taxonomy (NCBI): domain Eukaryota; kingdom Metazoa; phylum Arthropoda; class Insecta; order Diptera; family Syrphidae; genus Eristalinus; species Eristalinus aeneus. Next base: position 25,771,185 of record OY019134.1, read on the forward strand.
CATCGTCCAAATCGAGTGGAACATTCTGCCTAACAACGGGATTTGGGCCGTCATCGCCGTTAAGGAGTCTGCAGAAATGATCCTTCCAGATTTTCAGCACAGACTGCGACTGTGGTCTCGGCATTGGTCCGAGCCTTGTATCCGGATAGCTGTTTTCCTTTTCGGTAAAACTTTCGGACTTCATTACTGCCATTACACCTTTCCATTTCCTCGACCGCGCGGTTCTCATGCTCCTTCTTTTTCCTTCTGAGAAGCCGGTGCTCTTCCCTTCTTCTCTGTTCGCAGAACTCACGAACAGCCCTCATTGTTCGATGCAGCGTCGCCTAATAGGCGTCTTGTTTGGCTGCATGTGCTTGCCTGCACTCGTCGTCAAACCATGGGTTTCTTCTGGGTGGTGACGTGAAACCCAGCACATCAGTTCCAGCTTCTTTTATGGCTTCTTAACAACGTTTCCAGTCTTCTTCTATGTTTGGTGCAGGCAGCGTCGAACACTGAACGAGTTTCAGGGAGACTCGGTCGGCAAAGTTCCAAGCAATTGGCTGCGATTGTAGCTTTCCGACGTCAAAACGTTTTGGTCTATCTCGACTCCGTTGCTCTCTCGATATCCGGGTTCTTACCTTGGCTACAACAAGGTCATGATCCGAGTTGATGTTTGCACCTCGGAAGGTTCGGACATTGAGAATATTGGAGGAGTGTCTGACGTCGATCGCAACGTGAACAATCTGGTTGACGGTGGATTGATCAGGAGATCGCCAGGTCCCTTTGTGAATGTTCATTTGTGGGAACTGTGTGCTAGCCACAGAGAGGTTCCATCCCGAGGCGGAGTGCAACAGCCTGAGCTCGTTTCTAGATGTGTTGTTGTGCAGGATGTGTTTTCCGATGACTCCAGCAAAGATGCCCTCCTTTCCCAGCTGAGCGTTGAAGTCTCCTAGAACGACATTGGTGTCAGGCATCTTATGTTCTTTCTAGGAGGTCATAGAAATCATCCTTCTCCTCTGTCGGGACGTGAGCGCATATTAGACTAATGTTACCGAATTCAAGACTTTTTGCCTAAGTCTGCCTCGAACAACAAATCCGCATCCTAATAAGTGCTGTCTTCTCTGTCTGTAGCAATCATTGTAGTATATGTCGCAGTTTTTCATCGTTTTCTTGCCGGGCCCATCGCATCGTACTTCCTGGATGGCGGTAAGGTCTGCTTTATAGCAGTCAAGGGCCTCCGCAAGTTGTTCGGCTGCACGTGGGCTGTTAAGGGACCTCACATTCCACGTGGAAAACTGAAAATCGTTTTCCTTGAAACATTTGCTGGGGTCGTCAACAGTTGATCCTCCATTATCCGAGGCATGTTGTTGTCTCTGAACTAAATTTTTTTTTAATTTACGTTGTGAGGAAGTTACCCTCATGCACAACCCATTGACTGGTAGGCCAAGCCCATTATTTTAACCCTAGGGCAGAGGGGTTGGCTGCATACATTTGTCCACCACACAACGAGTGATATCTTCATCTTGAGAAAAAGCTTTCAACCAAATGGCAAAAATATGGTCAGGTTGGGTTTTACTCCAGGCAAAGCTTCCTGGTGTCTTGTAGTGTGGACTATGCAGGACAATTAACTGTAAAGACATGCATCTTCAAACCGACATGCACCAGCATACATAGTTTATTCGTTTCTTTGCATTATCTGACTAACAAATCTGGTACAGATATTTGCATACCCGTTGCAATCTGTAATCTCAAAAACAATATTACTAATTCTTGCTATTCAAAGTTTTCCTTTGTTTGCTACAAAATTGAATTACATAAAAAAGGTCATGATTTTGGCGCATACCAGCTACAAACGATGTATGTACATAAAGTTGGAGAAAAACAGGCCTATTCGCAATTCCATAAGAATTCCATCTGTCATATCAATTATCATTTTGCATTCCTTCCTTTTTTTTCTTATTCCTTCCTGTCTTTTGTCAAGGACTTGTCACACGAGTTTAAATAAAGTATACCAACAAAAAATAGTTGATTCGTATCAGGAATATATTTTACACACTAAATCAAAATGTCTCAAACCACATGTGCTAGTTCCTTCGGGAGGATTCCATTGCTGAACAGGAAAAACTATGCCACATGGAGGCCACAGATAGAAGCCATTCTGCATAAAGGTAGGTTCTTACAATATGTGCTAGGAAAAACAGAAAAACCTTTGGAAGCAGGATCGGCGCAAGATAACTTGGTGGCTATTAGCGCTAGCAAGAACATTCAGCAAAACGGTGCCAAGGCAGAAGACGGAGGAATTCCGTAACTAATTAACATGGAAATGAGTTCTGACCAAAGCATGCCAGATTATATACGCGAATTCAACGCAACAATTAGCCGCCTGCAAGAGCTGGAAACAAATCTAGAGAAGGATTTGTTAGTGATATTGTTGCTGGATAGTATATCGGGCCATTTCAAGGGTGTCCGTGCAGCATTTGATGCCCAGAGCCAGTATTTAGATTTGTCGACAGTCTCCTCAAGATTGCTGGAAGTAAGCGAGAGGAAGAAAGAGAGCATAAATGCACTAACGAAAAAGCATAATTCCAACTTTGTTTCCAACCACAAGTAAAAGTTCTCGAGAGCAAAGAATCGTTTTCCGTTTAACTGCCGTATTTGCGGTCAAAGTAGACTTATGGCTAAACATTGTCGTAACGCAACAGAGGGTGCTCGAAAGTTGGGGGAAAACAGCGATCAAGGTTTCGTCGTCAAGGAAGCAGCCAATGAGATGGTGAACACAGTAAGGGGTACAGATCCGACGAAAAAGTCTGTGTCGTGTCTGGACAGTGCAGCAACGTCTCATATGTTTGGGGATACAGAACAGCTTGCCGAGTTAACAAGATGCACAGGGCAAAAATGTGTGAAAGTAGCAAACAATCAATCCACGTGTATAATGGGTACAGGTCTTGTGCCAAGGACAGTCAACTTATACAACGCATTGTATGTTAAAGGGATCACCGAAAATTTAATATCCATTCCAAAGGCTTCAAACAACAACTGTAAGACGACTTTTGGAAAATCCTTCGGCCGTATGTACAATGAAAAGTTGGAATTGTTGATAGAAGCTAAGAAGAAAAATGGATTATTTGTGATAGTGCAAAGTGAAAGTGTTCTATTAACCCGAGGACCTAGGAAAACTGGAAAATGGCACAAAAGATTAGGCCATCTAAATGAGAAATCATTACTAGAGATGTGCAAGAGAAAAATGGTCAAAGGACTTCCGAATGATTTTCACTCAACGGATATTGATTGCTCAGTACGCATAAAGGCAAACCAAACCAGATTGTCATTACACTCAAATGAACAGAAGACCACCACTCGATGTCTCCACCTAGTTCGAACCGACATTTGTGGACCAATGAGGTCTGAGTTGTTAGGCCAACCCAAATACTTTATGATGTTCATAGACGATTATTCGAGGAAAATATTTGTAGCCTTTCTAAAGAAGAAAAGTGACGCTTCGGGCAAATTCAAAGAATTCAAGGTCCAAGTTGAAAAACAAGCAGGTGAAAGCATCAAGGTACTCAGAAGTGATAACGGTGGAGAATAATGTGGCAACGATTTTGAAAGTTTTCTTCGAGGACAGGGCATAAAGCATGAGGTACCTGTCCTCCACACGCCGCAACAAAGCCGAGTAGCGGAACGTGCCAACAGAGCACTCACTGAAATGGTCCGATGTCTTAAATTTGAAGCTTCACGTCCAGATGCATTATGGGCGGAGCTTGTGAACATTGCAGCATTCATTCGAAACCGATGTCCGACGAAGTTGAACCACGGCAAAACACCTGAGGAGCTATGGAGTCAACGCAAACCAAATGTGCAATTTTTTAGAGAAATCGGATTCCACGGATTCGCACTTCGGAAGGGTATGAACCTGAAAAAATTCGAAGCTAAATCGGAAGAAGGTATATTAGGGGGCTATTGTGAATATTCCAAGGCCTAAAAACTATGGTAATTTATTAAAAAATGTATTATAAGGTCCAGGGATGTAATTTTCATGCAGGCTCCTGAGGGTGAACCGCAAACAGTCAACAAACCGTAAGAGAACTGGACGACCTTGAGGACGCAGAAGAATGGCATCAAGCGATGGAGGAGGAATACTCGTCACTGTTAAAGAATGAAACATGGGAATTGGTGGAAAGACCAGTGGACAAGAATATTATCAAGTCAAAGTGGGTATTCAAAACTAAATTTCCTTCTGACGGATCGATAGAAAAGAGAAAGGTGCGGTTAGTTGCTCGAGATTGTACACAACAATATGTACTAGACTACGACTTACTTTTGCAATAGCAATCGAGTGGGTGCTAAATTTGCATCATCTGGATCTTTCCTCGGTGGCTGGGTGATGTGGGAACAGGGTAGGCACTAATTGGTATCAACCTGGCGATGTCCAGCTGTTGTAACTGTCTTCCACACATCAATTGTGCTTATTCTACCTCCACGTTGGTAGCCACCGGGTACTGCTTGTTGTTCATCCGAACTAAACCTGCTAAACCTATAAGTGCGACCTCCGCTCAAGAGGTATAAAAAGGGCCTGGTCCTCCAGGTTAGGGGTGTGCGTCGGGGTAACTGCCCGGCCACATAAAAATCACCAGTTACGGACCAACCGAATGCTTCGGATACGGATGGATGACCCTCGCAAACGAAAAAAGGATGTTTTACGGATATGCAGGTGGAATGTGAGGTCCCTAAACAGACCACGTGCAGCCGATGAACTTGCGGAGGCCCTGAACTGCTATAAAGTAGACATTACTGCGATTCAGGAAATGCGAGGGGATGGGCCGGGCAAGAGAAGAGTGAGAAACTGCGACATATACCACGGCAATTGCTACAGGGAGAGAGGGAAACGCTTATTTGGATACGGTTTTGTTGTTCGAGGCAGACTTAGGCAAAAAGTCTCAAGCTTCCAACATATAAGCGAACGCCTCATAACAATCCGCAACAAGGCTAAATTCGGGAATATAAGCCTCATATGCGCCCACGCCCCGACAGACGAAAAATATGACAGCAGTAAAGAAGACTTCACCTCCTAGGAAGGACATACGATCGATGCCCCAGCTACGACACCAAGATGGTTCTAGTAGATTTCAACGTTCACCTGGGAAGAGAAGAAGTCTTTGCTAAAGTCATCGGAAGACACAGCCTGCATGCCAACACATCCGGAAACGGACTCAGGCTAGTTGACTTCGCCTCGGGGCGAAATCTCTCTGTGGCCAGCACGCGGTTTCCACACCTCAACATTCATAAAGGTACCCGGCGATCACCTGATCAATCAACCGTCAACCAGATTGATCATGTTGCGATCGACGTCAGACACTCCTCCACTCCTTCCGAGGTGCAAACATCGACTCGGATCATCACCTTGTTGTAGCCAAGGTAAGAACCCAAATATCGAGAGAGCAACGGAGTCGAGACAGGCCAAAACGGTTTGACGTCGGAAAGCTACAATCGCAGCCGATCGCTAGAGCCTCTGCCGATCGATTCTGTCTGAAACTGTCTCAAAGAAATGAAAACATGTGGAAACGTTGTCAAGAAGCCATCAAAGAGGCCACCACTGATGACTGGGTTTCACGCTACCACCTAAGAGGAACCCATGGTTTGACGACGAGTGCAGGCAGGCACATGCAGCGAAACAAAAATCATACAAGGCAACGCTGCATCGAACGACGAGAGCTGTTTATGAGCTCTACAAACAGAGAAGAAGGGTAGAGAACCGGATTCTCAGAAGAAAAGAGAAAGCGCACGAGAAGCACGAGGTCGAGGAAATGGAGAGGTGCTATGGCAGGAATGACGTCCGAAATTTTTACCGTAAGATAAAACCGTTATCCGGCGGTTACAAACCTCGGACAGAAGCCTGCCGGGACCAAAATGGACAACTGGTGGTAGAGTCGCAGTCGGTGCTGAGAATTTGGAAGGATCATTTCTGCAGACTCCTAAACGGCGATGACAACGCAAATCCCGCTGTTAGGCAGAATGTTCCACTCAATTCGGACGACAATGGACAAGAATTCCGTCTCCCCAACTTCGACGAGGTCAGGATAGCAATATCGAGACTGGAATCTCAGCATCATTTGTCCGGTCCACAAGAAAGGAGACCCCTTCGACTGCCCCAACTACCGAGGGATCAGCCTCCTTAACATCGCATATAAGATTTTCTCTGCCATATTGTGTGAGCGCCTGAAACCGTTCGTCAACAACCTGATAAGTCCTTTGCAGTGTGGTTTCAGACCAGGGAAGTCCACAATCGACCAGATCGTCACACTGCGGCAGATCCTGGAGAAGTCCCAAGAAGTACAAATCGACACCCACCATCTATTCGTCGATTTTAAGGCCGCGTATGACAGCGTACATAGAGACGAGCTATACAGTGCCATGTCTAGTTGTGGCATTCCTACCAAACTCGTCAGATTGTGTAGGATTACGTTGGAGAACTCTCGCTGCTCCGTCAAGGTCGGTAGCGAACTCACCGAGACCTTCGATGTCAAAAAAGGATTTAGACAAGGCGACGCACTGTCATGCGACTTCTTTAACTTCATTCTTGAGGGGATCGTGCGAAACTCACACGTCAACATCAGAGGCATGATCTTCCACAAGTCCGTTCAACTGCTAGCTTTGCGGATGACATTGACGTGATCGGCCGAACTCAGCGAGCCGTCAATGAGGCGTTTGCCAGCATCGAAGCGGAAGCGGCTAAAGTTGGACTGGTGGTAAACGAGGGCAAAACGAAGTATATGCTGTCATCGAAGAAGGACGCAGAACATCGACGTCTCGGACAGAGCGTCACTATGGGCAGAAGACTCTTCGAGGTAGTCAAGGACTTCGTCTATCTCGGCTCCGCGGTGAATAGGGACAACAACATCAGTTCCGAAATCAAGCGCAGAATCACTCTTGCTAATCGCTGCTTCTTTGGGCTTAAGAAGCAATTGAGTAATAAAGCCCTCTCCCGAACGACCAAAGTGACTTTGTACAACACCTTGATCATCCCAGTCCTGCTTTACGGTGCAGAAACGTGGACGCTACTAAAAGCGGATGAGGAAGCCGCTTTTAGTAGCGTCCACGGATTTTCGAGAGAAGGATTTTCGAGAGAAAAATTTGCGTGCTATTTTTGGTCCTGTTTGTGTTGATGGCATCTGGAGGAGAAGATTCAACCACGAACTGTATGGGCTGTACGGCGGCATGAGCCTAGTCAAGCGTCTACGAATACAACGCTTAAGGTGGCTAGGCCATGTAGAGCGTATGGACAGCACTGCTCCGGCCCGAAGAGTCTTCGAATCCGAACCACAGGGACAACGCAACAGAGGACGTCCTAGACTGAGATGGGGCACACAAATGGAAAATGACCTCAACCAATTTGGAGTGCGCAATTGGAGGCAACTGGCAAGAGATCGTGCTAGCTGGAGAGGCATAATGGTTGAGGCCCAGGTCCACCCCGGACTGTAGCTCCATATGAAGAAGAAGAAGATGTTTCCTCGGCATATTTAAATGGGGACCTGGATACTACCATATATATGGAGCAACCAGAAGGCTTCATAATAAATGATAATAAGGTTTGTTTGCTGAAGAAGGCAATTTACGGCCTTAAACAATCAGGCCGACAGTGGAACCAAAAATTTAATTTTACTCTCAAAGAACTAGACTACATAATCAATGCGTCTATCATACACAACATGCCGAAAAATTAACTATAAAAACATTTGACGTAGAAGAACTTTTAATAGCCACAAACGAAGAATAGACACAGCAGATATTGTAAGCATTCGTCAACGGAACATTATCAATCACATCATCAAATCGTATGGAATGAAACATTGCAAGCCCAACAGGCTTCCTTTGTCAAGTGGTGCGAAATTAGAAGCAGTACCAAGTGTTGAAGGAGAAAGGGGTTTGGTTGATAAAAGGCAATACCGAAGTTTAATAGGAACACTCTTGCACTTGGCAACGTTTAGTAGACCAGACATTATCTGTGCAGTGAATATGTTAGTGCAGTTCATCGAAGACTCACGACGAAAACATTGGAACGCAGGACTACAAATGGTAAAGTATCTGAGTGGAACTAGAGATGCAACAATCGAATACCAAAAACCCAAATAGAAGATCTACGCATATTCAGATGCAAGCTGGGCAGGCAACGATCGGAAATCACAATCAGGTTTTTCTTTCATTTACGCAGGTGCAGCAGTTCTCTGGGGTTCGAGAAAGCAACGTGTTGTGGGAACATCCAGCACCGAAGCGGAGTATATCGAATTGTCTTCTGTCGCAAAGGAGGTAATGTATCTTCGAAATTTCATGGCTGAGTCGCAGCTCCATGGAGGACCTTTAATAATTTTCAGCGATAGTACCAGCGCTCATTGCATAGCAAATTCTGAATCCATTGAAGGTGGAACTAAACATCTGAATGTGAGATATAACTTCATTCGGACAACTTTAGCTGAAGTGGTCAAATTTATTCCATCAGAGGAGATGTTAGCTGACGCACTCACCAAACTTACACCTATTCAACAGCATTTCAAATGTTTTAAAGGTATAGGGATGCGCTTTTGAATTTTAACTTGAACATTAATTTGATATTAAAATTAATTGAACATGAATTTATTGAGTTTAGAATAAATATGATTTTGTAACTTTAACTGAATTTCTGTATTTGATTTTGAATAAAAACGTTTTGTTAACTTTACTTAAAGATCAGAATTTGTTATGTTAAAGTAAATTTCTTCTTTAAAGTATGAAATATAATTTTCATTTGAATTTAAACTTGAGAAACTACCGATACTGAGTTACATTAAATGAAATAGGAGCGAAACAAGTATGTTATTATGGAATTGAGTGGGGGTGTAGAAGAATAACAAGCCTGTTGGCAATTCCATAAGAATTCCATTTGTCATATCAACTGTCATTTAGCATTCCTTAATTTTTTTTCTTATTCCTTCCTGTCTTTTGTCAAGGACTTGTCACACTCTGCTTTCTTAAAATAATAAAGTAATCCTTTTACAAAGTTTGAATCACGCGTTTTTTAATCTATCACGTAATCCCACCTCGTGACATTTCTGCTTATCACAATACGGACTACAGCAAAAGCTCTGAAATCTCTATGATGTATTTGGTTCCTCCTTCACCTCCAAAAATAACGACTTCTGCTCGGTTGACTTCTTTCTGCAAAAGTTTGATCATAACAGAATCACACGATATTTTGACCCCAAAATTTTCGATTCCCAAAATCATTGGGTAATGTTCCCCCGACAAACCATCCAAAAGCAGTCCCTATGTATTCATCACTTACCGGCATGTTGATCCCTTTCAATTTTTGTGCGGTTGGTAAGATTATGTCAAAGTTGTCGTCAATAATAACAGTATAAACATAATAAGTCTGACTTATTAAAATTATAATTTTAATTGGTCATGATGTTTATTATGCAATAGTGTTCATTCCAGATTCAGGATATTTGCAAATAAAAAGCAAAGAGACCATCTTCGAGGTTGTTGATATGAGGATAAGAAACTATGATCTTCAATGATTGCTTGTATAATTGGCTTCTTATTTTATGAAATAAAACCCCACGGACCGTCAGTCCGTGATTAAATAATAAACTTTAAATATATACTTTTAAAAGGTGGAAGGAATTAAAAAAATCATATATATGTATGTTATATAATTAAATATGTGACGTATTCATCGAGAAAAAAAAACAGGGTGACATGAAGAAACAATTTAATTCATTTGGCAACATCCTCCCCACCTTGAGCGGACCGCTGTAGACGATTGATGTTTGTGAGTCGAAGATCTGACTCAGGTATAGCATTCTGAGCTGCACATATTCTAAAATCACCAAGTGTTAATGCTGGTATATCATTGGGATTTTTGGGAACTGAAGTTATAGGTCTAGAATTAAGAACAGACCCAATTTGAATAATTATAGTATTTCAAGTCAAAGAAATTTAGTTTTGCATTCTTTAAAATTAAATGAAACATTTTAATTTGTCGCGGCTTCGAATAAGGTGCCATAATGAGGAGAACGTTTTGTTTTCCAGCTTTTCCTATTGATGTGCAATTGGCATTTATGTTATTGAAATGAAGACGGTTCTGAAATGTTTGATACAATGCAGCTTGCTGTTTGAACTAAGTAAGTCTGATCGATGAGCCCCTCGAGATAATATATCCGCAGAGCTAACCTTAGAGGGTATGCGTCGCCACTGGTCAAAGGCGGACATTTTTTGATTTTTCCAACCCTATTGGCAACAGCATTAAGAACAATAGTGAAGTCGGACAAAATATGATGTTCTCAAAATAAAGGAGCGCAATTCCTGACTAAACACATAAGAGATTGACCCTTATTTCATCGCTGTGATTATGAGATCGAACATAAATGCTGATCCATATGTATCCATATGTATTTTCTAAACTATCTAAACATGCGCTTATTTCATAGCAACATTTAGTTAAAAAGGCAAGACTATATACTATAAAATCATCTAATGTCTGCAATCCATTCGTAAAATCTATTCACGACTCCTTATATTTTGGCGGAAGCGGTTAATCCAAGTCCAATTTCAAACGCCATAATTGCTGCATAGATGTTTTAGCGAGTACCATAACTGAATTTATGAGTTGAAGGGAGTCATTATTGACAAAACATTTCATTTTGTAATTTAACTGTGGCAAATTGGGTTTTCTTGAAATAAAAATGAATCTAGAGAAAAGTCCCATAAGATTCCTAGTACCTAAAATGCTTCAGTTCCTTTTATTTTGTATGTTGTTTCTTCAAAAGATTTGCACACCATTTGTTAAGGCTTTACTCGCCCTTTAGCAAAATATTTGATAATTGGCGCTGTAATTCGATTGCCTGTTCTAGCGTGTTAGCTCCAGACATAAAAACTTGAATTTATTGCCTACATCTCATCATCGACGGATAATTGCTGAAGTGATCGAAAACGCAGCTGGCGCTGTTCAATACAGTGAACCAAAAAAAACTAGTACACTTATTACCTTCAAATTCAGCTTGAAATATCACAGCCTTTTTTAATATATATATTTTTAACATATAAATTGCATATGAAACTGCAGTTTAATATGGTTTCAGAAATCCAAACACATTTATTGCTAATTTTTTAATTTTAGCAACTAAAGGTTTCAATCAAAAATAGTACAAGTTCATCGGCAAAAAAAAAAAAATGGGACAATTACAAAAAATGAAAATAATTATTTCTTTTAAAATTTGGTGTGCTGTCCTTTTGCTTTTATAACTTCCTGCAATCTTCTGTTCGTTCTTTATACCATGCTGTCTTCTCTTCTCTGGTACAAATGGTTCTTTTTCGAACTTCCTTTTCTAAACCAGCCCAAAGGTTATCTTTGGGATTAAGATCCGGATTTTAAGGGGGATGCGAAAGCACCTTTTCTATGTTCTAAATACTCCAATCTTTTGTTATACCGGCTGTGTGCTTTGGATCATTATCATGCAACAGCATTACACCCGGCGGTAGTCCCAATTTTTCATTTGTTTCTGGGATACAACGTTTTAGGATATCCACGTATCCAAGCTTGATTAAATTTCCTTCAATTATATGAACCCCAAACTTGAATTACATAAATATGCAATTGTAAACAACTTGACAGAATTGCGGAGGTGATCTTTGATCAAAGATAAGTATATTAAAGCAACGGTACATTATTTCTGGTCTTGGTAAACAAGTGTCCCAGTTTTTTTGGCCGTTGAATTTGTACTATTTTTGATTTAAACCTTTAGTTGCTAAAATTAAAAAAATAAAAATAAATGTGTTTGGATTACTGAAACCATATTAAACTGCAGTTTCATATACAATTTATTTCGTTTTAATATATTAAAAAATGGCTGAGATATTTCAATCTGAATTCTGAAGGATAAGTGCCCCAGTTTATTTTTTGGTTCACTTTATATCACTGTTGCTAGATGAAACTAGAGACCAATAGGGAGGCAGTCATCTCGCTCGTCCTCCGCCTTTAAATTCATTTTGACAGCGTTTTTTATATAATTTCACCTCCTTTAACAGCTGATTCACATCCTGTCTGTGATTTGTTTTGTTTTTAAATGAGAATACGTGTGAGCTGGTGGATCTCCTCACTCTTAAAACTGTTTAAAGGAGAGGGCATGTAAGTTAAATAATTAAAGGAGAGAGGGAACAGTTTTTTCAACCACAAAGTAAAACTGCGTTCAGAAATAATGTTTGTAAGGCATTTGTATTGCATCAGAAAAGCAATATTTTAAAACTTTTTGATTTCTTCAAGAACAAAATGAGGATATAAATTTAGTTTAAACGCAATAATTTACTAAATAGCATTTATGAACTAACAAATATTCCAAAACACTGAATAACAGCAACTGATATTAAATTCTATAAATCGTTTTCCATAAATGTATATAATTTGTATAACTGTTGTTAATAAATATTATGTCTGATATTATTTTTGTTCGTATTGAAATGCTCAAAAGGTATCCTAAATTTGTAAAAATGTTCTCATTGCGAACCAACTTAATTGTTTTAAGTTTATTTAATGTATAACAATTGTCATATATATTAATTCTGAGTTAAATTAGACAAAACTGTTTCGCAAATTATATTCTGCGTCATCTGGATGTAAAGAAATTTGGCGATTTTAAAGATAAAAGTCTACATATACACTATAAGCTTAATGGATTTTTATGCATTCGTCTGGTAAAATGCAACACAGACTTAACAACAGGGTGAAACATATTTTATATGACATTATATAAAACATATGTGGCCGCCGTGGCGTAGTGGGTAGAGTGCGATACTTACACGCCGAAGGTTCAGGTTCGATTCCCGGTTGAACACATCGCATTTTGTCACGGCACCACTTTTTTCGAGCTGTTGACAACACTCAAAGAATAATAAGAATAATAACTGCCTAAAAGAGTTTCTCAAACTTCGCCGTTCGGAGTAGGTAATAAACTGTAGGTTCCTTCTTCTCGTGAGAGAACAGTAGCGCGCTCAACCCGAGTAGTTGATGAGCAAACTAGGTCCTGGTGCCCTGTGGACTGTCGTGCAAATGTTTATATAAAACATATAAAACAGAGGTGTGCATACATCATAAAGTAAAAGTTTAAATTCACCGTTACTTTCCAAAAAGAAATTAATCCTTGGAAAAAGGATCAGTCTGCTAGTGATCTTTAAGTGGTAAGGATAATTTAAGGTAGCTTTCAATATAGGAAGTAGATATGAGTACGAAAAGAAAGGAGCGTCTGACAGAAATAAAATAAATCAATTTGGCGAAACATTTATGTAATATTAGATATAAATACATATGCGTGAAATCTCAACCTCAATATTATTGTTAACAAATGTGGTTGTATCGCAGGATCCAACATTAAAATTTCATTTAGAGACACGCCAGTGCTCTTAATGATGAGGCGTCAAATAAAACGCGCAGTTTTATTGTCCATTTTGTAAAAATCGAAATGTTCCACTCGTTCTTTGGGTCTAGGTCTTTGCTGAATTTTCTTTTAGGACAAAAGAATCTCTTTAACGCTATGTCGTATGAACCTCAGAAACTAAGCGAATACGGAATGGTAACTTGACTTAAAAACGTCCACGTGAATGGCATTTGCACAGAAATGTGCCTCACATTGACCCTTTGAGTCAAAGTTTTCTATCTCCCAAAAAGCTTTAAACATTTTAGTGAATGAAGTGTCATTGGTTTCTTACAAAACTACCATTTTTGTTGCTAACAAATGTTGAAGAATTTGGTTATTTTTCAACTACAATACATCCCAGCAACATATTTACGTGCGTAGGCAAAATGACACCTACTTTAATTTTACCCACGTTTAAAATGTCGTAAAATATATCAACCCCCAAGACCAAATCAACTCGTGCGTAATTGAAGCAAGGGTCTGAAAGTTGGATATGACTTGGAATGTTTATTTTGGCATCAGGTTGTATCCCTGCCTTATGATTCATGATGAAGGTATCCAAGGTTGAAGAAAATGAATTAAGTAAAAACATAATTCACATAATATATAAATTTTGAGTTAGCCTTGTTATCACTGAGACATATGAAATCTGTTGGAGAATTCGTCGTTGAATTCCAGTTATACGAACGATGTCCTCATAAATATAATGTTGAGCTGAGAGATACTGTCCAGTAAAACGCGAAACGTAATCAACTCTTTGTTTTTTTGCCGATGCTGTAAACAAAAACTTTTCCTAATATGTGGTTATCCCTTGAGCTATTATGAAGCATGTGAGTGTGATTTGAGACACTTGATATGCCATTCATTGTAGTCTCTTTATACCGTGAAAAGTAACGTTTTGGTTATAAATTTAGAGGGAAAGTTATAATGATGTTTTGCTTTTGTGGAGCAATAAATAATCCATGACAATGTGATTTCGACAGGCAGGCAGCTAAAGAATGATCATTAATTTTCAAACAATTTTGGCAAAGTTTAAACTACTGCATCTTCCCGATACGGGTAGATCTGCTACAGTAATTGCATTAATATTTGTTATCATAAATTACATGTTTTGTTGTTAGTTTTTTATTGAACTCTTCCCATCGTTAATCAAGTGGGATATAATATGGTTTGATGTTACAGTGCCTTCAATAATTTAACATCTTTTCTTGAGAAATGTCATTAGTTCTGCAAGTTTTGGTAATCTTGCCACCGCTTCTAAACTCAGAGGCATTTGCCTTAAAAAAATTGAGGATGCTTAGAAAATAATTTGATATGCTCTTTTCCAATCAATTCATTTTGAGATTTGACGCGTGTCTTCCGTCAATAAGTACATGGTCGATTAGATGTGTGGATATTTTTGCGAGGGAACCTTGTGCTACACATGACTCTGGTGTTGACTTCTGAGTTACGCACGATCTTCTCGAGGAAGATGTTAAAGAAGTCACATCACAGTGCGTCGCCTTGTGTAAAACCTTTTTTGACATTAAAGGCCTCGGTGAGTTCGTTGCCGACCTTAAGAAGCAGCGAGAGTTCTCCATCGTCATCATACACAATCTGACGAGTTTGGCAGGAATGCCAAAACTAGACATGACACTGTATAGCTCGTCTCTATGCACACAGTCATATGCGGCCTTAAAATCGACGAATAGGTGGTGAGTGTCGATTTGCATTTCTTGAGTCTTTTCCAGGATCTGCCGTAATTTAAAGATCTGGTCGATTGTGGACTTCCCTGGTCTAACACCACACTGATAGGGACCTATCAGGTCATGGACAAACGGTTTCAGACGCTCACATTATACGGCAGAGAGGATCTTGCATGCGATGCTGAGGAGACTAATCCCTCGGTAGTTGGCGCAGTCAAAGGGGTCTCCTTTCTTCTGAACCGAGCAAACGACGCTGAGATTCCACTCATCGGGCATGATTTCCTCCGACCATATCTTACAGATGATCTTATGCATGCGCCCAACCAACTCCTCTCCAGCTGCTTTAAATAATTCTGCTTGCAGTCCATCCGCTTCAACAGCTTTGTTCGACTTCAGTTGGAATATTGCTAAGTCGGGGGGATGGAATTCTTATCTTTCATCGTCATCGGCCGTCATCGCCGTTAAGGAGTCTGCAGAAATGATCCTTCCAGATTCTCAGCACAGACTGCGACTGTGGTCTCGGCATTGGTCTGAGCCTTGTATCCGGAAAACTGTTTTACCTTTCGGTAAAACTTTCGGACTTCATTCCTGCCATAACACCTTTCCATTTCCTCGACCGCGCAGTTCTCATGCTCCTTATTTTTCCTTCTGAGAAGCCGGTGCTCTTCCCTTCTTCTCTGTTCGCAGAACTCACGAACAGCCCTCATTGTTCGATGCAGCGTCGCCTAATAGGCGTCTTGTTTGGCTGCATGTGCTTGCCTGCACTCGTCGTCAAACCATGGGTTTCTTCTGGGTGGTGACGTGAAACCCAGCACATCAGTGCCAGCTTCTTTTATGGCTTCTTAACAACGTTTCCAGTCTTCTTCGATGTTTAGTGCAGGCAGCGTCGAACACTGAGCGAGTTTCAGGGAGAATCGGTCGGCAAAGTTCCCAGCGATCGGGTGCGATTGTAGCTTTCCGACGTCAAAACGTTTTGGTCTATCTCGACCCCGTTGCTCTCTCGATATCCGGGTTCTTACCTTGGCTACAGCAAGGCCATGATCCGAGTTGATGTCTGTACCTCGGAAGGTTCGGACATCGAGAATACTGGCGGAGTGTATGGGGTCGATCGCAACGTGATCAATTTGGTTGACGGTTTATTGATCAGGAGATCGCCAGGTCCCTTTGTGAATGTTCAGGTGTGGGAACCGCGTGCTAGCCACAGAGAGGTTTCGTCCTTTTGCGGATGTGTTGGCATACAGGCTGTGTTTCCGATGACTCCAGCAAAGATGTTCTCCTTTCCCAGCTGAGCGTTGAAGTTTCCTAGAACGATCTTGGTGTCGTAGCTGGGGCATCGATCGTATGTTCTTTCCAGGAGATCATAGAAGTCATCCTTGATGTTGTCATCCTTCTCCTCTGTCGGGGAGTGAGCGCATATTAGGTTAATGTTACCGAATTTAGCCCTTATGCGGATTGTCATGAGGCCTCGAACAACAACAACAGTTCGCCTTGTTGAGCGCAATCAACAACGTTACTTCGCGTGAACAGGCTCATGTCCCGCTTTGTAAGCTTCCTTACTCAAATTTTCAGATTTGCTTCTTTCAATGGTTCAAAGGATTAGATATACTCTAGATCTTTATTTTAATTACCATTTTTGTCCCTTTAAATATTTCACCATGGGATATGGTCTTTTAGAATAATCCACTTCCAATAGTATCCTGTACTGCCTTCCAATAGTATTCTGTACTGCCTAGAAATCCTCTTAAGTGTTTCACAGTTGAAGGTAATGGGTACTTTTGGATTACTTCCATCTTGTTGGGTTTTGGTTTCATTCCTTCAGAAGTCAAAATATGACCTAAGTATTCCGTATTTTTCTTTAACAATGCACACTTGCTAAGCCGTACTCTAAGGTTAGGTTCATATATATCATACATATATATCTTATATTTCTCCCAGCTAAGTGGAGAAAACAAGTATATTGTCAATATTAACTACACAGATGCTCCCCATAAGTTGAAAAGTTGCTGGGACATTTTTCAGCCCGAAAGGGTTTTAACATATTCAAACAGTCCGTTTGGCGAACAATTGTAGTCTTATGTTCGAAATTTCGTTTTCCCTTTTCTGATTACTACAGGAATAAATAACGACCATTCGATTTCCGGAAATTGCCTGGTTTATCCATATCCCTAATTTGCCGTCTGACTTCTTTCTCATATTTTGGAGAAAGTCTTATGTATTAATTTATTTGTTGGTGTGTTACTAAATTTATTTTACAGAGTGTACTCTCAGAGCTTGTAAGTTGATCATCTTCCGTATACAAAAGGTGCTTGTATTGACTTAAGACTTCTGAATTTCATAGACTTCGTACGGTTTGAAATGTCCCAATTATATATGTCCATTGTTTCTTTAACATTCACAAAGTGGTTTAACGTCATACATTATAGGAACTACAGTTTTATTTAACAGGACTATCTCTCGTTTTTGTATGTTTATAGATTTTATAAAGTTTTGAATAACATACATGCCTTGTACGAGCCCGTGTGACTTATCTTC